>RDPX01000406.1:598465-612435 GCA_003991215.1 Morbakka virulenta
GATGACGAGAAGATAAAACCAGAAGGTCTTCCCCAATACACAGTCCCCCCTCCTTCACTTGTCGAACCAACAAACCAGACACCAGTAGCGAACGCACCTGAAACCGTTGCAAACATCAATGAAGATGATTACGAGGAAGAAGTGATTGAATTGGAGAACGACGACAACGATTTCGAAGAGTCGAATGAAGAACATGGTGTAGAGAGAGAAGGAATATTTGACATTTTTCATTTGCTTGTTTGAACTGTTTAACAGAAAAGTCGTTACTTTAAAAAACTAAAACACTTTGGTTTTTTTCTTGATTTGCCCTTTTGAAGAAATATTACTTTATTTTACCAAAACAAAAGAAAATACTTTCCGATAAATCAGTTTCTGTTTTATACTTTTCACCCTGAGGGTATGCTTAGAGTATTCTTAAGAAAAACACGATTTTGACCCTGATATGCTTATAAGAGTTATGCTTATAAAAAAAAAAGCGTGTAATAGAAAAGTCGTTGAGAGCCTTTTGCAAATCAACAAACACAACACCTGTTAATTTTCCATGATCTGCTGTTCAACTAATATTGCCTGAGAAAAATGTAACAGGCAGGTTCTGTATTATATTATTTCCTAAAGCCAAACTGACATGTTAGAATATTGTTATTTTCTAAATAGCTATCTATTTATTTCTTAAATAACTTTTTCTGATGCTTTGGATAGGGCGGGTAGAATTAATATTGGGCGATAATTGTCTGGCAATGCCTAATTACCAGACTTGAAGAGTGGATTTTTGCAAAATCATTTTATTTGGAACTAAAGATGACAAATTTACAGATTTTAAGTGACAAACTTACTATGTGTGTCGAAGGCTTTGCTATAACATCTGCACTGCAGTTAAACATTATAATTAGTAGGCAATGTTGGCCTGGGAGATTTTGCAAATTTTAGCCAAACAAGGCATTTTCGAAATCTGGAAACTGATTGAAGCTCAGAAGGTGAGTGACAATAACGGCCAACTCTGCGCTTTTCTTATTTGTGTTTGTTACCCTGACGGTGGCCAAAGTAGGAAAGTTTATTCTCTTCGATATTGTTACATCTCCAATTCTTCGTTTACTGTTACCTGACTCTGGACGATTCTGAAACATTTTTTCCTGGAGCCTCTTTTGCTCGCGAGTTGTTTTTGAAAGCTAAGTTTTACGTCGGAAAACAAGGTAAATTGAACAAACCAAATCAGGAAATTAGAAATAGAAAGGCAACTCATTGCAATATCACGATCAAAACACGCACGTTTCTCAAAGTATCTGTTGACCGATATATTTTATTGAAACTTCGGAGACCTTAGAGAAAGTGGGTTTTTCTTCCACACAGTTATGTTACCATCTAACAGGGCAGATATTTTTTTTGTTTTTCCAGTGTTATCCGAAAGTCATTCATATTTTTCGCAGACAAATGTCACATTTTTCACCTAATTCCAAATCGAATTTTTCTGCAATACTAAACGAAGTGTGGAGTCCCATATGCCTTTAAAAATACCAAATTCATAAAATTTTGGATTAAAAAAAATCTTAAAAGGCAAATCTTGGTAAAGCATGTGTCTATGATAGTTAAAGGCAGTGGTTCGTACCCATTTCTGTGCACACAATATTTCAAAAATGGTGGCTTACATTTGAAATCCAAATTTGGCTGGAAATTGTTCTTAATTAGTTGATAACCGAAGTGACTCTTTTATCACAATTACAGTCACGTTCATTTTGGTGAAAATCTTTTGTCTCTGGCTCTGGAATTGATCAAGTCACTAGAATAAGAATTCATATATAAAAACCATAAGAGGATGAAAGTCAACTCCATAATTTGTGATTTTGTCTGAAACAATATACAAGTTTTCTTTGCCATTGAAGTGGAGGCGATGAAGATTAAACATGAATCATGCATCTGTGTCGAAAGCAAGCGTAGCTCTGCCAATTACTTTTAATTGTTTGATCTCTAGCTTTTTACCGCATTACCATTTCAAATACTTTTTTGTGACTCGTTGAAACCTTTTCGGCAAGTCAAATAAAAAGTTCGTTTTAATTTGCGATGTTCAATTTTTTTACCGAGACTTGTGTATTTGAATCCTTTTAATCGATGAAGCTTTTATTTGAAAGAATATAAATTTTTACGAAATGAATTTGAACCGGAACCTATAACTTCAAAAGCTATCTCCTTCATCAATTAAGTTATGTTTGCAGCTATTTTCTTAAACAAATCATTTTTGTTTCCTAATTTGTCATGATGATTCTTTTGAAATATTCAAATATTAAAGGATTTCTATTGCTGTAATCTTTGAATTGCAAATCTCGCACTCAGTGCCTCTCCCTCTTGCTTTATATATCTTCTCTCTTTCTTTCTGTCTTTCCCCCTCTCTCCCCCCTCTCTCCTCCTCTCTCCTCTCCCCCACGAAAAGTACCAAGATTTAAAAATGGAGCTGAAACGTCTTTGGTCGTTAAGAAAAGTGAAAGTAATACAAGTAGTTGTTGGTGCCTTAGGCTGTGTGAGCAAAAGATTTAATAGCTGGATGGAAATGCTAGGTCTTGAAGCAAATGTTGGAATTGTGTAAAAAACAGCCTTATTGGGATCTGCGAGGATAATTAGAAAAGTAATGGACATTTGAAAGAACCCTCTTGGCCCTTGGCCACTAGTTGTGACTCGCCCAAGAGGAAAATACTCGGCAATACGAACAGCCTGTGCAAAAGCTTTAAAACCGATAATAATAATAATAATAATAATAATAATAATAATAATAATAATAATAATAATAATAAGCAAGCTGTATGCGAAAACGAAGGATATAAGCTCTTCTGAGACTTACTACAAACAGACCATGTTGTTGAAGCAAGAAGACCCGATATGATAATAGTGGACAAGAAAAACAACAAATGCCAGATTAAGACTTTGTTGTTGCATACGATACCAGGATTGATGAAAAAGAAAGAGAAAAAATCTTGAAATAACAAGACTTAGCAAGGGAACTGAAAAAACTGTGGAACAAAAAAGTGAAAATAATCCCAGTTATAATTGAAGCGCTAGGAACAACACCAAAAGCATTGTCAAAAAGACTGAAGGAGGTTGGGATAGCTATCAGAATTGTAGAATTAGAAAGGACTGTGTTACTACACTCCGCCAGAATCCTCCGACGAGTGCTTGAGATATGAGGAAACTTGTTGTTACAAAATCTCAGGAGAATGAATCCAATGATCAATTTTTTTAAAAAAAACCACAACAACAACATTATGTGAAATCAGTGTGTAACAGAGATATAATAATAATAATAATAATATTAATAATAATAAGGTTCTTAAAGACTACTATTGCCGGGTGATGTTGGAAAGTGAGCCTTTGGTAGTCAAGTCCAACTCTTGGCCTCCACGTGGCGGAACTGTTTCAAACTAACAGGAGAAGGTGCGAAAGGCGGGTCTTAGGCGCCTTGAAATAATCTATCCTCTGGGTGGGACGAACTCATTAGCGTTGCCAGCAGTCATCCTAGGAGAAGGTAAATCTTTGACTTCAAAACCCGGGTAGGACAAGCTCGTTAGCGTTGCAAGCAGTTGTCCTAGGAGAAGGAAACACTCTGATTTCAAAAGCAGGGCAGATGGGGCTCTTTAGTCTTGGCTGAAAGTCTGTCTGGTGGAGGTTACAC
Organism: Morbakka virulenta; assembly: GCA_003991215.1. Lineage (NCBI taxonomy): Eukaryota > Metazoa > Cnidaria > Cubozoa > Carybdeida > Carukiidae > Morbakka > Morbakka virulenta. The sequence continues at coordinate 602,121 of RDPX01000406.1, forward strand.
GATCAATTGTACCCGCAACCCAAAGGTATCGTGCCGATATGGGTGAATGGCTGCAACGTTATGAGGTCACTGATCGCGGAACCTGGTAGAAGTGGCATCCCTATCAAAATTATAAGCCTTATCCAGAGAACCGACTCAACTCTGGATGGACTGATTAATTCTCGTGTGTAAATCAAACATTTTGCCAATGGATTGCATTGGAGAAGAAAACAAAGAAGAGAAACGAAAGAAAAAAAGGTAGTCTAAAGAAATTAGACCAGAGTATGAATGGAAGAGAGACAACGACCCTCAATCTGCAAAAAGCGAAAGAAGATTGGCTTGATAAACTGCGTTACAAGAAAGTCAAATTACAAAAGTATATTGAAAAGGGACAAAGGAAGAAGGACAATATCATGTTCCAGAGAGATCAGAGAAGCTATTTTCGGAAGCTTGAAGGAGCAGATAAGCACGAAGGTGAAATGCCAGAAATGGAAAAGTTTTTACAATTCTGGAGTGGAATTTGAGATCAGAACGAGCCAAAACCCAATATGCCGTGGATGGAGGAAGTGAAAGTTGAGTTGAATGAAAAAGTAAATGTTGTTGCTGAATTTGAAATCACCGAGATAAAGTTTAAGAAGGAAATAATAAAGACAAAAAATTGGACACCTCCAAGAGTAGACGGTATACAAAACGTTTGGTGAAAGAAGTTCGAATCCGCACAAAAAGCACTGGGAAGAGTGTTTATGGACACTTACAGAAACACAAGGATGATACAAGAGCCCTCAGGAAGAACGGTGTTAATACCAAAGACAAGAAATCTGAGTGATAAAAAGAAGTATCACCCGATAACATGTCTTAATACACCGTACAAAATTCTTACAGGATTAGTAGAAAAGTACATGAGAGAACACACAATGATCAATGAGATCTGGGACGAAGGACAGCTTGGAGCAGTGGAAGGGGTGCTAGGAACAGTGGACCAATTGATGATAAATTGATGCATTATGGAAGAAGTAAAGCAGTATCATCGGAACTTGGCAGTAGCATTTTATGATTACAAAAAAACCCATGACATAGTACATCATGACTAGATGATAAGGGTGTATGAATGGATTGGAATACCGAAAGCTGTTATCAGATTGCTTAATGAGTTAATTAATAAATGGAGGACGTGATTAGAGATCTGGGACGGAAATTAAAAGATGATAAGGAGATGGGTTCAAGTTATGTCTGGATTCTTACAAGGAGATAGTTATTCCCCAGTAGGATTCTGTATAAGCGAGATTCCTGTCTGTATATTACTCCAGCACACTAGAGGGTACCGAATGGGAGAACCAGAAAATTGATTAGTGAAGAGAACACATAGTTTGTGTGAAGATGATTTAAAGGTATACTAAGAAAGTCATAATGCCCTTAAAATCGCAAACGAGATGATAGTTCAAGCTAGCCATGACACCGGAGCTGCTTATGGAGTATCTAAATGCACAGAGATAGTCTTCGAGAAGGAAAAGATGGTAAGAGGAGAGGGATTCGAGGTACTGGAAGAGAGAATGAAGACCATGGATCGGGATGAAAATGAAATTTACAAGTTCCTGGGAATTGAGCAGGCTGATGGTATAAAAACAAAGAGTGTATTCATCAGAGTAAAGAAAGAGATTTTGAAGAGACTGAAAATGCTTGTAAATACTGAATTAAATGATTCAAATTTAATCAAGGCAATCAACATGAAGGTGATACCAGTGGCAGGGTATGCGATGAATATATGTAAATTCAGCACTGGTGAACTAAAAGAATTGGATCAGGTAATTAAAAGACAGCTAAGAGAAAAGAACATGTTAGGGAGACTAGCAAGTGATGAACGTCTATATTTAAAGAGAGAAAAAGGTGGAAGAGGGTTTAAATCAATGAGAGATGTGTACAAAGAAACAAGATTACGAGTTGCATGTTTTATGGCGAAGTCAAGTAACCAATGGATTGAAGGAGCATGAATAAGAGAGATAAAAAGGAGGAGAACGCGATAGTAACGGAATCAGTCATGACCATGGCAGAAGCAGGAGTCAGAATGCAGTTTGAAGGAAGATCAATTAGGATTGATGATAGAGTGATAGAAGAAGATAGAGAATGGAAACCTACATAACAAAATTTCAAGACTAGCTTACAAAAAGGTACGGAATCAAAAAGGATTGAAGAGTGCAAGATCAAAGAACAGCAAAAACAATTTTGTCAAAAACAAGAAAAAGAGTGTCATATTTGGCTTAAGCAGAACCTACATGGCAGTAAAACTGCACCAATCATGATGATGTTAGAGCAGATGGTGGAGACGAGAGCTTGGAAGGTAGCGCGAGGGTTGATGGATGATCGACGATGTAGATTGTGTACAGAGAAAGAAGAAACTGTTGAACATCTTGTTACTGAATGCAAAGTACTAGCAAATAGTGAATACCTGGCGAGACACAACAGAGCATTGATGATCATGACAACTGCTTGGGCTAAAGAGTATGACCTTATCGACTAAGGTACAGTTTGGTATAAAGAGAAATGGGAGAGAGAAACGAATATCGAAAACCACAAAGCAAAAGTAGTATGGGATTTTGAATTAAGCTTACGAAAAACAACTACAGCAAGACGACCGGATTTGATCATAGAGGACAAAGAGAAGAAAAAGATTTGGATATGTGACATGGCGTGCCCTAAGCAACGGAACATTGTGAACACGTGTCTAGAAAAGATGGCTAAGTATAGACAGTTGGCGTTTGAAATGAGAGAAAGACGACCTGACTACGATATTAAGGTTGTACCTGTGATAATTGACGCCCTTGGAGGTGGTATAAAACAAGTGACGAAAGACATAAAAAACATTTTTGAAAACGAAGAACTTTTGCTCAGGACAGTTGCGGAAATGCAAAAAGCAATATTAATAGATAGCGAAGCAATAATTCGAAAGATGTTTTCAGGACTAATACAAGACATTGAATGATATAAATAAGCACGTTATGAAAAGAAATTTGCTTATTTTTTTAAGTTTTATTACACAATCAGATTCGAAATTTCCCTTGCGCTGAGTAAGGCTGTCTCTTAGGTTTGAGAATGGTTGTTTCATGTATCAGAACATGTTTTGTATTTTTAACTAGCAATATTTGGTAATTATTTATTATGGCTTGTATCAAAGCTTTATTCATTCAATATTAATAATAATAATAATAATAATAATGATAAATGACCTGGGTATGACGATAAACTGCATCCGGTTGTAGAGTTTCTACGTGGGCGAATGAGGTTACCTTTTGCCACAAATACCTCCAGGTCACCTTTGGGCAAGGTGTAGCAACTGTTAGCATAGTCTGAAACCTTAAAACACCTGGTTGACGTCCGGCGGAGTTAAGCCTGTCCACGTAGACATACCGCGTGGACATGAAGAGCCAAGTGGCATCTGGGACGGAATATCCAGCACCTTGGCAGAAAGGTTAAAACGGACCCCCTCTTTTAATGATGAAATCCAGAAGTAATTAAAACCGCATTGGCCGTCGCGCGGGTTACCAAGGGTCGCGTCCTTCAGGGAGAAACCAGCCTGAGAACGAAGTCTGCTTTTGGAATGAAGTCCTCAACAAATGATCCACAAGGTAATCAGAACCAGATAATTCCTAATCCTGAACCTGTGGTGTTACCCCGACTCAGAAAGAAAAAAAGAAACTAATGGTCTACTGGGGATTAAAAGACTGTTTTAAGAGCCTTTTACATCGCCCAACTAAGACCACAACGAAATTTAACGGAACAAGCCTATTTGTTATGGAGACAAATAGTTGGAGATACTTATCGCGCTAATATTGATGCTAATAAGCTCGGGAATGTGAGAAGAGACATTATTAACAATAAAAAGTTAAATGATGCACAAATCGAACAAGTTAGAGCAGAGATTAGGATAAATGGAGACCATGTGTAGGAAGTAAAACCGGAAATAAATGAAGATAATTTTTATGAATTGCATAAGCCAGTTGTCAGAGTCGTTAAATTAACGAATGATGAAATAGAGAGTATGATAAATCAGGTTAGAAAACACACGCATAATGAGAATATAAATAAATTTATTAATGGGAACAAGCAGAATATTGAAACAGCCCGTGAAAATATACTAAGAGCCTCTTCTTAAACTATCCTTGAACAAAATAACAAGAACTACAATTACACTCTACAACGTTGGTCTGAGAAGTATTGTATAAAACACTGATAAAGATAAGACGTCGCTTAATAATCTTATGTACTACTGCCAAAGCAATAACCCTTCAAACAGGTGTTAAAATCAAAACCAAAAAGAAGCCACATGTGAACAAACCACCAAAATGGAAAGTAAAAATTCAGAAAGAAATTGATATTCTGCGGGCAGAAATATCAGTATAAGATAAAATGTCGAAAGGTGTTAATGTTAAGACCAGGAAGAGTAGAAAACTTAAGAAGAAGTACAATATTAATGATTTGAACTCTATTGTCACGGCAAAAGAAACACTTAAGCAAGAAATGTAAGTAAAAGCACAAAGATTACGGCAATTCGATGAAAGCAACAGATTTTACAGACAAAATAAAGTTTTTAAGACGGACGCAAAGAAGTTTTACAGAGAACTAGGAAAAAGCAAGATTAAAGTTGAAGAGCAACTGAAGATTGAAGACATTGAAGAATTCTGGAAGAGTATACGGGGTAATAAAAGGAATTTTAATTCTGAAACGGAATGAATAGGTAGAGAAGAAGAAAGATTGCCCGATGTTAGTGAACAGGAATAGAAACCAATAACGATTGAAGAACTCCAGTCTGGCACTGGGAAGTCCAAAAAATGGAAATACCCAGGAATTGACCAGACTTCCAATTTTTGATTGAATTCCTTAACAGAATTATATGATTCACTCACGAAATCTTACAATGATCTGATGCATAATCCTAAAATTATACCTGACTGGCTTACTGAAGGGACAACATATTTATTGCCAAAGAGTGAAGAAACCCAAAACTCTAAAAACTACAGACCTACCTTACAACAACTTATGAAATTTTAACCTCAATAATAACTGAAAAAGTATATAAGTTCCTTGGAAAAAATTCAATCCTTCCAAAAGAACAAAAAGGAAGTAAAAGGAAGTCTTAAGGATGTAAAGATCAATTGATGATTAATAGAATGTTGTTAGAAAACTGTAGGATTAAAAAGAGAAATATGAGTACTGTATGGATCGACTACCGAAAGGCGTTTGATTGTGTTCCCCACGACTGGATACTGAAAAGTCTAAACATGTACAAAGCTTCTCCACTCGTAACTAACTTTATTCGTATTAGTATGTCTAAATAGCAAATACGGCTTTTCCTCAGCCACAAAAACGACCTAAGTGAATCTGATCTTATCAAAATCGAACGAGGTATCTTCCAGGGAGACTCTTTCCCCGCTTTTTTTCTGTATCTCCCTCATACCTCTTTCAAATGAACTAAATAACCCAAGCTCAGGTTAATCCCTCTTCCACAAAATTATAAATCACCTTCTTTTACGTGGATGACCTAAAACTATTTGCGAAAAATGACCAACATCTCGAAGGCTTACTTACAGCTCTTAGTGAATTTAGTAAAGATATCTGCATGGAATTCGGACCAGATAAGTGTGCGAAGGCAACTTTCTGAAATAAAAACTGCGAGAAAGCAATTCAATTAACCTTGATATTGAGACCACTATATATTTATATATATATATATATAACTATATATAAATACTCATTTACACAATTTCTTTCATATACGAATCTATAATTTTTTACCTAAATATCGTGTGTGTGTCTTACTCTAAAACTTTTGCTCGCCTTAGGTCACTGGGGTTATCCGGTAAGCAATTGTATAAATATGCAAGGCAAGGAAATATGATAATAATGATAATGATAATGATGATGATGATGATAATATAATGATAGTAATAATGATGATAATAATAATAACAATAATAATGATAATGCACCCAGCTTACCCTTATCGGGCTGAGAGTCTGATTGGTTTGCTGGGGATTGTACCCATGAGTCCTTTGTGGGCTCGTATTGCTCCGTCACTCAATACTAATACTAATACTAATACTAATACTAATACTAATACTAATACTAATACTAATACTAATACTAATACTAATACTAATACTAATACTAATATAATAACTACTACTACTACTAATACTAATACTAATACTAATACTAATACTAATACTAATACTAATACTAATACTAATACTAATACTAATACTAATACTAATACTAATACTAATACTAATACTAACACTAATACTAATACTAATACTAATACTAATACTGCTACTACTACTACCACTACTATACCACTACTATACTACTACTAGTATACTACTACTACTACTACTACTACTACCACTACTACTACTACTACTAATACTAATACTACTACTAATACTAATACTAATACTAATACTAATACTAATACTAATACTAATACTAATACTAATACTAATACTAATACTAATACTAATACTAATACTAATATAATAATAATGATGATGATAATAATAATGATGATGATGATAATAATAATAATAATGATGATGATGATAATGATAATAATAATAATAATAATAATAATAATAATAATAAAAATAATAAAATAGTAATAGTAAAGTGTGATCCACAAACTGCGAGGCACTTATGATGTATGTTGAAGAAAATTATTTACGAAATTAATGGAAATGACCGGATCTGAGCTTATCCAACTGAAACAGACTTCGTAGGCTATACAAATCGTGACAATAATGAAACCAAACATATCAATAAAAAAAATAAAATTAATAGGACTGAACAGAAGGACATGCTAGAGAAATCTGGAAATTCTATAGACATATAATTTACAGGTGTAAAAGCAGTAAAAAACTTGACTGAGATTGACGTTGCAAAATAGGTGGACTGCTTAAGGGAACTGGAACTTTCCATGACATTGCACAATTATGCCTATTGTTCATAAACTTTTGTTTTAGAATTTTCTTGTCAAGACAAGTATAAAACGAGCAAATTTAGTCCTCAAGAGAATCGTTGAGTTGAGTTGAGTTGAAACAAGCAGAGAAGAGTGTAATCATTTTGTGGAAAGTATTGATAGAAAATAGTTATAGAAGATAATATATACAATATCGTGTTACATCATTTGTCTTTGTGGTCACCATCGGAATCAAGGACAATGACACAAGTGATCATTTATTCTATAAACAGCTACTGCACCCTAATTTGAGCAGTGTTAAAGATCTCTCTTACTAACATAAAAATGGTGTTTTTACAACAGACTCCCATTCGATGTTGACACTTGTATTTGATTGTTTGAATTTCGAAGGAATTCAAAAAAAATTTTTATATTCTTACTCAGTATGGAAAAAGAAGTTTTAAAATGGCATCGATACGTTGTGCGGGAGTAAGATGGCTTTGTCTGTTATCTAGTTTATTATTAGATTTACCTGCAAGTGTCTGACAGAGTTGTTAACAGTTTGAAAATTTTAAATCAAGAGGATCAAGAGGATCAAGAGGATAAAGAAACATAGAGTATTTTAAATGAAACCTTAACATCCGAATAGCATTCTTCTTTTTCAGAATCCGAATTAGGTTCAAATTTCCTCAGCGTGAAAGACAGACAGACGACTTTTCTTTTGCTGTAATTTTCGTATTGATTTAATCTCTGAACCTTCCGTTGACTCTTAATACTTTCATTTCACAGAGTGGAAATTACTATACTTTAAGACATATTTAGAAAAAAGATACACAAGATATAGATGTGGCTTCAGAGTAGAGTTTCATTTCGTTTACGATATACTGTCTTCATTGTTTCTTGGGAAAGGAAATTTCATTCTTCCCACTTCTAACCAGCTTGTCGTAACTAGATCACTCATGTATGCAGAGGATACCTCGTCTTCTTCAGTGTAAAAAAAGTAAATTCGATCGGAAAGACGCTAACCAATGAATTGAACCATATTGAAACATACGGTAATAATGAATTACCAGACAACAAAATTACTCTCGGTAAAGGTTGTTTGGTAAGTGATATAGTATTCCAGATCAATTTTTGGTGCTGAACCGAAAAATCTAATTCGTTTTTTTTCATCAAATAAGGATTTTGTGGTGTAAAAAAACTATACTTTCGTGAATTTCGTCCATTTTAGTTTTACTTAGGTCCAACATCCCAACATTTGCAATTAATAAGAGCTTTTCGCTTCACAAAATTTTGTACACAGTTGATAAAGTGTTTAACGAACATCACAGGATTGCTGTAATACTGCAACAGTGCTCTTTTGTAAGAACTGGTGCTATTACATATTCATTCCAACGAAAAAAATTGTTCAGTTTATTTGATGAACATGGACATCATTGCTAACAGGGTGTGAATATGATTTAATTACACAAAGGAAAACCAGTTAAGTTAAAGCCTTACGAGAAATCGAAATTTAAATGCTCAGCACAATTAGAAATATTAAGAGGGTTTTCCTGAAGGATTAATAGAGGTTTGGCTCTGCCATAACAACATGAGAAGACTCCTTTGCGACCTTTGCTTCTAATGAATAATTTAGCAGCTATTTGTTTTAAATGCGGTGTTATTTTTATTCCGGAGTCGTGCAGAAAGAATTGTTTGATTATTAAAGAATATGGCTAGTCAAAGCAGGAAATGTATCAATAAACCTTACTCTTTTTGTTACATATGCGGACAGATTACAATGGAAAAAGAGACGTTTCAAATTACTGACTTGGCGAAAAAAGTTTAGTATGCACACTTCCATGTAAAACTTGGTTATCAAGACAAAAGTCCTCCACATATTGTCTGCAATAACTGTGTGGGAACTCTCGTCTATGGACATTGAGTAAGAAATTGATGATCTTTGGGATCCCTATGGTTGGACAGGAGCCTGGGAATCATGCAGATGACTGCAAAATTTGTATCACAGATATACAGGTACTTAATCCTAAGAAAACCCACAAAGTCCATTATTTAAACCCAGAGTCAATCATCCTACCTGTTTTAAATTCCAATGAAACTCCTGTGCCATTGTTCAATAAACCCATAGATGATAATGATTATTTAGAATCATCCTTGGTGTTCAAAGATGAGGTGCCAAGACTTCTTGGATATTTCAGATATAAATGCAAGTTCTTTCTATTCCAAGGCCCATCGTGCTTTAGCTAATCGGAACGTAATGAACTGGTCCAGGATATTGGTCTTTCTAAAGCGTCTTCAGAGTTGCTTCCATCCAGGTTGAATAAGAAACATCTACTTTAATCTGATCCGTGAATTACATTCTACTATCAAAGAGATACCAAACTGTGATATTGTCGTTTATGACAACATCAAAGCTGTTTTACAATATTTTGGTGTAAACTGTCATCATTATTATTACTATCATCATCATCATCATCATCATCATCATCATCATGTTTTATCACTCTACCAATGGATTCACTGAAGGGTTGTATGGTTTAGTACGAAAAAGTTTTCATTGAAGGAGCTTGAACCCTGTTTGCGGTCTTGCAGAATATGATCCATTGTTTGGTTAGGTGCTGTACAAGGGCATGGGGGGCTAATTCCCACCCCCCAACAGGTTACGATGAGTTCTTCAAACTCTGCCTCCCGCTCGGTTTAATTTTGCCCACTCTTTTCTGCCGAGGGACGTACCGCTTGGAAGGGTCTCGGATCGAAATGGAAAAGATTTCTGTGGTGTTACCTGGTCAATCTCAAGAAAAAAGAGAAAGCATGGGAACTTTGTGTATTCACCTTGTCATCCTAGCAGAAGATTTAGATTTAGAGATCACTTTTATTAGCCCCATTACTTTCTCTATACTTTCTTATACTGCCTTTAAATGATATGAGTGTTATATGGAAAGTAAAGCGTGTATGTTGCCATTCTGCAATAATGCACATTTAATACGTCTCTTAGAACTATCAAAAAATAAATGCCAATCTTGTGAATCGTAGTTTATACCCAACCACAAATACTTTAGGGTGTAAACTATGACCTGCAAGATTGATAATTATTTTTTGATACTTTTAAGCCGAGTATCAAATGTGTAATGTATTGTAAGTTACTAAATAAATTAACTAATAAATTAACGAATTTAGATAGTGAATCAGTCAAATTCTAACTACCCAAGTCAAGTTGACGAATATTAAAACTATGGATATCTAATATTGTTTGATCGCTAATAATATATTGTTAAACATCAAAGCGTTACACATTGCTTCAATATATCGTGTACTTTGCTCCAATATTTTTTTTTTTAGTTTTAACGTCATTTTCCCCCAGCAATCGGGGCTCAGACGGTGCCCTTC
>RDPX01000407.1:65626-77700 GCA_003991215.1 Morbakka virulenta
TGCGAGGGATAGCTTGCTTATATAAGCTCTGGCAAAATTGATTGGCAGCTTTGTTAATGGCGTCAATTTCTGAACACGCCGATTTAAGTACCAATACAAAAATCGGAATCTTTGCCAGTCAAGGATTTTTATTCATTCTCATTTGGATCCCATCACCGCTTCGTCCTAGCGATATTTCATAGAGCGGTATTTTCCCCCGCAAAAGTAGCAAAACGCCCGTGGTCGAAAACGAATATGCCCCAGAAAAGCCTTATTTAAATTTCGCAGTGTTAACGCACAGAAACACGTCGGTTATTGATGATCTGTAGTAGTTTTTCCGTAGTATGAATTATTTTCTTCAATAAAGAACAAATAAGAAAGAGGTATACCTTGTTGCATACATGTATACACGGATTTCCTGGAAGCATATGCCCAAAAAAGGATTGTGATTTAATAGGAGAGCAGAATTAGTATTAATTCGATATTTTTGAATAAAAAAATGATATTTTTGTAGAGGATATGGAAATGTGAAATATAGTAATAGCTTGTTCATTTAAGTATGATGAAAAGGTACCGAAACAGTAATTTTTTATAATTTATGGTTGACAACTTTCAGTCTATGTTTAATATTTATTTTTAGAGGCAAGTAGTGTATGGCGCACGATATTATGAGCTGTTTCTCACGTTCTATTTCCACTATTATTAACCCCCCTGCACTATCAAAAGTGGTGCCAGGAGTGGGGTAGGAGTGGAGTGGTCGTAGATTTGTTGTTATGCTTTTTAGGTTCTTCCATAAAATCGAAGTCGGGTCCATTACCACATCTTCACATCTTAATACTTTTGTCCATAAGCTGTGGAATTCACTGTAACTTAAGCAGACAGTTGCCCACCATTGAAAACTCTGCTATAGGTCTGTATACTCTTGTCGTTTGGCTATAACGATGAGGATGGGTATGGAAGAATTAGTACAGACAGTTTTGTTGCCAGGCCTTTAAAACCATGAAAAGTTTTAAAAAGCTCTGAATTCGAAAAAGCGACATTAAAAACCTAGATAGTTTTCAAAATTTGAAAAACCAAGTTGCAAGAATCTTGAATTTTGTTATTTAGTCTGGACCTGAACTTATTGGACAAAAAAGGAATGAAACTTAGGAAAATACCTTTTCTCTGGATATCTTTACATTTAAAAGCACATTAAAATCAATCATATAGCGCTATTCTTAGTCAACCCTTTTAAAGAATGTACGTCGCAATTAAACCGAAAATTGCCAAGTGGTAAAAAAGCAAATTTCATTCGAATCCATGTCTAAATGCAATCTCTAGACACTGAATCATCATTTGTGTAGTCCTTGAGGAACACTACATCGAGGAAAGAAACGTACTGAAAGTATTAGTGAAGCAACAAAAGCTATGTGGTATTACTTCTTTTTCATCTCATTAGCAAATTGTTTTTAGTTTGCATATTAGTGTAAATTACGGAGATTTGAACAAGAATCATTCAGCGTCAACCCTTTTAAGTGAGTGGTTATTTGGTGGAATTTATAGTTTGTTTTGCCGGCCATCCGACGGCTATATGTATGTCGATATTATTTGAGCATTTTTTAAAGCTAGTATTTACATGATCAGAAGTATAACGGGAACGAGACATTTTTTTATAGAAGAATGTTCTGCAAAATATACACGCAAGATAATTGGAATCTGAAATTATCGTTCATTAAAGATCTTTTGTCTTGGGTGGGTGTGAATTCTTTTTCCAGGACTTTGATCTTTGTTTCTACAGAATGCATAGTCCAGCAAGTTTACTTTACGCAGGATCCTTGCAGTCCCTAACAAACATGTCTTTTGAACTGTCTGAATATTCATATTAGCTGAGATATTTCTGGACATTTTTTCATCCCGTTTCTGATAGTACCTAGTACTTGTATCACAATGGATATTGCTTCGGTTTTCATTTTCCACATCCGTTGTATCTCTATTATAAGATCTTTATCTTTACGTTTCTTTTCCATTTCTCTGATTGAAACATTTTTATCGCATGGTGTAGTCATGTATATCACTTTGCAAGTTAAATTCGTTTTGTCTTCAGTTGTGATATCAGGTCTGTTAGCACCGCTATCTGTATGCACTGCTACAGGGTGGCCACAAAGTCCCTGGTCACTCCGCCTTTATGCATGCATTTACGGAAACCAATGCATAAATTTACAAAATTGTACATGAGACTTGTAGAAGAAAAGAAGGGTTCATCGCTGATCAATAAATTTTGTTGAAACAAACAATTATGATATCCAATGATTAATCAATAAAGTGACTATGAATCACACTATCATGGATCCAATATGCCTGTGTGTTCATCGCCATTCTCAGCACACAAAGGAATGCGTCTCCAAGTACGTGCTGAAATGTGTTGCAAAACAAAAAGAAACAAAGATAAAAATACCGTACATAATTGCTATAAATATTATGTTTATTGTGCAAATATTAAAGAAAAGGGATTGCATAATGTGAACATCAGTTATGAACAATGACCAGGGACTTTGTGGCCACTCTGCATATCCCGCAACACTGTATGTCTTTCAGTATTAGTTGCAGTGTCCCCGTCACTGCTCATATCACTTGACCGAGATTGTAATTTCTAGATCATTGCAAATATTCCAGTGTTCATATGCCTCAGCTTAGTCGAATCTTTCAATGTAATCTGACGTTGCTTACACTTCACATCCTGATGTTGTGTATTCAGTTGTCTCACACTGCTTGTAACACATTCTGCACCTGCTATTACCTCTCCCAACTGTATTTTTTATAATTTCCCCCACAGGGGGGTTGGTCTTGCGCTGCTATCAACAGTACTTCTGTTTCTTCTGTCTGATCTATGCCAATTGTATTTTGAAGGTCCACGTGTGTTCCCTAATAAGTGAAGGGTACTTTCTGTGCAGTGATTGACTACGCAATCAATTATATTTCTGCTTTTTTTTTATTTCTTATTTCAATGCTTTTGCGTTTCCTGCTGTTGGTTTGTCTGCTTTTGGCTTGAAGTTCAAATGTGCCATGTCTTTTTTAATATTTTTGGCTATGTTACTGATTGAGTACTTGAGTTTCGTCTCGTGCATAATAATCATATTGCTTGACAAAGTGCACTTGCTTTTTAGGTAGTGGTAGTGGTAATGATCAACGCGTGTTAAAGATGTGATGCCATCATGGTTTTTGCATCAGCAATATTTTTTTCAACAGGATATCCAAACACAGAGTCTTGTTGAGACACCAAAGATCCAAGCACTGTAACCAACTTGACCTTATTCTTGCTGGTTGGAAGCTTTTTTTTTCCACGCAAAAAGAAGCTTGCATTGACAAGATTGAGAAACTGGAAGGACTTGACCCAAAGCAAGGTTGTAGCCCGCCATATCAGTGTTGAAGGTCACTTTTCTCATTTCATTTCTTATTTCTCTCAATTCTATCTCCGAAAACATGTACAGACTAATTAGTATGCCAACTATGACAGAAAAAAGAATAATGCTTGCCACTTTGGATAGTCACTTTTTCTCTCCCACCTTCTGTCCTCACAATATAAGTTCGGTCCAAATCAGATTTTGGATGCAACATTACATGCATTGTTAAGATTTTCTCGTTTTCGAGTCAAGCTTTTTAGTTCAGAGTAGATCCACGCGATCATCGCAAATCTATGTTGCACGATAGGCAGTGCCCAGCTATTTATTGCTTCAATTTTGTTTTGTTTTTGGTTTTTTTTTCAACTCAGTTCTGATCTCACTATTAGTCGTACTCTTGTAATACTCTTTACAGATCTTCTCTTTCACTGTAATTTGTTGTATACCATCGCTTTCATCCATTCCAAGGTATCTATATCCGCTTTTGCGGTTTGTTTCATTGATACATGTCTGTTTATCCAGCTCAATATTTCCCGTGCTAATCAGTTGACCCATTTTGAACGGTACTTTTTCATATTTGTCTAAATCAAAACTCATTTTGATGTAATCACTAATCATCATCATCATCATCATCATCATAATAATAATACTGTTTCTGCCGGTTCAGTAGTCTAGTGACATCCTGAGTCAGGTATCAGTCATTGATATGCATTCTACGAGACCTTGTCTTTGGTCAAGCGTCTTAGGCGGTCCGGGTGTTTGGGTGTGTGTATGGTTCCGAGGCCATCTCGTTTGATGTCTGCAAGGATTGTTTCCAGTAGGTTTGAGCAGTGTCTGCCACGCCTGGACTGGTATTTTTTGCTTCCATCAATTGCAAACTCCAGAGCTTGTAGTGCCGGTGTCTGTTTGTCCATACGGAGGGTGTGACCTAGCATTGACCAGCGTTGTCGGATTATCCTCTTGGAGAGTGGCTCACATTTGCAGGTGTTGTATAGTGATGTCATCACTAAACTGCTTTACAATCCGTAGTTCTCCTTGCTGTTGATAAACATTGGACGCGTCGAGTTTTAGGTTGTCTTGCATAAAACAAATTAATGGTTGGCGCACTGTTCCCATTCGTCTTGTATCCATATCCACTGGTATTAATCTCAAATTTATGGGACGCACTGTCCCCATTTGTCTTGTATCCATATCCACTGGTATTAATCTCAAATTTATTGGACGCACTGTTCCCATTCGTCTTGTATCCATATCCACTGGTATTAATCTCAAATTTATGGGGCATGTAATGAGAAGAAATGGCCTGGAGAACTTGGCAACCACAGAAAAAGTAGAAGGCAAAAGAGCTTGTGGAAGACGAAGGCAGAAAATGATGGATGATACTTCAAAGTGGCTGGGAAAAGAGAGCAACACGCAGACAATAAGGACCATGTATGAGAGTAGAGTGGAGGGCCCTGATCGCCGACGTAGGATTGCATGGCACATGATAATAATGTCAGATGTTCACGGTACTAATGTCAAACAGAATGAGGATGAGAGAATCGCCATGGAATATATCCTTTGCTTACCTTTACTGCTCTTTTCTGTTGTAAATAGACCTTGTGTGTGATCTAGTTACATCGTGATGTTCCATGACTTCATTTTTACCAATGAACTTTATCAATTTGTTGTTGAATTTATAGATTGACAACCTTTTTTGAAATACCACTTTATGAAACACTGTTGTAAGCTTTTCTGTTTTCTATCCAAGCTACACTTAGATTCTTCTTCTTCCTCTTGCAATCTTCAATTATTGCTTTGGTCATACGAAGTTGATCTTTGCATCCATATGAATTTCTTGCACAACCTTTTTGTGCATCCGGTAATAAATCATTTGCAACGATATGCTCATAACTGCGGTCAGAAATAATTGAAGTCGATACTTTATTTTGTGTAAGTAACCATGCTATTGCACTGTAACAGCGGAGAGCGAGGTTGAACTGCAAAAACAATTGAGTGAATGGCAGAAAGCTTTGGAGAGGAAAGGGTTGAAAGTGAATGCAAAGAAGGTAGAAACGCTAGTTACCAGCAAAGTAGGAGGGGATTCACATTGTTGACACACAAGGAAACCCAATAAAGCAGGTAGATCAGTTTTGTTACCTGGGTTCCACCACAGAGGAAAAAAGAGTATGTAGTGAGGAGATCAGAAACAGAGCCAGGAGAGCATGCCTGAAATGGAGGGAGACAGGTGGGTTAATGTGTGACAGGGTGATGCCACTTATGCTGAAAGTGAAGATTTACATGTAATTAGTGTGTAATTAGACCAGTACTTTTGTACGGACTGGAGGTGATACCTTTGAGATAAGTGGAAGATGAGGATGCTAATTATGGTGATAGTTGTGTCTCTGCGAGAATACCGAACAAATGAAGATATTCGAAGGTTCGCAAAAGTCCCTAACATACGTGGGAAGGCAAGAGAAGCTTGGTTGGGGTGGTATGTCATAAAAATGGGGGAAGAGATGGCTGTAAAGAAGGCATTTTACAGAAAGGTAAAGGAAGGCAAAAGCTGCGATGGAGGGATGATATCAAGAGGGATATGGAGAACGTTCAAGCAACCACGGACACCAAAGACCGGAGAAAGTGGAGGAGACTTAGCCGAGCGGCTGACCCGACCTAACCTGTTGGAAAAGGCCGAAAGGAGAAGAAGAAGAAGAAAGAGATGAACACGGTAGTCATTGAGTGCTTTTATAAAAGTGTACCGTTTGATGAAAATGGGAAACCTATTAGAGCTTATAGACAAAGAATATTTAGAGAGTAGAGAGATAGGGTTATGGTTGAGCTACGTGTATGTGATCAAGCAAGAGCTATTAGAATGAATCAGTGGCTGTCTGAATTAGAACTAGAAATGTTAAGGAGAAAAGTAGAAGAAGAATACCAAGTGGGGATTTATGTAACGGAGGAAGCTAACATAGATAAAAGGGCGACTGATGAAGTTGAGGTGAATAGCTATGACTGGACATAGAAGATGCATATGATATGCCAATGAATGATGGTAATATGAATGGAAAGGAAACTGTGGATGAATTGAAGAAAATCATTGCAGAAAAGCGAACAAGCGATGGCATTCTTTTTTAAAGGCTGATAGAAAAACTACAAGACTTCAAACTGAGTGAATTCAGCAATCAGGTTTGTAAGAACTAAGAACATCATGGATACGAATAATCTGATTAATACTGTAAGTGTGTGGGTTGCTGAATAGATGGGATTGAAGAAATTTCAACCTAGGCAAAATAAGGAACCAACGTGGAAGCATAGAATCGACGGAGACATTAAAAGGCTAAAGCATGATATTAACATGCTTGATAGACAATCGAAAGGGGAGCTAGGACCAAAGAAAAACCGAAAACTTTAGGATCTAAAAGAAAAGTATTGGATGAATAAGAAAGAAATTAAGACCGTTATTGAAGAACTCAAACAAAGGGTTCTTGCAAAAAGTGCCAAGATCAAAAGATACGAACAAGGAATAACACAATTCAGACAGAAGAGGATCTTTAATGTTGATCAGAAAAAGCTATACACCGAATGGAATGGAGGGGGTCCAGGTCAATACATGTAACAGATTCTGAGAAAAGCAGAAACGTTTCGGGGTGATATTTGGACTGTTAAAATGCAACACAACAAGGACATACAACATTGGCTAAACGATTGAAAGCAAGATATGAATGAAGAACAACAACTGAAAGACGAATTGGGTATAGATGTAGACAAAGTCAAAACGTAGTTAAGATAAATCCCAAGTTGGAAAGCTCCAGGGACAGATAATGTCCAGGGATTCTGGATTAAAAGTCTTGCAAACCGTCATGAAAGAATAGCTGAACAATTGAATGAGATTGTTATGGGAGTTTGTGATTTGCCTGAGTGGATGACTTATGGTCGAACGGTTTTATGTCGGCAAGATCCATTAAAAGGTAATGTCGTGGACAATTGTTGCCCAAAAACTTGTCTACCGCTAATGTGGAAATTGGCGCCTGGCGTCATAGCTGAAGAAATGTATAAGTACCTTGATGAGGAAGATCTGTTTTCAGAAGAATAAAAAGGTTGTAGATGTTGGATAGAAGGACGAAAGACCAATTGTTGATAGACAAAACGGTCTTAAAAGATTGCAAGAAAAGACACAGTGGGTGGATTATAAGAAAGCTTATGATTTTGTCCTACATAGCTGGATTATCGAGTGCATGGAAATGTTTGGTATTGTAGAGAATGTGAAAGTTTTTAGAGAAAAGCGTGAGCCAGAAACTATCATTACGTCGAATGGAAAAATGTTGGATATGTAACAGTCAACAGAGGTATCTTTCAAGGGGACAGCTTATCGCCATTAATCTTTGTGTTAAGCATGATCCAANAAAGCTTTGGAGAGGAAAGGGTTGAAAGTGAATGCAAAGAAGGTAGAAACGCTAGTTACCAGCAAAGTAGGAGGGGATTCACATTGTCCACACACAAGGAAACCCAATAAAGCAGGTAGATCAGTTTTGTTACCTGGGTTCCATCACATAGGAAAAAGGAGTATGTAGTGAGGAGATCAGAAACAGAGCCAGGAGACCATGCATGAAATGGAGGGAGACAGGTGGGTAAATGTGTGACAGGGCGATGCCACTTATAATGAAAGTGAAGATTTACAAGTGTGTAATTAGACCAGTACTCTTGTACGGACTGGAGGTGATGCCTTTGAGATAAGTGGAAGAGCGCGCACTAATGTCGACTGAGATGAGGATGCTAATTATGGTGATAGTTGTGTCTCTGCGAGAATACCGAACAAATGAAGATATTCGAAGGTTCGCAAAAGCCCCTAACATACGTGGGAATGCAAGAGAAGCCAGATTGAGGTGGTATGGCCATGTCTTAAAAATGGGGGAACAAATGGCTGTAAAGAAGGCATTTTACAGAAAGGTAGAGGAAGGCAAAAGCTTCGGTGGAGGGATGTCATCAAGAGGGATATAGAGGAAGTTCAAGCAACCACGGACACCAAAGACCGGAGAAAGTGGAGGAGACTTAGCCGAGCGGCTGACCCGACCTAACCTGTTGGAAAAGGCCGAAAGGAGAAGAAGAAGAAAGAGATGAACAAGGTAGTCATTGAGTGCTTTTATAAAAGTGTACCGTTTGATGAAAATGGGAAACCTATTAGAGCTTATAGACAAAGAATATTTAGAGAGTAGAGAGATAGGGTTATGGTTGAGCTACGTGTATGTGATCAAGCAAGAGCTATTAGAATGAATCAGTGGCTGTCTGAATTAGAACTAGAAATGTTAAGGAGAAAAGTAGAAGAAGAATACCAAGTGGGGATTTATGTAACGGAGGAAGCTAACATAGATAAAAGGGCGACTGATGAAGTTGAGGTGAATAGCTATGACTGGACATAGAAGATGCATATGATATGCCAATGAATGATGGTAATATGAATGGAAAGGAAACTGTGGATGAATTGAAGAAAATCATTGCAGAAAAGCGAACAAGCGATGGCATTCTTTTTTAAAGGCTGATAGAAAAACTACAAGACTTCAAACTGAGTGAATTCAGCAATCAGGTTTGTAAGAACTAAGAACATCATGGATACGAATAATCTGATTAATACTGTAAGTGTGTGGGTTGCTGAATAGATGGGATTGAAGAAATTTCAACCTAGGCAAAATAAGGAACCAACGTGGAAGCATAGAATCGACGGAGACATTAAAAGGCTAAAGCATGATATTAACATGCTTGATAGACAATCGAAAGGGGAGCTAGGACCAAAGAAAGAAAAGTATTGGATGAAAAAGAAAGAAATTAAGGCCGTTATTGAAGAACTCAAGCAAAGGGTTCTTGCAAAAAGTGCCAAGATCAAAAGCTTCGACCAAAGAATAACACAATTCAGACAGAATAGGATCTTTAATGTTGATCAGAAAAAGCTATACACCGAATGGAATGGAGGGGGTCCAGGTCAATACATGTAACAGATTCTGAGAAAAGCAGAAACGTTTTGGGGTGATATTTGGAGTGTTAAAATACCACACAACAAGGACGTACAACATTGGCTAAACGATTGAAAGCAAGATATGAATGAAGAACAACAACTGAAAGACCAATTGACTATAGATGTAGACAAAGTCAAAACGTAGTTAAGATAAATCCCAAGTTGGAAAGCTCCAGGGACAGATAATGTCCAGGGATTCTGGATTAAAAGTCTTGCAAACCGTCATGAAAGAATAGCTGAACAATTGAATGAGATTGTTATGGGAGTTTGTGATTTGCCTGAGTGGATGACTTATGGTCGAACGGTTTTATGTCGGCAAGATCCATTAAAAGGTAATGTCGTGGACAATTGTTGCCCAAAAACTTGTCTACCGCTAATGTGGAAATTGGCGCCTGGCGTCATAGCTGAAGAAATGTATAAGTACCTTGATGAGGAAGATCTGTTTTCAGAAGAATAAAAAGGTTGTAGATGTTGGATAGAAGGACGAAAGACCAATTGTTGATAGACAAAACGGTCTTAAAAGATTGCAAGAAAAGACACAGTGGGTGGATTATAAGAAAGCTTATGATTTTGTCCTACATAGCTGGATTATCGAGTGCATGGAAATGTTTGGTATTGTAGAGAATGTGAAAGTTTTTAGAGAAAAGCGTGAGCCAGAAACTATCATTACGTCGAATGGAAAAATGTTGGATATGTAACAGTCAACAGAGGTATCTTTCAAGGGGACAGCTTATCGCCATTAATCTTTGTGTTAAGCATGATCCAATGTCATGGGTTCCAAGGAAAGTGAAGGCAGTTTATGCCTGGGGAAAGAAAGAATTTAGTGTAAATCACATCCTCTTCATGGGCGACCTGAAATTGTACGGCAAGAGTAAAGAACAGGCTGATATTCACTTGTGCTGACTGTCCATGCATTCAGCACAGATATTGGGATGGAATTTGGAATTCGAAAGTGTTGTATGCTAGCATTGAAGAGGGGGAAAACAGTTAAATGCGACGGCATAGAACTTCGAAATGGTGAAATTATGAAGAAACTTGAACAGAACAGATATACCTACCTCGGAGTAGTAGAACTTGATAAAATCAAAGAAAAGAGATGAAGAAGAAAACAATAAAGGAGTACTAAAAGAGGCTATGATTGATTCTGAAATCAAAACTTAATGGGCGGAACAAAATAACAGCAATCAACACAGGGGAAGTCGCGATTTTTAGATATGGTGCTGGTATAATAGATTGGAAACAAAGTGAATTGAAAGGATTGACACAAAGACTAGGAAAACGATGACAACCTATGGAACATAACACCCTAAGAGTGATGTTGACAGGTTGTATATGAAGAGGAGAGAAGGAGGAAGAGGGCTGAGTAAGGTGGAGCCTGTAGTCATAGGGGAAGAAAATAGTTTGGGTTAGTACGTTTTGAAATCAAAAGAAAATCTCATGAAAGATGTGCGTTGGCACAAAACGATTGTTACTGAAGGTACGATTACCACCAAAGAATTCAAAAAGCAAAAATAGATGGAAAAGGAGATCTATGGGCAATTCATCAGAGATTGTATTGAAAATCCAAGAACCGACAAGGAGAAAATTTTGTATTGGTTTTTCAAGTGACCTTAAAAGTGAAACGGAGGGTCCTGTATGTGCCCCGCAAGGGGAGACTATTAGAACAAAGTCTATCAAGTGTAGAATTGATATAAATGATAACAATTCCACATGTAGAATGTATGGGAAGAGAGAAGAGTGCAACATACAATTAGCGGGTGTGCAACAAAAAGAGTATAAGAGAAGACACGACAATGTTGTCACGAAAGTCCATTGTGATCTTTGCAAGAAGAATGGACTGGAGCATCAAGAAAAGTTGTATGAACATACTCCCGAAGGGGCTGTCGAAAATGATGATGTTAAACTTCTTTGGGATATCAATATACAGTGTGACATTGTAATAGAGGCTAGGAGGCCAGACATTGTCTTAATTGATATGAAAAAGAAAAGCTGTATCATTGTGGATATTGCAGTGCCTGCAAACGGAAGGGTAAAGGAAAAGGAAAAAGATAATGTTGAAAAATATCAATACTTGAAAAGAGAAGTAGTAAGACTTTGGAAAATGAAGAAAGTTCAAGTGGTGCCAGTAGTAATAGGAGCCCTTGGAAGTGTAACAAAAGGATTTGAGAAGTGATTTGAGAAAATTGGTATTCCATGTAATATTGCAGATATGCAAAAAACTGCCTTGCTGGGAACGGCCAGAATCCTATGAAAAGCATTTGAGATGTAATGAGGAAGAAGGACCATTGCTAGCCCTTGGTCATTTGCTATGACTCGCCTAGTAAGAGTATCACGGCAATAAGATTAGCCAGAGCATGTCCTTAATTGTATAAATAATAATAATATAATAACAAAGTTCATGTCTAGCATGACAGCCCGCACAGGGAGATGGTATTCACCTGCCAGACGAGAAAACTTAACCCCGGCTACCGACCAGTAGCTTTAGAGGTTAAGCACCTTCCTCAATATGTTGGTAGTTCCAATAATGGTAGATGTTTGAAGTCCACCCAAGACATCAGGGATGCCCAACTCTTTCAAACTGCGCTCCAAGCGCTTCGTCACCACTCCTAAGCTTCCCACGACGATTGGGACAACGCTGGTACCTACACTATGTAACTTTCGGATTTTTTGGGCCAAGGGAGAATACTTGGTGACCTTTTCTTCTTCTTTAGCTGTCACATTTCGATCGGAAG
>RDPX01000407.1:104631-115691 GCA_003991215.1 Morbakka virulenta
CCTTTTTCTCTTAGGTATTTTCTCCTAAGCAAGACCTAAAGGCCATTTATAGCGCGGTGGGTGGGTTATTTTTCTTTTTTTGTCACTGTATAATTTTTTAATGTATTGATTTGATTCTATTTCCAAATACATGTATAAAGTCAGCAACATGCCACTTCTAAATGATAACCAAATCAGGTGCAATATTTCCAAAGGCGTGGCCGAGTTTCAAGCCACGATCCTCATGCATACTAATCTGTTGATTTTTTACCCTACCAGTATTGTATAAAATAATTAATACTCTCACGAGGTCAGTGCAGCTTGTTTATTTCTGTTTGGTCAGGTGATTAAGGCTGATATGATTTCCCCTACAGATGTCCCCTACAGATGTCCCCTACAGATGTCCCCTTCAGGGTTAGCCTTGGTTATTCAAATCAAAGACTTAATTCAAGAATCGTATGCAGTATGTAAAGTTGATATTTAACTAAAACAAAATTAGTGACTGTCAAAGTCATATCTTGGACTTTTTGAGAATATAAGAGCATTTTAAAGGCTTTCTTAGATAAGAAGGTAGTCGCTTTCTTGAGTTCCACCAGGCCACCTTTTCTCTAAAAATTATTTCTAAGCTGCTGTTCACAAACTGATAGAAAAAGGTATTGAGTAATTATGCATTTTTAAATGGGTTTCTGGCCTATTTAACTTTTTTATTTCTTTAGTAGTAGTGTTTTTGGTTTTTTTAATTTTTGGATAGACTAATTTATTTTTGCATCAAATAAAACACAATGTAACAGCGAAGAAGAATAAAATAATTATTTGATATGTCCATTTGTTTCTATGCCAAAGTTATCTAAGCATTACAAGTAGCTCAAATGTTGGCTATTCAAACAAGTTTTCTAGAAAAAAAGCATTACTTTTATTTACAATATTTTTGGTTTCTATTAAAGGATATGAACAGTTGATAGCAACACAGTTAGAAGCATCTTATCGATTGCACATGCCAGTTCAGCTGCATCCACTATTTAATTTTCACAAAATTGAATTGATTTAATAATAGTATTTTCTGATAAAAAAAAGGAAATTTAAAAAACAGGTTTCTTATGAAGGAAATCTGTACCAATCAAGTTTATGTTACCACCTCTTAAAGTTTATCAGTTATCCAATTATCAATTATCAAGATTTGAAACTGGAGAAATACTCGTATCCTTTTAAAAGAACATCAAACTTTCACTTGAATGATGTTCTTCATCTACTCATCTATTTTTTTAAAATCCTCACGTTATCTTTCTCAAAATTAAGATGAACGTGTATTATGAATCAAGCACTCAAAAAGTATAATATACCCCTTGACGTCGTATTTGTTAATTTTTTTTGCAATAAATATATTAATCGATAAATGGGTTTTTTTCCTAGTTTACTAGAAAAAGGTGTTATGTATTAGGAAGTGGGTAAAATATTTGGATACTATATCCATACTTATTTACTTATAAATACATTCCTTTTAAAGATATTTTTTTATCAAAAAAAGTAAAATGTTCCCAAAATAAAACTAACGATGGAAAAAAAGAGGATGACGATTTTTCTATGCAAAATAAAGACGTTTTAATTGCAAAAGAAAATAATGGTAGTATCACAGAGAAGTTGATAGTAATGATATTGATAATGAAGAAGATGATTATTATTATTCAAAAAATAAGACAATTATTTGCAAAAGAAGATAATGGTGGTATCAAGGAGAAGTTGTTAGTTAGATAATGTGGTAGTATGAACAAGACGTTTGTTGTCATGATATTCATAATGACAAAGTTGATGATTATTATAGAAAAATAAAGACGATGATTGGCAAAGGAAAATGGTTGTTGTACAAAGGAGGAGTTGATAGTAATGATCATCATCTTAGCCATTCGCGCCACTGGTGGCAGGTAGCCTCCAAAATCTCTTCCACTCCATCTGATCCCACCCTTTCCACATTCTGCCAGCCTTCTCCTCTATTTTATCTCTCCACCTCTTCTTTGGTCTTTCTTTCGCTCTGCTCTTCTCTCTTGGCTATCACGCAGTTATTTCTTTGCTCCATCTGTTATTTTCTTCTCGGAAGAGGCCTCCTGGTTACTGACGTTTTATTCATTTTGTTTCCCTAATGACGTCTTCCACTTTAGTTCTTAATCCTGTGACCACATTATTGATTTTGTTGTTTCCAAGTGATGTTCAGCATTGCTTTTTCCATGGTTCTCTGGGCCACCAATGCTTGTGATGTTCTGTCAGTGGCCACGTTTCGGCCTCCTAGATCATTGCTAGTAGTATGACCATGTTCATGATCTTCTTCTTTAGACACATAGGCATCCTCTTGCTCTTTAGGAAAGTGCTGTACTGGCTAAAACTCTTCCTTCATGGTATTATTCTATCGTCGATCTCCTTGTCCGACTCATTCCCTAGTGTTAGCAGTCTTCCTAAGTACTTGTACTGGTCTACCTCTTGCAGATCTTTTCCATCAATAAGTAACCCTTGTCTCGGTATTCTCCTTGACAATTTATCGCACATGATCTTGGGTTTTTTTATCTATTATCATACTTCCTTTTCCCCTTTCTCTATTCAGATTTTCTATCAGATTGTTCAGATCTTCTTCAGTCTGTGCTAACAAGATGATATCATCAGCAAATCGTACGTTATTGACTCTCTCTCCATTGATGTTGATGCCTATCTCAATATTCGTCTTCTTAAAGACCTCCTTTACCGCTGATGTAAACATAACTGATGATAATGTATCACCCTGCAAAACTCCTTTCATGATGTTGATCTTTCTACTTAGTGATTCTTTTCTAATCTGTGCTATGCCTTCTTTGTAGATTTTTTTCAGAATGTTCCTCTACTTCCCCTGAGCTCCGTACCGCCCTGGAGCTTTGAATACTGCTTGGTGTTGGATGGAATCAAATGCTTTTTCATAGTTCACAAAGGCTATGTAGAGTGGTATTTTGTACTCATTGGTCTTCTCCAGCATTTGTGTAACCGCATGGTCTATGATCTTTGTGCTAGACTGCCTGTTCTGGAGGCTGGTGCCCTTCTAGGGTCATGTTAGGTCTCTTTTTCAGGATCTTCATAAAACGATTGTAGATATGGGAGAGAAAGCTGATTGGTCTGTAGTTTGCAAAATCTTTCTTGTCAGCATTCTTAAAAACCAACTTGATGATGACATTCTTCCACTTTTTGGGCACTTCCTTCCTCTTTTCTTATTACAATGTTGAAAAGTTCTTTAATCTTCTTCTTTACAATCTTTCCTGTTCTTTTCAGCAGTTTAGTTACCACTTCGACCTTTCCTGGTGCCTTGCAATTCTTCGTTTTCTTCATAGCGTGTTCTATTTCACTGTCCACGATTGATGGTACTTCCTCTGCTTCTGTTGGCATTATGATCTTTTCTTGGCTGATGATGACAATTTTTATATGAAAATTGGAGATGACAATTTATAGAAAATGTTTGTAGTATGAAGGTGAAGTTGATACTAATGCCATGACAAAGAGACGATTAGTATATGAGAAAGGAATATAATGATTTGCAAAAGAAGATGATGGTAGTATGAAGAAGTTGCTAGGAATGATATTAATATTTACAACGGAAATGGTTACTATATGAAAAATAAAGAAGTCAATTTGCCAAAGTGGATAATGGTAGTATGAAGAAGTTGATGGTAGCGATATTGATATTGGAAAAGATGACAGTGATATTCGTTTCTGTTGGTTCTAATGGTGACGGTAATGAAGTAAATGATGAGGATATTGGTAACAGATCTGTGGCTGTTGGTGATGCTGATACCGAAGGAGGTAGTTGTTGTGATGATGAGAAGGAATCTGGTAGTAATTCCCTCGCTGGCATCTTTAGTGGTGATAGTGATATTGATGAGTTGAATTTCTAATTGATAAGAGATCGATGATAAAAAAGGTGGTGCTGCTATTAATAATGATAAAATGGTATGGTGATAGTGGTATCGAATAAAAAAGATAATGGATACGTCGATGGTAATAATGGAAATGGACAAAAAAGTTGTTGAGTAATGACTATGCTAACTCCGCCTGTGATATTTTCGGATAACACAGCCGGTCCTAGGCCCGGATAAAGGAGGAAGGTTGGGCGTGGGGTCAGCACCCCCACCCCGTAAAAATCACCAAAGCTACAGAAGCATCGACGAAAACAAACCAACACATTCGCCAAAGGGAAGAAGCGACTCAATCTCAGAGACACATGACGCATCGCAGTGAAAGCCGAGAGGAATCTGCGAGGCCGATTCCCCTTCTAACACCAAAAGCAAAGGTTAAAATAGCAACTTGGAACATCAGGACTATGTACGAAACAGGAAGATCTCTTCAGGTAGCAAGAGAAATGAAAAAGTATAACATCGGAGTATTGGGTTTGAGTGAAACAAGGTGACTACAGGCAGGACAGCTGAGACTTGTTTCTGGAGAGCAGATACTGTACTCGGGGAACACAGTGGAAGGAGCCCCACACACTGAAGGTGTGGCCCTGATCCTGGCACAGGAGGCACANAGGTGAAGTTGATACTAATGCCATGACAAAGAGACGATTAGTATATGAGAAAGGAATATAATGATTTGCAAAAGAAGATGATGGTAGTATGAAGAAGTTGCTAGGAATGATATTAATATTTACAACGGAAATGGTTACTATATGAAAAATAAAGAAGTCAATTTGCCAAAGTGGATAATGGTAGTATGAAGAAGTTGATGGTAGCGATATTGATATTGGAAAAGATGACAGTGATATTCGTTTCTGTTGGTTCTAATGGTGACGGTAATGAAGTAAATGATGAGGATATTGGTAACAGACCTGTGGCTGTTGGTGATGCTGATACCGAAGGAGGTAGTTGTTGTGATGATGAGAAGGAATCTGGTAGTAATTCCCTCGCTGGCATCTTTAGTGGTGATAGTGATATTGATGAGTTGAATTTCTAATTGATAAGAGATCGATGATAAAAAAGGTGGTGCTGCTATTAATAATGATAAAATGGTATGGTGATAGTGGTATCGAATAAAAAAGATAATGGATACGTCGATGGTAATAATGGAAATGGACAAAAAAGTTGTTGAGTAATGACTATGCTAACTCCGCCTGTGATATTTTCGGATAACACAGCCGGTCCTAGGCCCGGATAAAGGAGGAAGGTTGGGCGTGGGGTCAGCACCCCCACCCCGTAAAAATCACCAAAGCTACAGAAGCATCGACGAAAACAAACCAACACATTCGCCAAAGGGAAGAAGCGACTCAATCTCAGAGACACATGACGCATCGCAGTGAAAGCCGAGAGGAATCTGCGAGGCCGATTCCCCTTCTAACACCAAAAGCAAAGGTTAAAATAGCAACTTGGAACATCAGGACTATGTACGAAACAGGAAGATCTCTTCAGGTAGCAAGAGAAATGAAAAAGTATAACATCGGAGTATTGGGTTTGAGTGAAACAAGGTGACTACAGGCAGGACAGCTGAGACTTGTTTCTGGAGAGCAGATACTGTACTCGGGGAACACAGTGGAAGGAGCCCCACACACTGAAGGTGTGGCCCTGATCCTGGCACAGGAGGCACAGCGTGCTCTCGTCGGATGGGAACCTATACACTTCCGTATTATTACAGCACAGTTTACCACCAAGAAAAAAATATCAGACTGAACATAATACAATGTTATGCTCCAACAAAATGATGCGGAAGAGCAGAAGAAAGACGAGTTTTACCATCAATTACAGGCAGTGATAGACAAGAAAAGAGGCAAGGACATAACAGTCCTGATGGGGGACCTCAATGCCAAGATAGGATCTGACAACACCGGATATGTGAGTACTATGGAGACACAGGGATTAGGACAAATGAATAAAAATGGAGAGAGGTTTGCAGACCACTGTGCGTTGAATCCGCTGGTAATAAGAGGAAGTATATTTCCACACAAACACATCCACAAAGCCACTTGGGTGTCACCGGATCATGTGACTGAAAATCAGATAGACCATATCTGCATAAGCCAGAAATTTAGAAGAACAATGCAAGATGTACGGGTGTTGAGAGGCGCCGACGTGTCCTCAGACCATCATCTCTTGGTAACAGCATTGAGACTGCGTCTCAAGAAACACAAAATGAAAAGTAACACACGAATAAAATATAATGTGGGATTGCTCAGAAGTCAGGACACTCTTGAAGCCTTCAAAGTTAGCCTAACCAACAGGTTTCAGGCATTACAAGATCTAATAGAGGAAAAAGATACAAGCATAGAGACACAATGGGACTACAGTAAGAAACTATGGATAGATACATGTGAGGCGGTTCTCGGAAAGAAGAAAACACAGCACAAAGAGTGGATCTCCGCAGAAACTATCCAAAAACTAGAAGTGAGGAAAGAAAAAAAGACTGCAGTGAATATAAGTCGAGCGAGAGCAACAAAGGCAAAAGCACAGGAGAAATACACAGAGACAAACAAGGAGGTGAAGAGAAGCTTAAAGAAGGATAAGCGAGACTATGTTGAGGATCTAGCTAGACAAGCAGAAGAAGCGGTAGGACAGGGAAACATTAAAGAGTTGTACTTAGTCTCTAAGAGGCTAGCCGGCAAGTACCAACAGACAGACAAGCCTGTTAATGATAAAAACGGAAACCCACTGACAACCACAGAGGAACAACTGCAACGATGGGTAGAGCACTTCAGGGAGCTGCTGAACCGCCCTCCCCCAGAGGAACCACCAGACATTCCACCAGCAGAGAAAGAACTTGCCATCAACTGTGAAAAGCCCTCCAAAGGGGAGATCAGACAGGCCACCAATAAATTGAGGAATGGTAGAGCAGCGGGGTCAGATGCAATTCCAGCAGAAGCTATCAAAGCTGACATTGAGTCTGCTGTGCAAATATTACACAGCCTCTTCAGCAAGATCTGGGATAAGGTGGAAGTACCAGCCGAGTAGAAGAAAGGAAACGTCATCAAGCTGCCAAAGAAGGGTAACCTCAGGGACTGTAACAATTATCGGGGTATCGTGCTCCTCTCAGTGCCAGGGAAGGTTCTCACGAGAGTCTTATTAGTGAGAATGAAAAAGGCGCTAGATGCTAAGCTCCGAGACCAACAAGCAGGCTATCGTGAGAATAGATCTTGTGTGGACCAGATCGCTAGTCTACGTATCATAGTAGAACAGTCACTAGAATGGAATTCACCTCTGTACATAAACTTCGTAGACTATGAGAAGGCGTTCGACAGTGTGGACAGAGAGACACTCTGGAAGTTGCTAAGACACTACGGAGTTTCAGAGAAAATCATCTCACTGATCCGATGCATCTACGAAGACATTAGTTGCAGGATCGTACATGCAGGACAGCTATCAGCCTGCTTCGAGGTGAAGACTGGAGGCAGGCAAGGTTGTATGCTGTCGCCATTCCTCTTCCTGCTAGTCATCGACTGGATAATGAAGACCACAACAACAGGAAAGAAAAATGGGATACAGTGGACACCCTGGACCCAGTTAGAAGACCTTTACTTTGCTGACGATCTGGTGCTCCTGTCACACAACCGAAAACAAATGCAGGACAAGACCACCTGCCTTGAGACCACATCAGCTAAGATAGGGCTCAACATGAACAAGAAGAAAACTGAATTAATAAAGATCAACACCGACAACAACACCCCAGTCACAATAGCAGGAGAGCCCATACGGGAGGTGGAGTTCTTTGTATACCTAGGAAGCATAGTGGACCAACGTGGAGGCACAGACCAGGATGCCACTGCCAGAGTCGGCAAGGCAAGGAAGGCCTTCATCATGCTGAAAAACATATGGTCTTTAAAAGAAATTAGCACGAAAACCAAGATCCACATTTTCAATTCGAACGTGAAGTCGGTACTACTATATGGCTGCGAGACATGGCGCACAACAAAGGCAATTCTACATGAGATACAGACATTTCTCAACACAACACAAATTCTATCTTTAGGTATCTTGCAATTAGTAGATAAATAGTTTTTTCACATTTCAAGAAAAATATAAATTCTATTCTATGGCTTGAGAATATTTCTGAAAAATATGGTAACCTATTTAAATTAACGCATTTGTTCCAAGTATAATCTTGTTAAGTGCTAAACCTAGAATTGTATATTCTTTGACTAGAAAATCAACAAAAAACCTAAAGCGGATAATGTCGTTCATCCTCTCTACAGCTATTCACTTTCTTGAACAGTGAAGTGGATTTTGTAGAAAACATTTCACTTTAAATATTACTAGTTAAGCTTAAGAATAAATTTGAGACAAAATAATTAATTACTTGTGAATACATTGAGGTTTAACGCCTAATTCAATTGTTAATACATAGCAAAAGTCAAAACAGCGTTAAAAACTGACGAAAACTGATGACGGAAAGAATCCTTAGAATAGACAGGGGACATGTGCTAAGAGGTTGATTCTAAGAGTTAATGTAAACCTTCTTTGATATTAATTCTATTAGTTCCAAATCTTATTCAAGTTGATTTTAGTGTTGTTTCGTTTACCTATCCTGTTTTTACAATAAAGACAAAGCATGATATAACAGGTGGAATCTATTAAGAGCCTTGTATTTTTTGAAATCTAGTAGGTAGTTTAAGTTTCAATTAAATATAGTCAAAATAGTCATTGACAGCTTGAATAAAATTTTGCTTTTCCTTCTCTATTGTATTTTGTTTGTTTGTTATTTCTGATGGAGCCTCTATGTGCTCTACTGTTTGTTTATGAATCCAGTTTACTGAAAGGAGTACTTTTAATGAGAACTTGCCTTGATGTAAAACATAGTAAATATTAATTACGTGCAGAGGTTAAAATGTGGTCAGATTTGTAATTATTTTATTATTAAGGGCTAAGCTGGTTATTTCTCTTTAGCAGTTACACAAGGAGGAGATATTGGAAAACGAAGTTGTGTTGCCAAGAGTAAGTATTTTCACTGAAAGGATATTATATCTAATTTGTCCTCTGAGCGTTGGTCTTAAAATTACGAAAAATTTAAAAATTACGAACAAATTATAAATTACGATCAAATTTGAAATTACGATAAATTTAAAATTACGATCAAATTTGAGATTACGATAAATTCAAAATAACGATAAAATTTGAAATTACGATAAATTCAAACTTAAGATCAAATTTGAAATTACGATAAATTCAAACTTACGATCAAATTGGAAATTACGATAAATTCAAAATAACGATAAAATTTGAAATTACGATAAAATCTGGTTAAGGCATTTCACAACATACAATGAAGTAACATATCATCATAGTCCTTTCTAAAGACAATAGGGACAATATTCTAAAGGTGTATGAAATATCCTTAAAAAGTCATACCAGAATATCTTAAAATTTGCACTCTAACGATAATAACATTTTATTGCTAAGTTATAATATCCCACCTGTCCTCTAAAGGAAAAATGCTATTTTTTGAAAATAATAATACCGACTTTTATATAAAGATTTGCATGGTGACGTAGAGTAAACAAAACGTCACAATTGTCAGATTAAAAGGTCACTTCGGTAAATATGAAATTCTGTGTTTCTGAAACAAAATGTGCAAGGTTATTTCTTGTATACGAGTATGTTGCTAAAACAAATACCTTGCCTTAGTAACAGTAAACTTGCATGATGCTGAAATTAAAGGCTAACAAATAAACGTAATAGTTTCAAAATGAAAATAGCTTCTTGATAATAATAATAATGAAAAAGTAATTGGGCAAAGTTAAAGCTCTATGGTAGTCAAATGAAGATGCTTCCCTGCCAAAATCAATATGCGTCTTTACTGAATTTAAGTGTTTATATTCCTTTAAGGACAAAAATATTAATATTAAAATGCTATGGTGCTCATATTTGAGCAAGAAAAATGAGTGGATTAAATGACTTACTATAATGAATGTTACGTTGTACAATTTAAAATTCTTGCTAAAATTAACACAAGATCGTAAAGATTAAAATATGATATGATGATATAAGTTATTTTCTATAAATAATGTTACCTTGCATAATATTGAATGATTGCTGAAATTAATATATGAGTTTGGAGATCATAAAATTATAATTAAATTATAATTATAATTATAAATAATTATAATTATTATAAATTATAATTATAATTAAATTAATATATGAGTTTGGAGATCATAAAATAAAATGATATGACATTAAAAGTTTAATGACTTACTATCAACAGTGTTACTTTGCATAATTTAGAATGCTTGCTTAGTAAAATTGAAATATAATTATAGTGATGAAAAGAGTGATGAGATGGTAAACGCTAAATGACGTACCATCAAGAAGGTTACGTTGCATAATTTAGAATACGTGCTAAAATGAAAATATAGTCGTCAACTTTTAAACAAATGCCTTCGGAATGAAAGTAAGCTGCCGTTTTAGAGTTACTTGTCAGAGTAAGGTTACTTTTCAATTTCCAATACTCATACTTACTCTTACTCAGAAGGATAGAATTAGGCAGGGTCCATCTGTCGATGAAATAGAACGCATACCCACCATTCTGATCGAATAAGTCAGCGCTCAGACTAACCATTAAATTGAATACATACCCAGAATCTATGAAACCATGGGAATTCAGTCTGGTCTGCTCTGGGCTTTTTTTACATTTTTTAAAATAATATCAAATAATTAAATAAATAATGTGATGAATGCAATTGTGTTTATTGAATTCTTCACACTGAATTGTGCACAATGCATTCAGCACACTGCACTGTACACACTGCATTGTACACACTGCACTGTACACACTGCACTGTACACACTGCATCATACACACTGCATTCAGCACACTGTATTGTACACACTGCACTGTACACACTGCACTGTACACACTGCATCATACACACTGCATTCAGCACACTGCATTGTACACACTGCACTATACACACTGCACTGTACACACTGCATCATACACACTGCATTCAGCACACTGTATTGTACACACTGCACTATACACACTGCACTGTACACACTGCATCATACACACTGCATTCAGCACACTGTATTGTACACACTGCACTATACACACTGCACTGTACACACTGCATCATACACACTGCATTCAGCACACTG
>RDPX01000407.1:120177-136432 GCA_003991215.1 Morbakka virulenta
GTTATGTGTGGGTTTATTATTGTGTATATGTATTTGTAGAGGGATGTGTATATGTATGTGTATATGTATGTGTATATGTATATGTATATGTATACTAAATATCATTTGTAAGATGCAAACAGTCGTCTCACAGTTCTATATTCTCAATAACGTTATCAAAATCGCCCTTCATTTGTTAGATTTGTCAGAGTGACGTTTGAAAAGACAGAAAGAAAAAATAATTAATTTCTTTCCAAATAAGAACATCGAATACACCATCACCATGCTCTTCAATATCAAGGTTATAATTACTGATTTTCTGCATTGACGAAAAGGACGTTGTTGATTTCCCAATACTGTTTTTTTATTCTGTTTTACGCTTGGAAATCGATTTTCTTTGCCTTTTTCATGAGATTAAAAATTCTCAAGAACGTTTTTGACCGGTTGCCTCCTGTTGTCTTGAAGTATTACCATATCCAGTGCAAACGTTTCAATAAGGGATCTTTGTTAGATTTTAATATGACCATCAGAGCCAAGAAAAATGCTTCTAATCTAATGCCTTAATGCTCAATTCTTGCTCTCAAGACTGGCAAATATTTGAAGTTTTGTAACCTGTCGTTTTAATAGCTTCGGTTTGATTGATTTCACACCTTTAAAACCAGATGTATTCGAACGGGTAACGTTCAAACCTTTTTTCTTCGAAAATGATGTACAGGTTATATATTTTTTAAATGTCTATATCCTCCAGAAATTTATCGCCGATCTTGGGGCGTCATCAGGTACTTTTCGTCTCTTGCTTGTAGCATGAAGAAATGACAAATTTGTGACATTCTTTGAGAAAATTCCTTGTTTCATTGAGGTACACACGGGAAAATGCTGAAAACTACCGCATTCTTCTCTTTATTTCACAAAATTCACAGTTGCTTTGTCCAGTAGTAGGCAATTCGTTTTTGCAACACGAAATCATTCTTGCAAGATTTCATCCCTCTGTGCATAAATGTGCTAAACATTTTCTTTACTTGCTTAATTAAACGTTGCACACTTTTCTTGTGAACGCCAAAAAAGATGCAAACCATTATTCTCGTGTTTCACAAATTCAAAACAAAAACCTTGCCTTCCATAATTTCTCATTTGGATTAAATAATACTATGACAGCAGGGGTTAGAACCCCCCCTTTGAAGGCATTTTTATTTCCCACAGGTCAAAAGCAAAGTGTGTTCTTTCGTTAATTTCTCTCTATTCAGTGTGGCTCGTGTATCAGGTCGTAAGTCATGTTCTTTTAGCTTTTACGTTTTTAAGTAAGAATCATGGGTACAGGAAAATGTAGACAAGTTTTATTGAAGACACTCTGTTGAGCTTAAACTCAAAGATTTTCAAACGTCTGCTAGAGTAGTGTAATTAGTGTATCAACATCTACAAACCTTAAGGTACCAGGTTACCGTCTAAAAGGGTTGTCTGTCTCATAAAAAGAAGTACCTCTTTAACCTTGGCTGGCAACCCACCCACAGATATCTCAATAAAAACACTAATGGAAGTGTCACCTCATTATCATTCCTTTCTTATGAGGGTAATGTGTGGTAGACACTGTCTTCTGTTCGTCCATTCAATACCATCCCAAACGCCATATGGCTCTTTTATTTGGCTTGCTGTAGATCTACGACTTCTACGACGTAAAGGTTTCCAACATCTGTTGCTATTTTTTTTCGAATGGCTTTGAGTACAGGACAGAATTTCAATAGTCAGAGGGCACAAAGGATCGCCGTACTAAGCTTGATTCTTTATACAGGAGTGTTGACGCGAAATGTGGTAGTACTGGCCCTACACAGGCTGGAAAATGCTGTTATCTTTCAACGATACACTTTCCTTAGCTTTCAAGTATATCAGAGGCCTTCGTTCCAATTTTATATTCCTTAACTTGGCCTTTTTTCATATTCGTGTACATTTTAAGACAAGCGTCAATGACGGTATTAAAAATAGGAATCTTTATATTGACAGCTATTTACCTTTGTTTTAGTTACACTTTATATTAATCTTCTGCATCTTGCTGTCTATGCTTGGCAGGATCCTTCAGCTGTAAAAGAATTTGAAGATCAAGATAAGCATTTTTTGTGCATTCAGATTGTCCCTTCTTCAGGCTACTTCATAGGCATATTTCATGTATCGATCTCTCTTCTCTGATTCCTGCTCAGTTAGAGAGACAGCGTAAGACTTTATTGATACTTCCACATCAGTCGTATTTTTCACAATATAAGACCAGGCTGGATTTCCTCTTTGATTATAATTTATTGTGCAGAAACTACAGGCTCAAATGCTTTAGGCTGAAGGCATCGCTGTGTTATTTAATTTTATCTTCCCGGCTGAGGATGAATAAAAATTGTAGCAAGAAAGAATAATTTTAACACCAACAAATTTGGCTTCAACTAACTGCACTTTTAATCATAAACAATGTGACATCTAAGAAATAATGGAACTTATAGAAAGAATAAACTTGAAAATATCA
Source organism: Morbakka virulenta (assembly GCA_003991215.1). Taxonomy (NCBI): domain Eukaryota; kingdom Metazoa; phylum Cnidaria; class Cubozoa; order Carybdeida; family Carukiidae; genus Morbakka; species Morbakka virulenta. The sequence continues at coordinate 122,657 of RDPX01000407.1, forward strand.
CAAGCAAGGTGTACGTTCATATGCTCCGATTATGCATTCATCCCTCAAGCGGTCTCGGAAGCTCACCTTTCCAGACATCATATGCAAGGACACTGCTATCACTAAGGAAGACCTTCTAACAGCTATGACCGATAGGGTATACAGGAATGGTGTAGTGAATTCTATATTGGCTGAGGCCGCAAGATGATGATGATGATGATGTGATGATGATGATGATGATATGATTATGTGATTATTATGATAATGATGTGGTGATGATGGTGATGATGTGATGATATGATTATTATTATTATTATTATGTGATGATGATTATGATGATGATGTGATTAATATGATGATGATGTGATGATGGTGATGAAACATTCAAAGGCTTGCTTGGTTTTATATTTCGCCTCAAATTTTAAACTTTTTGTATCTCCTTTGTTGTCTTTTGGCAATGAAAATAGTTAGGTTCCTGGTTTTTTAAAACTGAGTTACAGATTTAAAAGATTAAAATATTGACAAACGTGGAGCTTGCATTTTTGAGGTAATAGGCAGGTGGTGTAGTTTCTTGATCTAAATTGCACCTTTGTGACTCAATTATTTAATATAGTAAACCTAATCCAAAGCCAGAAAATGTCTTTTTTTTCCTTGCCAGACACCATTTTTTTGAATTGATTTTTAGATAAAATTATTTGCTTACTGAAATGAAATTTGATATATGTATATGTATATTTTCGATAATTCATTATCATTTTCAAACCTGAAAAAATATAAATAGAAGTATTAGTATCAGTCTAATAAACATGCCATATGCACAAACCAGAAGTTCAAATTCATTTGTTCTGTGGTCAGGGTAACCTGACTGCAACATAAAATAAATACTGCCTGATCGTCAGAGTGCAGGTCCCATACTCATCCTTCGTGTTGATGCAGGGTTTCTTTTCTGCAATGAATAGAGCCTCAAGAATTAGTAGATGTGAAATTTGTCTGAAATATATAAAAATGCTGAAAATTAATAGCAACATTAAGGCTTCAGACATTCGTTTTTCAATTATCATCCATCACGTACGTTAATTCTTTGGTCTAAAGTTTATTTATTGCTCATGGACTACAATTTATCCCTATAAATAACAACCAGTGATTTGCTTTAATTAAGAAAGAATTGAGTTGTACAATTTCTAGCTTTCTTTGAAGACATTATATACCAGCTCATTATCTATCGATAGCAATAAGAGAAAGGAAACTGAAATTGATGTAGTCGTTTGAACAGCATCAGTGCTGTACTCTGATATTTCAGTCTCCAATTAAATTAGGTGCAAATATCTCATTGTGAGCCTCTATTTGTCTTTGTACTTTCTTTCAATAGCAGAAACAAAGAGTTTAGACCATTAACATGACATTACAGAAGGTAAGACAAATGATATAGTGGTTATTTCAAAGGTGATTCTATTTCATTATTAATATTGATTTTACGTAGACAAGTACCCAACTTGGAGAATGTATGTACAAATGTATATACAATCGAGTGGTTACACACCACCTAGTGATGGATGGGTGAAATACCCACATTCAGTGCCCAGCAACAAAGCCAGGTAAGTTGAATGCGGGTACATGTACTGTAGCCAAAAGAGTGAGAAGAATAGAATCAAAATGGCAAAATTCAACCTTGCAAGTGCCGCCCCACAATCAGCGAAGAAAGGCACATTACTCCGTTATTGTTGTATGACAACAACTCATGACTACACCACTCCCCACTCCCGATCTGATAGCTGACAATACATAGATAGATATCTTGGTACTAGTACCATGTCTGGTATTGCAGCATTGAACTATTTGTTATTGCCCTGTTTGCTGACAAAAACAACAATGAATAGGCACAAAAAGCCATGTTGTTTTGTATGCCAAAGGGTATACATAACAACATATATATATATATATATGTTGTTATATACATCTATATATAGTATGAATGTTAAGCTCATGGCCGTAGATTTAAATCGGCAATTTTACTAAACAGGACAAACAAATGGGACATAAGACAAATACAGTAACAAAACAACATCAAAGAAAGTAAAACAATGTAAAAAAAGGGAATGGGAATAGGTTTGTGCAGAAATGTAAAAGAAACTATGAGAGATGACACAGTAGAGAAGACANGTGCCGCCCCACAATCAGCGAAGAAAGGCACATTACTCCGTTATTGTTGTATGACAACAACTCATGACTACACCACTCCCCACTCCCGATCTGATAGCTGACAATACATAGATAGATATCTTGGTACTAGTACCATGTCTGGTATTGCGGGTACATGTACTGTAGCCAAAAGAGTGAGATGAATAGAATCAAAATGGCAAAATCAATTCAACCTTGCAAGTGCCGCCCCACAATCAGCGAAGAAAGGCACATTACTCCGTTATTGTTGTATGACAACAACTCATGACTACACCACTCCCCACTCCCGATCTGATAGCTGACAATACATAGATAGATATCTTGGTACTAGTACCATGTCTGGTATTGCGGGTACATGTACTGTAGCCAAAAGAGTGAGATGAATAGAATCAAAATGGCAAAATCAATTCAACCTTGCAAGTGCCGCCCCACAATCAGCGAAGAAAGGCACATTACTCCGTTATTGTTGTATGACAACAACTCATGACTACACCACTCCCCACTCCCGATCTGATAGCTGACAATACATAGATAGATATCTTGGTACTAGTACCATGTCTGGTATTGCAGCATTGAACCCAGACTGGATATTTGTTATTGCCCTGTTTGCTGACAAAAACAACAATGAATAGGCACAAAAAGCCATGTTGTTTTGTATGCCAAAGGGTATACATAACAACATATATATATGTTGTTATATACATCTATATATAGTATGAATGTTAAGCTCATGGCCGTAGATTTAAATCGGCAATTTTACTAAACAGGACAAACAAATGGGACATAAGACAAATACAGTAACAAAACAACATCAAAGAAAGTAAAACAATGTAAAAAAAGGGAATGGGAATAGGTTTGTGCAGAAATGTAAAAGAAACTATGAGAGATGACACAGTAGAGAAGACAGGGTGTGAAGACGAAGAAAGAGAGCATTATTGCCGTTGGCACCATACAGTTAAGTACAGACCGTCAGCAAAACAAAAAAAGGGTAAAAAGGATGTAGGCAGCCCAGATGGTAAATTGAAATCGTGGATCATCAGTCGATGACCATAGCAGTTATTTCGGGGAATTAACTTCGAGATAACTTCAAGGATATGGCTCCCCAGCAGCATTTGCCAAATGCCACTACCACGTTAGATCAATAGGGCAAGGTAAATAGATAATAGATGGATTAGAAATAGAGAGAATAGAATGAGAGCAGAATTAGAACAGACGAATGGTGGAAAAGAGTATATATATACAAGAGAGGTGCATATGTGTATCCAAACACGATATATACCTGTACGTATTAACGCATATCCTCTGCACACGAAAACTGTCCTTCTAACAAAATCGCTCTCTATTTATCCCCTAAAAGTATATTTTAGTACTATAAGATCATTATGTTTATTTACATCTATCAGCATATTCTTGATCATAAGAGCCTGGTACTATCATGACATCATTTACTTTTGCAAACCTTGACCCCCTTCCCAGGTCCCGTAGCCGGAGGTCAGTGATGTGACAACGAACGCGTTATAACCGCAAAATCCTTGAATCACCTAAATTAAGGTTATCTGCAAAGATGAATATCTGTGTTATTTCCTCAGAACTTTACCTACAAATAAGTCACTAGCTACATCTAGTGTGTCATCCAGTACTCATGCTGACATTTCCGTACATAAATTGAAGACAGTGGTACAAGCCTCCTAAAATTACATATTTCTTCTCTACACTAACTAAAGCAAGTTTTGTTAATGTATTTATCTTTGCAGACAAGTTTGTTTTATACGACTATATATTCAACTATCGCAACAAAACATCATGCTAACATTCTAATTTGAGTTTACACAAAATCTGGATATTACTGCTTAGCTTGCATGTTTTTCTTTATCAGACGTTATGCGAGAAGATATTTTATTAGTGGTAAGTTGCTTTAAAAACCTTATACTTGAGTTCAATTTTTCTTATATTTTGAGACCGTGCAATCTCGATGTCTACAAGAACTGACCTTTAAAATATTTACATTCATGAAAGCTAGAGCGTCTCTAGATCCCACGTCCCAGATCCCAGGTCCCTAAGACCACAAAATAAAGTTAAATAGCTCTAGATAAGACCCCAAATTAACTTTTAGCAATGCATCGCCAAATATCATCATCATCATCATCATCATCATCATGTACGGAGGGCTCATGTTTGAGCCGCCGTGGCTTCTTTCGCCAAATATAACGCCTACTAAAGTTTTTACAGGTTCAAATGCACCTATGTAAAAGTTTTTAAAACAGCACAGAGCTCCGGTAGAAATGTGCAAAACATTTAGTGAATCTACACCTGAAAAATATTTCTTGATCTGTAATTATAGTGTCTCATTTGTGGTTCAATAGAGAAATCCATCTCGAGCTTGCTTGTTGTTTACGACATAGTCTTTCTGAGCAAGTAAAGGCAAAGATTACAAAAAGTCTGCTTTTGTAGACATTGGGCTGAAATTGGTTAAGAACGAGGTGTTTGTAAGAATAGTTGGCTTTGGGTATCATCTAACCTTATCAGTGTTAGCTCTGATGTTATGGAGATGTTTAAAATGAGTGTAATTAGTGTTGGTAAAACACGTGACATTTCAGGTCAATCCTCGTGCCAAGACAAAACCAAGTTAAAATACAGACCAACATTAATTTGCTGTGAAAATAGTGTTTTATATGAACTAGAAAGGACATGACAGACCTTTTTCTTAAAACGTCATCGTATCCTACAAACCCAGTTGAAAGGCAAAAAAATTTTCTCAATATTATTAGAATATAAATATCGTCAAACCCATTCCTTGTTCCTTTTCTTTTGCCATTAAGAGAAAGAACAAAAACCAGAAATGCAATTATTTTTTGCTAACAAAACAATAATTGGTTGCTTGGTACACCCATAACAGCCCTTCTCCAAGTAAAGAGGCTAATTTTTTGGACAATTAGGAACTATGGTAACTTAGCAGTTCTTGATAACAATCACGAACATGTCAAAAACATGTATATATATATATATATATATATATATGTTTTTCCTTGCCATTCATGTTTATTGTCTAGATGATAGATTGATCTTTATATAGGTGATTCAGACGTGTTTTCCAACAATAGTGATTTGGGGGAAGAGTACAGGAGTCAAATAAAAAATATAGTATGCTTGCAAAATGATCTGTTAAGAATGTAGTGTCGATAGCACAGCTACTAGAACATCTATGCACGATCGCTATAGTTACCTCCAGACAAACGGTAACCGCTTTTGCTAATTTTAGGCCTCTTCAGTACTCCTAGTCATGGAGATCAGCAAAAGAAACCCGACCCCCTTTCTCGAAAAATTGAATTTAAACACAAGGTGTTTGCATTCTTGTTGTTTAATGGTGAAAACGTGTAGTCAACCTAGACTCTGATGAGTCCAAACCAAACATGCATACAAAGTTTTACTCAAATATTCTTTTTTTTCGTCCTGCAATAAATGGACATGTTCCTCGAAAGACGCCCCTTTGTTTTATTAATCTATTTATTTATTTATTTATTTATTTTTATTTATTTATTTATCTATCTATTTATTAATTTATTTATCTATTTATTAATTTATTTATCTATTTATTAATTTATTTTTCTATCCATTAATTTATTCATCTATTTATTAATTTATTCATCTATCTATTAATTTATTTATCTATCTATTAATTTATTTATCTATTTATTAATTTATTTATCTATTTATTCATTTTATATTTATTTATTTATATGTTTTATCATTTTATTAATTTATTTATCTATTTATTAATTTATTTATATATCTATTTATTTATTTATCTATTTATTAATTTATTCATCTATCTATTAATTTATTTATCTATCTATTAATTTATTTATCTATTTATTAATTTATTTTTCTATTTATTCATTTTATATTTATTTATTTATATGTTTTATCATTTTATTAATTTATTTACCTTAATGACTAGGTGTACTGAAGGGACACAAATACGATTGCAATCTTTCTGGGTCTGAGAACCCGAATGAAAAGCATCTTGCCAAATTCTTTGCAGATCTTCTCTTTCACGGTGGGATAGTGGATGCCGCCAACTTCGTGTATACCAACATATTTGTAAATTCAATCTGGATCTAATGCTTTAATGGTGGTGTTGATGTCAAGATTTGTGGATGAAATCTGAAAGAATTTGCCTTAAAGGAAGGTCACTTTGATGCATTTGTTTCGTCTTGTATCACCTAGTCCCCTACTTCATCAATGATCAATTGCTCTTCAGGTGTTATGTCTTCTGCCTTACTAACTTCAATTACAAAGTCAGCGTCAATGGCCTTACTCATTTCAACCTCAATATTCAACCTTGGTAATGTTTCTTTCCTTTCCTCAATGTCAATTACTCGTTGCTGTTATTCTTCATACTGTTTTACCAATCTTTACCTTCTTTTGTTTTTATTATCTTTCCTCTAATTTCACCTCTGGCAACCAAGTATTTTTTCTGATAGCTCTGACTTGGTCACAACGTCTCTCTTCACCGGTATTAAATATACCTCTTTAACGTCATTTTATATATATAAATGCCCGAAATGGTTGACATGGTAATCGACTGATGATCCATGATATCTACTTTATTCTTAGTCATTATCATCATCTTAATCATTATTCTTAGTCATCTATCATTTTACATTATTCATCATACTTCATCATAGTTCTATCCTTCATACATCATTATTTTTCTTTCTCTCTGTGGATAGTTCATTCTTATGTTTTCCGTTGTGTTGTCCTTTGTGTTGTGGTGTGGATTGTTCATGTATGGATTGTCCCATCATTGTCATTTTATCAGCCAGTTTCATCTTCTGCTAAAGTTTTCTGAGTGTTTCACTGTAATACTATATATATATATATATATATATATATATATCTGCTGATGATATCCCCTTATTGCCACATCATTCTCATCAAATAGATTAGCACTATAAAAATTCCATGACAACAATATTCACTTCTTTTGTCCACTTCATTCTGGCAGTCATTTGATTACGACCGGGTCTCCGCTGCCCATCCACAGAACAGCGCGTTGAACGAGAGACTTTGATTTAAACTTTCAATGCCATTCAACCCGTTATTTACATTTCTGTTTTCGTCATTTTCACTCTTGATGAAGTCTGTGGCGATTACGTGTCACAATCACCGGTGCTTCTGTCAAGACACCACCTTTAGTAGGACTAGCTTAAGGACGAACTGGAGGTAGCTGGGCCAAAAGATATCCTCAGTCTTACGCGTCGTAACTCTACAAGCAGTTGCAGTTGCAGTATAGATCTCAAAACATATTCTTATATTATTATTATTATTATTCTTTTTTTATTTTTATTATTATTGTTATTACAAAATAAAGTGGGAGTTGCGCCTTCGCTCTAAAGCAGAGGGTCAACGTTTCACTCCCAAAGAGCAGCGTTCTGAGCCTCGGTAGACCTACATCTTGGTGTTGGTGATCAGCACTCTCTTTTCCAACCGAGCTATGCCCGTCACTGCTTTAACGATTAGCTTGTTGAGCTGGACATCCTGGGGAGTTTGCTTGGGATGGTGGAGCTAAGGTATGTGTAATACTCTATAAGCTCGAGAACAACAGAATAAAGGTATAGCTCCTTGCTTCCATGCCGCGACAGGAGATCAGTCTGTAGTGTCAGAAAATAACTCAGAAATACTTTAGAAAAGGCTTACCTCATTTCTCCAAAAGCACTGATTGTTAGTGGGTCACACTAAGAATGATATAAGTCAAAATGAAGTGCAGTCTGTTACTTGGAAGATGAAGAAGAGAAAAACACGAGGGAATGACAAAATTAAAATTGAAGTCATTAAACTGTTGGGAAAAGAATGGTCTAAATTTAATAACAAAATGTATAAATTTAGTAATATTATATGTAAAATGTCTAAATTTAGTAATATTATATGTATAAATTTAGTAATATTATATGTATAAATTTAGTAATATTATATGTAAAATGTCTAAATTTAGTAATATTATACGTAAAATGTCTAAATTTAGTAATTCTATATGTAAAATGTATAAATTTAGTAACAAAATGTATAAATTTAGTAGTATTATATGTAAAATGTATAAATTTAGTAACAAAATGTATAAATTTAGTAATATTATATGTAAAATGTATAAATTTAATAACAAAATGTATAAATTTAGTAACAAAATGTATACATTTAGTAATATTAAATGCAAAATGTCTAAATTTAGTAACAAAATGTCTAAATTTAGTAACAAAATGTATAAATTTAGTAATATTATATGTAAAATGTATAAATTTAGTAACAAAATGTATAAATTTAGTAATATTATATGTAAAATGTATAAATTTAATAACAAAATGTATAAATTTAGTAACAAAATGTATACATTTAGTAATATTAAATGCAAAATGTCTAAATTTAGTAACAAAATGTCTAAATTTAGTAACAAAATGTATAAATTTAGTAATATTATATGTAAAATGTATAAATTTAGTAACAAAATGTATACATTTAGTAATTCTATATGTTAAATGTATAAATTTAGTAACAAAATGTATAAATTTAGTAATTCTATATGTTAAATGTATAAATTTAGTAACAAAATGTATACATTTAGTAATATTAAATGCAAAATGTCTAAATTTAGTAACAAAATGTTTAAATTTAGTAATATTATATGTAAAATGTCTAAATTTATTAATATTATATGTAAAATGCATAAATTTAGTAATATTATATGTAAAATGTCTAAATTTAGTAATATTATATGTATAAATTTAGTAATATTAGATGTCTAAATTTAGTAATATTATATGTATAAATTTAGTAATATTATATGTATAAATTTAGTAATATTATATGTAAAAGGTCTACATTTGGTAACAAAATGTATAAATTTAGTAATATTAAATGCAAAATGTCTAAATTTAGTAACAAAATGTATAAATTTAGTAACAAAATATGTAGAATGTATGTATGTATGTATGTATGTATGTATGTATGTACATTTAATTAAGAAATCCGAAAAGACAGCCTTAGATTTTTCAAAAATGATCATATGGTCAATCTACAAGTAGGTTGGCTACTACGAAAGAATTACCGAGTACTTTTTCTACTATTGTTTTGTGGCAAGTTTATTTTTAGAATATTAGTGGAACTGTTAGTTGATATTGACACAAAAGTTTCAGTTATACAACCTCTTTCTAATAATGAAATATTCGAAGACCTTTTAAGGTTTGATGACCCTGTTAATAATGTGTCAGCTGATGATGATAGTGACCTTAAAGACAAACCAGAGGTATGCTCTGAAAGAAATGATCTATTGCACCAAGTGGAAGTCTTGCAAATGCTGTTGTGGATTACAAACGTAGGGGGCGCCATTTAGACCTCAGAAAACGAAAATAGAAGAAAACAGATTGTTACTATGCACCAGAAAAGAAACAAATCTTAATTAAGCACATTTTATGTTCTAAATGTGTAAAAATGTATTTAAATAAGCAGAGAAAATATATATAATTTCAAATCTTTATTGAGTAGCTTTTGAATTTTTTTGCAGGTTGCTGAATGAGCACCAACGTGAGAATTGTCTTACCAGAGACGGCGGATATTGGAGGTAACATTTATTTCAATTACACTCATTATTGACCATAAATATTGTCACGCCAGCTTTTCGGAGGTTTTTCTCGTTTTCTTCTACTTACCACCATGCCTCTAAAGCAGATTTAAGGGGGAACCGTCATTAGATCTTTTTTTGAGTATTTCCTAGAAAAGCTCGTCAATTCGAACATCCGCTTTTTCGAACTACATATCTGGTTCTATACGTGTTGAAATTGGTGGGCATAGACTGTATTACCAATTTGCGAATGAGCAAGTATGTGGCCGCAATTGTCAAAGTCATACAAGAGATATATTCTATTGACACGTGAGATTAAGCGGATCAGCCAATAGTTGGCAACAACTATGTCAAAATCCTTAGGTATTTAAACTATGTTTAGCTAAAATTCTTTTTTGTGGGATGAGTGAAAATGTATACACGAATTGACCTTGAGTCCTAAACGAAATAAAATCTGTTAAACGAATTTTATGTCATTTTTATATGATGTTTACAGTAAAAGAGATAAGCACCTTGAGTTAGAATAAATCAAATGCGGTTTCGCTCAGTGGTCAGTGGTATCACTAAGTCAGTAAGGTACAGAATTTGGAAGACCATGCAAGTCAATATTGGTAAAATAGAATGCAACGTTATTCAGCTTTTCACTTCCAATTAAATCTATTTTGGCTTCGATTACGGTATCCCCCCTTTCATTGGCTCTGGAGTGGAGAAAAGTGACCCTTTTCTAACTTCAAAAGTCAGATTTGTGGCCATTCATAATATAATACTATATATTTAGAATAGATCTAATGTTGTTAAAGCCTGGGGTGGAACGGGGGATAAGCTCCCACTATCTATAAAGTACTTTCATATGACGTGCACCTCAAATAGAGTTTGACAACTAAGTCTAATTCCTGCAACCCCCCTGAAACCGAATGTGTTAACCGTTGTGTTCTGTTTGATTATTACGATGATGGGAGGGAAGACCTGCTGCAGGGGTAACAGCTTCTCCATCCTATCAAACTACCCAGGCTTTGAGCGCTGGAAAGAAAACTCCAACTTCGTTGTGCAGCGTAGGCAAAGCAAAGGAAGCAGGAATTTTTATTAGGTATTTACAGCCACATTCAAGACTGTTTTTTAAGTCAAACCACCCAGAGAGGAACGAAATACGAGGGTCAGTAGCAGAACCCAGTATCCAGCATTTTTGGCGTTTTTTACTTTTTGGTCTCAGATGATAGATACTGCCATTGTCTTTCACGTGAATAACTGCATTTAGTGCAGTAACCAATATTTCTTGATTTATTGATTGGAACCGAAATCAAGTGCTGAATTTTGTGATTAAGAGGAGCCGTGGTTTAATGGTTAGTGCAACTGCACAGTAACCAAGAATTCTGGGTTGGATTCCCCGAGCGAGCGACTTTGAAAATTAACAAAAGAAAAAGCCATTGGTTTGCGTCAGGAAGGGCATCCGGACAAGAAATTCCCTACTGCTAAATCCAAGCCCCTGTGAAGGGCACCGTCTGAGCCCCAGTACTGGCGGAAAATGACGTTAAAACAAACAAACAAACAAAAAAAATGCAAAACGCTAAAAAGAACCTTTTCCTGTAAAATTAGATAAAAACAAGATACTTGGTTCTGGCACTGAAATAGCGTCCTGAGACTGAAGGATCCCTATCCACCATTCATTCATACTACTGACCCCTGACGAAATGGAAAACATAAATCTCTCACCACTACTATGATGCTCGTGAAAAAAGATATCATCTGAGGCCACTAGGACAATGGGAAAAAAGTTGCTGAAAACAAAAAAAGAGGGAAAAAACACCAAAAAACTCTGAACGTAACGTTTTACCCTGGAAAGAGTCACGGAATGATGGAGGAATGTTTAGAAGTTTGTTGATTGTTCCAATGGAAGATACGACAAGGAAACGACAAGTAAGTCATTCCTTGGCGTTAGTGTCGACCAATGTCAAGCAACTAATCGTTATTCAGCAAGCTGAATACGATTTGCTCTGTCAATGTAAATACATTGCCCTTGTAATTAAGTGGTTGTTTATATTTGTACGAACGTTTCGTTTTACACACTTGATGATAGTAAGTAAAATATTGTTTGTTTTAGATCTTAGATAACTTTTCTGTTAAGTTATGAGAGCTCTGATCATGTGGAGGAAGAGAACAATAACCAAAGAGTGTTAATAAGAGAGCGGTAAAGTTTAGATTTAAATTTATGCTTTAGTTGTAACTTTTCTACGTCGTCGTCAAATGCCATGTCTTGAGGAGACGTCGGTGGTCAGGATCTGCCACAGCTTTCGGTTCCTCCTGCAGCAAAGACATTCTACTGCACTCTTGTTGGTCCACGTGCTTATACTGGTTTTTTGATTGATGGAACCCCTAGTAAACAGTGGGCCCATTTTTGTCTTTCACAGATATCCACCTATGAAAGACCCGAAAGGAAGGAACAGATCAAGAAAAAGTGGGACAGAAAGCACGCAAGACACCATAAAATGCAAGACATACGGATCGCCCCTCCAGGACCTTCGGTGGGAAGGTCTTTCAGTCATCAGCCATGTGCTTATACTACTCAGGAAAGTTATCCATGGCCGGTGTCAACCTTTCACTCTGTTGATACTTCCTGTCAGTGCAAGGTTTTCTATGCCTTCTTTTCTTTCAATGTGGCCAAGAAGCTGCTTCCTTATAATGTTAATTAGGTTGCACTTTGTGATTACTCTTTCCAGTACTTCTTCATTGGTGATGTGTTCTACATATGATATCTTCAGCATTCGTCTGTGGAACCACATTTCTGCTGCTTCAAGTCGAGATTGCATTGCCCTTTAGGTGGTCCGGGCATCTTTCGTATGTTAGGATAGGCGTAATGTAACATTCCTTGCTTTGTTTTTAGCTTTGGGTTGACCAGTTTCCTCTTTCTCCGTTGATATGATAACTTTGGTATTCCTATGCGTCTGATGATTTCTTTATTGCATTTTTCGTTTGAGGTGATGTAACTGCAGGGATACTTAAATTGTTTGACTCGTTTTATTGTTCTAACATATAGTATTACTAAATTTATATATTTCATTATTAAACTTGAAATTATACATTTTGTTACTAAACTTAGACATTTTGCATTTAATATTTTTAAATTTATACATTTTGTTACTAAACTTAAACATTTTGCATATAATATTACTAAATTTATACATTTTGTTACTAAACATAGACATTTTACATATATTATTACTAAATTTATACATTTTGTTACTAAATGTAGACATTTTACATCTAATATTACTAAATTTATACATTTTGTTACTAAACATAGACATTTTACATCTAATATTACTAAATTTATACATTTTGTTACTAAACGTAAAAATTTTACATCTAATATTACTAAATTTATACATTTTGTTACTAAACGTAAAAATTTTACATCTAATATTACTAAATTGATACAATTTGTTACTAAACGTAGACATTTTACATCTAATATTACTAAATTTATACATTTTGTTACTAAACGTAGACATTTTACATCTAATATTACTAAATTTATACATTTTGTTACTAAACGTACAAATTTTAAATCTAATATTACTAAATTGATACAATTTGTTACTAAACGTAGACATTTTACATATAATATTACTAAACTTGTACATTTTGTTACTAAACGTAGATATTTTACATATAATATCACTAAACTTACACATTTTCATTGCACCGGTTTTTCTATTTGTTGTATTAATATATAAATTGCTTCCAATCCCGCTTAGGTAACATCATAACATAAGGTTGACTATGAAAAAAAGCTGCTATTGCCAAGAGGTAACCTTTTGGCATAAATAGCATAAGTCTGAAGAAATAAGAGAAGTTAAGAACACAAAGGTCTTTTCTTCTCCTTTCACAGGCTCGAATTATTGAGGCCAAATGCAGCTGTGGGTTAGTCAACATTATATTTACAAGTCTTAACATACGCAGCAGAGGTCCATGGTTAAATTCGGACGTCAAATCATTGATCGAAATTC
>RDPX01000407.1:136492-160868 GCA_003991215.1 Morbakka virulenta
TAGACATTTTACATTTAATATTACTAAATTTATACATTTTGTTACTAAACGTAGACATTTTACATCTAATATTACTAAATTTATACATTTTGTTACTAAACGTAAAAATTTTACATCTAATATTACTAAATTGATACAATTTGTTACTAAACGTAGACATTTTACATATAATATTACTAAACTTGTACATTTTGTTACTAAACGTAGATATTTTACATATAATATCACTAAACTTACACATTTTCATTGCACCGGTTTTTCTATTTGTTGTATTAATATATAAATTGCTTCCAATCCCGCTTAGGTAACATCATAACATAAGGTTGACTATGAAAAAAAGCTGCTATTGCCAAGAGGTAACCTTTTGGCATAAATAGCATAAGTCTGAAGAAATAAGAGAAGTTAAGAACACAAAGGTCTTTTCTTCTCCTTTCACAGGCTCGAATTATTGAGGCCAAATGCAGCTGTGGGTTAGTCAACATTATATTTACAAGTCTTAACATACGCAGCAGAGGTCCATGGTTAAATTCGGACGTCAAATCATTGATCGAAATTCGCCGTTTGATGTCTACCTTCATTCAAAATGAAATAACTACACGTTGTTTTTCTATAAGCGACTGGGCTGCTGAGGGGCGAGCAAGTAAAGCTGGTATCAAGTTTCAGGTTTAAGAATCCTTTATTTTTTCACAAGCGAAATTTATTTTTCTTTCTTGTTATACATTCTTTCTGACATTGAATCATTACACAAATAAAAGAAATTTAAAAGGTAGGTAACTACTTATCAACAACAGTTATCCTAGAAACCCGTTTGCAACTATGAGGCCAAAATCAAGGTTTTCCCTTAGCACCTTGGCGCTAAAATGAAAAACTAAGTTGCTTATCTTAAAAAATCGTGTTTAAAGGTCAATTTGATTTGCAGAGCTGCGTTGTACGCCTTTCTATATTTTCTTGCGTCTGTGGCAGCCTAAATAGACCCCCTATGTTAAATTCGAGACACATTTTGTGTAAAGATTGATCGTTCTGGTGCTTTCCTCGGGCCCTTCTAAGCACTAGAAAAGGTAGGATATAATGAAAAAGGTGAAGGAGGAAAAGCGCAGACGCTTTGAAATATCTAGCAGAAAAGAATGAACTTTTCACAGGTTGCAGGTTAAAGGAATTTACGGTTTTATTTCTAACTTTGAAGAAAACTTGAAATTTACCGTTTTATCAATTTTTTCTCATCAAAATTTCATTTCGAATTATAAGTGATTCGCAAGGCCTATCTTATTAAACATTGTGCAGATTCCCTGGGTCTTGCCATTTTTTGATTATGATAAACGATAATGCAAGATATTATGACTTTGATAGATGAACAAACCCTTAATTAGGGTCATGAAAACTCTATGAAACAAATCAGAGATTGGAAAATCTAGGTAGGAATTTTCCTTTGATGTCGTTCGTTTCAAGTATGATTAATGCATTACCTATCTCAATCCTCGTGTTTACAAAAAATATAATTTAACCAAAAGCAAACGTTTTCATCACAGAAAATGATATTTAGTTTTCTACTAACGTCGTAGAAGGTAATCCTGCAGATGCAATGAACGGTAGTATCTGTACGAGAAGACGTATTTGTAAAGAACTATTTATAGCATTCTTGTGATAACTTGGAAGGAATATTTGGCTCCATTATTGTTTTAACTCACTCGCTTTCATGGTATGGTGTCATCTAAATTAGAAACCTCTCCTGTATTTTCTCAACACATACTGATCAAATTTCTCACTTGTTACTCCTTATTTAAGTGTCATATATGAGAATGACGTCGTTAAAGTATGGAATATGTAGTGTTCTCTCTAGAAAAGATTATACAGTCAGTACTCCTGCAGATTTTCTGTTTATGAAGAGTGGCAGGTGGGGGGTAGTTTGGTGATTGTAAAAGACCCATGAACTGCACGTACTTAACCAGGTTTTCAATGAGATAATAGAATTGATTGATAAACTGTAAATTGATGTTTGTTCACACGGGGGCATCAAAATTATTTATTCTAAATATTGTCTTGCCACTTTAGTGAAAGTTCTTACCTTTCAAATGGTTCCTAGTTAATTGCCCTCAGATCAGACTTCAATACGTTCTTTTATCTACTTTTATTACTAGAAGCTTTAAGCTATATATATATATATATATATATATATATATATATATATATATATATTTAACGCTGCTACTTCGTCACTAGGTGACCTAGGATAAGTATGTCTACGTCTCAAGTCCGGACCAGGACCTCAGAGGCGCAGAACACGGCGCGAGATTGATGCGGTGCCCAAAAGTGCTAAAATCTGAGCACTTGCAGCAATGTTAGGGATCTGCAATGTTTCGAATGCTTGGAATAGTCCAGGTGGTAATGTTCCCATGGCTCCAACTATCACCGATACAAAAGTCACTTTGGCTCGGTACATGCCCTCAAGCTCCTCTTGCAGAGTTTGATACCTCTCTCGCTCCTCCCTTTTTTTTGATCACAACTCGAACATCCATTGGCAATGGAACATCAATGAGCGTCCAGGTTCTCTCACGCTTATCGTGGATGGAGATGTCTGGCTTGTTATGCAGAATCATGTATGTATATCAGAATCGAAGTAATTATTAGCTATCGACAGTGCTCAATAATATAAGAATATTAGAGCTATCATATGGTGGACGACAAAAAATCAACAAAACTTAGTTTAGAACTGTCAGTTTCATGTTTTCACAATCGCAATTTCACACACAATCGCAATTTCACAATATATCTTTTATATCTATTAATTACATATTGTATATCCATAAAATATAGTGACAAACACAGGATAAAATTATCTCAAATCACTAAAATATGTTGTCAAATGGTACTGTCCTGCAAGTTGTCTTTTGTAGCAAAGCATTATACCAGTGGAGGCTTCAGAGTAAGCTGAAATGCTTGGCACACATAAATTATTTAAACGTTTATTCTTTAAATAATTAATTAATTAAATAATAATAATTAATAATAATAATTAATAATAATTAATAATAATTAATAATAATTAATAATAATTAATAATAATTAATAATAATTAATAATAATTAATAATAATTAATAATAATTAATAATAATTAATAATAATTAATAATAATTAATAATAATTAAATAATTAATTTCCATTTATGTAATGATGAATAAAGTAGAATCTACGATAATAAAAGTTACACATAAACTTAAATGTAATTGTTTTTATGTTTATTGCAACTCCACCAGTCGAACACATATACAAACAAATACAATGAAAGAAATGTAACTTATTTATCAATGATAAGAGTACAAATATTATATGAAGATTTTTATTGGTAATAAGAGGCAGTCCACTCATAATGTTATTTATTAAATAAATCTAAGAGCAAATTTACCTAAAACTTGGCTGTCTCCTCGGAGGGAGGGGCAAAATACCTCACTAGGAGCAAAAGCTATTTAAAAGATTTACAGTTTTAAGGACAATGTCAAAAATTTTGCCACTGAATTTAACTGAAGTGGGAAAAAAATCATTTTATTACAAGGTGGAAAAAATAGGTCACAAATATCTTAAGTTATCTTAAATTATTTATTCAATTATTTATTAACGTTGTTTATTTTTCTTATTGAGAGGTATTTTGCTATGAGTTATTATTTCTATTAGTTGCTGTAATTGCACCCCCTAACATATACCAGTAATATTGTAAAGTTTTCTTATTTTATGTACTCAACAGATACATACATACATACATACATACATACATACATAACTATAAACCTATCTACCTACATACATACATACATACATACATTCATACATACATACACACATACATACATATAGACGTACATACATAAATACATACCTACATACCAACATATATACCTACATACCTACATACCTAAAAACCTATCTACCTACCTACATACATATCTACATACATACCTACATACCTACCTATCTACATACATACCTACATACATACCTACATATACATACACATGTATACATGCATGCATACCCATATACATAAATATGTTAAGGACATAAGATTGAAGGTAGATTATATTTGCTTGGGAATAGATACCTCTAACCGCTTTGAATGCAAGTGATCAAATATCGTTGGACATTGACATGGGTATTACAATCTGTAGCTAAAGAGCTTTATTTATTTATTTATTTATTCCTGTATTTTTTTAATTATTCATTAGTTATTTATGTATTTATTTATTCATTATTTATTTTTTACCTAATATTTATATAGTATAACCTCTCAGTACTTAATACTGCTATCATGAAGGTCCTGTAAAAATAATATATTTGTTCGGAGTGTGATCAGAATAAACGACATAGTTTTATATAGAGGTGTTATAAAAACAACGTTCGTGGGAAAAGACTTCTTGGAAGTTNTACATACATACATACATTCATACATACATACACACATACATACATATAGACGTACATACATAAATACATACCTACATACCAACATATATACCTACATACCTACATACCTAAAAACCTATCTACCTACCTACATACATATCTACATACATACCTACATACCTACCTATCTACATACATACCTACATACATACCTACATATATATACACATGTATACATGCATGCATACCCACATACATAAATATGTTAGGGACATAAGATTGAAGGTAGATTATATTTGCTTGGGAATAGATACCTCTAACCGCTTTGAATGCAAGTGATCAAATATCGTTGGACATTGACATGGGTATTACAATCTGTAGCTAAAGAGCTTTATTTATTTATTTATTTATTCCTGTATTTTTTTAATTATTCATTAGTTATTTATGTATTTATTTATTCATTATTTATTTTTTACCTAATATTTATATAGTATAACCTCTCAGTACTTAATACTGCTATCATGAAGGTCCTGTAAAAATAATATATTTGTTCGGAGTGTGATCAGAATAAACGACATAGTTTTATATAGAGGTGTTATAAAAACAACGTTCGTGGGAAAAGACTTCTTGGAAGTTCAATTAAATCTTGGGTGAACCAAATACGTGAAGCTATGGAGACTCCCACTGGTATCGTACGTAAAAATAGGCTTAGACAAACAGCGATGACGAAGTCATGTGAACATGAGATGTGCCAATTTCTCTTTAGGATTATCTAGATAAGTCAACTTAGACACGATATAGTATTTAAAGGCGTATAAAAAAGTCCTCATTAAATATTTTCCTGGTCATAACTCTTTTAAAAACCATATGATATATGGCACCAATGTAGAAATATTTTAAATACCAACACAGGAATAGGACAAGTCTTCCAAAATTAGTCAAATTGGAGCCATGACCTCTTTTTTGCTTTACTTCCAACAAAATGTCAACACGCAGGATTGATGTTCGTCTCCTTTAATCTGCTAAGCATCGATCAGTGTGTAGTAATATCACTGATTATAGAACTCTATTGCTTTTCTCTCTGGACTAGCCTTAATCGCGCCACTCTAACGAGATAGCAGTTTTTAATGAATTGGCGATGTTGTAATCATTTGAAAAATTACCTAATCCTGAGCTATCAATGGATATTGATACGTATAAATGGAAATACGATCTTGTAATAAGGCAGAGAATACGAAGACATTTATCAAAACGATCTGCAAATTTTTGACGTATAAAGACTGACCTAATCACCTGCGCTGTTTACCTTTGTCTCAAATATCAGTATTTCCAAACAAAGCCTGAAAGCTCATTTTAAGGAACCTGAGTGGTTTAAAGATTAAGAAAGAAAGTTTTTGCAAAATTGTTCATGATCATAGGGGATCTTCATTTGAAACAACAAATAACCGCTCTGATGAGATCTTATTTAACACAGTCTGCAGTAAAAATAGTTCCAAAACACAGACTCTGGTGTACCCTGTGATAACGCTTTTGTAGTTTCCAGACAATATAAATCAGATCTTCAAATAATGAGTGATCTATTTGTTTTATCGGCTTGCGCAAAAGTAGTGTGCATTATGTAATGGGGAAGGGGGAGGAAGCTACATAATTTCCTTTCTTTTCTTTTTCCTGTATTTCTCTGTGAGCTGGCAGGCTTCGATCTGCAAGAGAGGGTCCAGGTTGGTGCGAGCCTTTCTTTTCACTAAGCCACACCGCTGCCTAGATGGATGCTATACTCGTCTCCTCAGAAGACTATGAAACCTTTCATGGGAAAAACTCTTGAAATGATACACGGTGATCTAACTAGGATATCAACTTCAGTCCAAAGGAGACGCGTCCAGTTTGCTGGACACTGTGCACGTGCCTCAGACAAACTTGTGTCGTCGTTCCTCTTATGGAGGCACCCATCATCAGTCAAGCGGTCTCAAAAGCTCACCTTTCCAGACATCATATGCAAGGACACTGCCATCACCAAGGAAGACTTTCTAACAGCAATGACAGATAAGGTATACTGGAAAGGTGTAATGAATTCTGTCCCGGCTGAGGCCGCAAGATGATGATGGTGGCAGGCCTAAAACGTCACCAGGACACTTTATCTTGTACTCGTCTTTTCATTTCACTTTATAATCTTTTCATCACTGTGTCCAGCATCCAAATCTTTTCCCTTTCACATTGTCTTTACATAACGCTCCCATTTCTCTACCATCACAGCTTTTAGCAATCTTCCTCCTCTGAACACCTTCCATCTCTTTTTCCCCTTTATTCTATATTATTTCCTATTTGCTTGCCAATATATCTGTCTACCTGCTCTTTTAAGTAATTCCTTTCGCATTGTTTAGATTCAGATAAAAAAAATACTCTCAACACCCATGACCTAAAACAATTTTCACTACCTCCTGGTTATGTTTTTACTAATTGCTCTCTTTTCAGATTTTTTATTCCTAAATTTTTTTTTTGTTTTTTCCATATAAGCTGCATACTCAGACGGTATTGATAAAAATAAATAAACGTAACCTGATCGATTAAACAGATGATCAGACAGAAGTTCCAATTTCGCATCATTGATGCACTATTATGTATGATTAGAACGACGGTTAGATGATTATATTGAAGCACTACTTAAACCTGATGATCAGACAGAAGCTCTAATTTTGCATCATTGATGCACTATTATGTATGATTAGACCGAAGGTTAGATGATTTTATCAAAGCGCTACTTAAACCAGATGATCAGACAGCAGTTCTAATTTCGCATCATTGATGCACTATTATGTATGATTAGACCGAAGGTTAGATGATTTTATCAAAGCGCTACTTAAACCAGATGATCAGACAGAAGCTCTAATTTCGCATCATTGATGCACTATTATGTATGATTAGACCGACAGTTAGATGATTATATCGAAGCACTACTTAAACCTGATGATCAGACAGAAGCTCTAATTTCGCATCATTGATGCACTATTATGTATGATTAGACCGACGGTTAGATGATTATATCGAAGCACTACTTAAACCTGATGATCAGACAGAAGCTCTAATTTCGCATCATTGATGCACTATTATGTATGATTAGACCGACGGTTAGATGATTATATCGAAGCACTACTTAAACCTGATGATCAGACAGAAGCTCTAATTTCGCATCATTGATGCACTATTATGTATGATTAGACCGACGGTTAGATGATTATATCGAAGCACTACTTAAACCTGATGATCAGACAGAAGCTCTAATTTCGCATCATTGATGCACTATTATGTATGATTAGACCGACGGTTAGATGATTATATCGAAGCACTACTTAAACCTGATGATCAGACAGAAGCTCTAATTTCGCATCATTAATGCACTATTATGTATGATTAGACCGACGGTTAGATGATTATATCGAAGCACTACTTAAACCTGATGATCAGACAGAAGTTCTAATTTCGCATCATTGATGCACTATTATGTATGATTAGACCGACAGTTAGATGATTATATCGAAGCACTACTTAAACCTGATGATCAGACAGAAGTTCTAATTTCGCATCATTGATGCACTATTATGTATGATTAGACCGACGGTTAGATGATTATATCGAAGCACTACTTAAACCTGATGATCAGACAGAAGCTCTAATTTCGCATCATTGATGCACTATTATGTATGATTAGACCGACGGTTAGATGATTATATCGAAGCACTACTTAAACCTGATGATCAGACAGAAGCTCTAATTTCGCATCATTGATGCACTATTATGTATGATTAGACCGACGGTTAGATGATTATATCGAAGCACTACTTAAACCTGATGATCAGACAGAAGCTCTAATTTCGCATCATTAATGCACTATTATGTATGATTAGACCGACGGTTAGATGATTATATCGAAGCACTACTTAAACCTGATGATCAGACAGAAGTTCTAATTTCGCATCATTGATGCACTATTATGTATGATTAGACCGACAGTTAGATGATTATATCGAAGCACTACTTAAACCTGATGATCAGACAGAAGTTCTAATTTCGCATCATTGATGCACTATTATGTATGATTAGACCGACGGTTAGATGATTATATCGAAGCACTACTTAAACCTGATGATCAGACAGAAGCTCTAATTTCGCATCATTGATGCACTATTATGTATGATTAGACCGACGGTTAGATGATTATATCGAAGCACTACTTAAACCTGATGATCAGACAGAAGCTCTAATTTCGCATCATTGATGCACTATTATGTATGATTAGACCGACGGTTAGATGATTATATCGAAGCACTACTTAAACCTGATGATCAGACAGAAGCTCTAATTTCGCATCATTGATGCACTATTATATATGATTAGACCGACGGTTAGATGATTATATCGAAGCACTACTTAAACCTGATGATCAGACAGAAGCTCTAATTTCGCATCCTTGATGCACTATTATGCATGATTAGAGCGACAGTTAGATGATTATATCGAAGCACTACTTAAACCGGACCATCAGACAAAAGCTCTAATTTCGCATCATTGATGCACTATTATGTATGATTAGACCGACAGTTAGATGATTATATCGAAGCACTACTTAAACCAGATGATCAGACAGAAGCTCTAATTTCGCATCATTGATGCACTATTATATATGATTAGACCGACGGTTAGATGATTATATCAAAGCACTACTTAAACCTGATGATCAGACAGAAGCTCTAATTTCGCATCATTGATGCACTATTATGTATGATTAGACCGAAGGTTAGATGATGATATCAAAGCACTAGTTAAACCAGATGATCCAAAAAATATCTCTTCCGCATTTTAGCAAAGTATGACAAATCGTCAGTGAAAAAGTATCAGAACATTATTTTCTTAGTTTATTGCTGTTTATCGCAACTTATTACAAGCGTTTCAAATTGCAAAGACAAGAATTCACTGGGACTTTAAAGGTAGCATGTGTAACTAATCATAAGGAGCCAATAGGAAAGACTGAAAAAAAACCAACCTTGAAAGCTTGGTGACAGGCGTAGGACTACAAAATATAAATTGGTCTGGGAAATGTCTAAAAAATCGTAATGTGTACCATAGGAATTGATTTCATTGTCCATCAGATTAACCGGAGGTATGAAGTGAAAAAGAAGGACATTGGAAACTTAATTTTTCCCAATAACATTTTACTCATCAAGCTTTCCTTTTCTTGTTGGTTTAACTCTTCTGTTGTTCTAAATACACTCAGCAATGTTTTTCTTGTAACACCTAAATACGTTTTGTTTGTTATGCTTGTAAATATTGGGTTTTATGTTTAGACGTGAAGGATTTTTTTAAAACTCAAGCCAACTATTCTTGACACGTACTAACTCATCACGTAAATTAAAAATAACAGTAATTACTTTGTTGTGCAATTTTTGTAAAATTTATGCAAAGCCTAATTTATTCCTTACATTAAAGGCATAATTAGACTTTTATTGAAAACGTCAAGACAGAAGCATGGAGAGACTGGTTGTTTGCGAACACACTATCGGGAAGAGAAATTATTAAAGACCCTGCTGAAAGACTACCAGGCTTCTAGAATAACACTCGAAAACAATGAGTCTCCTCAAACCGACTGCTGACAGGCCATGGCAGAATATCACCCAACATGTACAAATGGCGACTAAAAGACACTGCAGACTGTCCCCACTGCAGTAGAATCCAGGAGATTGCAAAACACATCGTCCTTGATATTGAATTCAGTACTTGATATCGGTACCAATCAATAAATCAAGAAATATTGGTTACTGACTAAATCCAGTTGTTCACATGAAAGACGAAGACAGTATCTATCATCTGACACTAAAATGTAAAAAATGCAAGATATTGGCTTCTGCAACCGAACCCTCGATATGTCCCAGCTTGTATTCTAATAAATATTTTGTTTTACCTTGTAAAAAATCTCTTGGTAGGGAAATACGACTAGGTTAGCCTATTAAAGCCAAAGCAGTAATTCACGGTTGGAATTTATTGATTTTTGAATTATATCTAACATTGTGCATGGTTTTTCTTTTGCCATAATAAGGAGATGGAATTTCTTTGTCTTACAGTATTCAAATGCATTAACGGACTTTTTCCAAACTTCGAAGATTATTTTGAACTCGTAAATCACGACAAAGGAACCAGAAACAATAATAAACTTTTGAGAGTGGCTAAAGTGAAACTAAAAAGTACTAAAAAGTCTTTTTATTACAATGGGGTAGTAGTTTATAATGACTTACCATCAGATATCAGAACAGAATCTAACGATGGTTCTTTCTGTAAAAAGTTGGACCTATTTCTGAATATGTAATTGTATCTAAGAAAATTGACACCCAATTGCCTAGTGCTTCAAATGTCACACCTGTTCAGATGTTCATTATTTTCCTAGACACACTTTGACGAAATTTCACTTTCTTAACTTTTAACCACTTATTTCAAAACTTGTATTTATTTGTAAATTAATTGCCTTTCTTCGTTATTTTAATTGTATTATCCTTTTTTTAATTTTTATACACTGGTATTGTATGAAGAACAGTTATGTAAACTGATATAATGCACCTATTGAAATATTATCAAATAATAATAATAATATCGATATCGATGTTGCCATCCCCGGAGACACCAGGATAAGTGAATAGGAACAGGAAAAAATTGACAAGTATCGGGAAATTAAAAGAGAAATCCAAAGACTTTGGAATCTGAAAAAAGTTAGCGTTGTACCTGTTGTCTTGGGGGTTCTTGGGAGTGTGACGAAAAATTTTACCAAATACATGGAAAAGATTGGGATTGAGATCAACATTTCCAAAGTCCAGAAAACAACACTATCAAGAACATCTAGGATTTTGCGAAAGGTATTAGAATACTGAAAGGGAAAGACTATGATGAGAGACCTTTGGTTACTGCTTGTAACCGGCTCTCTCGCACACAGAACGGCTTAAGATCAGCCAGTGCATTAATTGCAAGTTGAAGATAATACTACTACTACTACTACTACTACTACTAATAATAATAATCTGAAAAAAGTTAGCGTTGTACCTGTTGTCTTGGGGGTTCTTGGGAGTGTGACGATAAATTTTACCAAATACATGGAAAAGATTGGGATTGAGATCAACATTTCCAAAGTCCAGAAAACAACACTATCAAGAACATCTAGGATTTTGCGAAAGGTATTAGAACACTGAAAGGGAAAGACTATGATGAGAGACCTTTGGTTACTGCTTGTAACCGGCTCTCTCCCACACAGAAAGGCTTAAGATCAGCCAGTGCATTAGTTGCAAATTGAAGATAATAATAATAATAATAATAATCATCATCATCATCATCTCTAGTCTAATCTTCCTTCAAAGCCAGACAAAAGGGGAAATAAAAATAAATCACTGACACAAGGCGAAGACATAAAAAGAAAAGTAAAAGTTTGACCAGTTTTCGTGGTATCCGGGTATAAATTTGCAAAGAAAATTTGGAAACCTTAACTTAGAACTGGTCTAGCCCTGAGCCTTATCAGTGGATTCTATATATTATTAGTATACATAAAATACTGTCCTAATAACTGAGCAAGACTCACAAGAGGCAGATAGATACAAGAAAAATAGGTAACAAGTGGCGTGAGTAAGGGACAGTCTAATTCACACAAATGACCTATCGTTAGAGCCAACTTGTTTGTTATAAAAGCTTNGAAAACAACACTATCAAGAACATCTAGGATTTTGCGAAAGGTATTAGAACACTGAAAGGGAAAGACTATGATGAGAGACCTTTGGTTACTGCTTGTAACCGGCTCTCTCCCACACAGAAAGGCTTAAGATCAGCCAGTGCATTAGTTGCAAATTGAAGATAATAATAATAATAATAATAATCATCATCATCATCATCTCTAGTCTAATCTTCCTTCAAAGCCAGACAAAAGGGGAAATAAAAATAAATCACTGACACAAGGCGAAGACATAAAAAGAAAAGTAAAAGTTTGACCAGTTTTCGTGGTATCCGAGTATAAGTTTGTAAAGAAAATTTGGAAACCTTAACTTAGAACTGGTCTAGCCCTGAGCCTTATCAGTGGATTCTATATATTATTAGTATACATAAAATACTGTCCTAATAACTGAGCAAGACTCACAAGAGGCAGATAGATACAAGAAAAATAGGTAACAAGTGGCGTGAGTAAGGGACAGTCTAATTCACACAAATGACCTATCGTTAGAGCCAACTTGTTTTTTATAAAAGCTTGAAGATCCCATATGGAGAATCGGTAAAACTACTACGAAGATGAGATGTAGAGAGCAGTCGAAATAAGGGTATATAAACATCAACATCAAGATCCTTATTACCAACACTGTCATTCAGACTCGCCTAACAATGCGCAAGATTATGAGGAGAATCGAAATGCTTGGAACGAAGACCTCTGGCGCTGCTAAAACCTTAAGAAAGAGTATCTTTTCAAAGATTACCAGTTATCTAGGACTGTGTAGAGCCAGCGCCAACACATCTCGAGTCTACATATTCGGATGTAAAGTCAGTCTGGGATATGAAGATTCTTTAAAACCCCTATGCATCATGGGTCTGCATTAAAGGAACTGCGTACCATGTTTTGACTGATACCGTTACAAGAAAAATTACAAAATAAAAATAAATATGTGCACCAGGAGGCTAGGTAACTGAGCCCTATGGAGATAGGGGGGTAACATTAAACTAGGCGAGAGGAGACAATGTGTACCACATGCAACACACGTAAATGAGGAGAGTGGTGATTAGGTGTTACTTGCATCATTATTTTTATCGACACAACATCTTTAATAAGGTCACAAACCAATGCAAAAGAGACCCCTCTTTTCATGAGACGGAGAACCTTGTCTATTCCCAGCTTTGATACTTCCGTGACCGTGAAATACGGTCACGGGGATAATGTATTTTAGTTATCACGTAAGAGTTTTAGCTTCTTAAGGAATGCTTCACGATGAAACGAAATTATATTAGGACAATAAGGTTTTGTCTCTTTATTGTACAAACACGTTCCAAGTACTTTTCATTTGCTTTGGCTTTTCAACTATAAACGTGACGATTTATTGTCATTTTATATCTTTTTATTGTGAAGAACGCTACAAGGCATAAAGCCAGTATGTGTTTAGAACTGTACAGAAGAAAAAAGAATAAAAATACACTCAAGGCCAAGAAATGGAAGTTGACCTTAGACTTAAACACGTCAAGACATATGACATAAGGAAGCACTCAGAAGCCAAAGATTTCTACAATTTAGCTGCCTAGGGAACGTAGAAAGATTTAGTACACATTTAGTACACAAAGAGTTTTACAATTTAGCTGCCCAAGGAACGTAGAAAGATTTAGTACACATTTAGTACACAAAGATTTCTACAATTTAGCGGCCCAAGGAACGTAGAAAGATTTAGTACACATTTAGTACACAAAGAGTTTTACAATTTAGCTGCCCAAGGAACGTAGAAAGATTTAGTACACATTTAGTACACAAAGATTTCTACAATTTAGCTGCCCAAGGAACGTAGAAAGATTTAGTACACATTTAGTACACAAAGATTTTTACAATTTAGCTGCCCAAGGAACGTAGAAAGATTTAGTACACATTTAGTACACAAAGATTTTTACAATTTAGCTGCCCAAGGAACGTAGAAAGATTTAGTACACATTTAGTACACAAAGATTTTTACAATTTAGCTGCCCAAGGAACGTAGAAAGATTTAGTACACATTTAGTACACAAAGATTTTTACAATTTAGCTGCCCAAGGAACGTAGAAAGATTTAGTACACATTTAGTACACAAAGATTTTTACAATTTAGCTGCCCAAGGAACGTAGAAAGATTTAGTACACATTTAGTACACAAAGATTTTTACAATTTAGCTGCCCAAGGAACGTAGAAAGATTTAGTACACATTTAGTACACAAAGATTTTTACAATTTAGCTGCCCAAGGAACGTAGAAAGATTTAGTACACATTTAGTACACAAAGATTTTTACAATTTAGCTGCCCAAGGAACGTAGAAAGATTTAGTACACATTTAGTACACAAAGATTTTTACAATTTAGCTGCCCAAGGAACGTAGAAAGATTTAGTACACATTTAGTACACAAAGATTTTTACAATTTAGCTGCCCAAGGAACGTAGAAAGATTTAGTACACATTTAGTACACAAAGATTTTTACAATTTAGCTGCCCAAGGAACGTAGAAAGATTTAGTACACATTTAGTACACAAAGATTTTTACAATTTAGCTGCCCAAGGAACGTAGAAAGATTTAGTACACATTTAG
Organism: Morbakka virulenta; assembly: GCA_003991215.1. Classification (NCBI taxonomy): domain Eukaryota; kingdom Metazoa; phylum Cnidaria; class Cubozoa; order Carybdeida; family Carukiidae; genus Morbakka; species Morbakka virulenta. The sequence goes on from RDPX01000407.1 coordinate 151,208, forward strand.
TACACAAAGATTTTTACAATTTAGCTGCCCAAGGAACGTAGAAAGATTTAGTACACATTTAGTACACAAAGATTTTTACAATTTAGCTGCCCAAGGAACGTAGAAAGATTTAGTACACATTTAGTACACAAAGATTTTTACAATTTAGCTGCCCAAGGAACGTAGAAAGATTTAGTACACTGAAAAGCAACAAATACATACAAATGAAGCTATTGGAGGAACAACAACAAACTGAGCTGGTACCAGCGAGGTAAGTCCATTAAAGCACTTTCCAGGATAAAACTTACACAAAAGACAAAGGCAGGGCACATTGCGTCAATAAGATAAATCTTAAGAGAGTAGCAATAAGATCAGGGCTATTTAAGTTACAAACACGTCTCTAAACACGATCAAGAATACCAAGATAAGATTCATTTGTTTCAGTAACAATGAAATCAGGTGTTTTGGCTTTCACCACATGGTCTGTTTGTGTTACAAAAGGCTTTAAAAGCTATCTGCTGTTTTCTTTCTCTCCAATGTAGCAAGTATTAGAGATATCACATTTTGATTCACAACGATGACGTCAGATTGCTTCCCAACAAAAGGATGTGGGAAATGTCCTTTAATTTGAGTTTTGCGTTTATCTGGCTTTTGAGGTAATTACCTAATGCATTTGCAGCCATCTGTCTAAAAGAAAGCTCTAAGGTGATCTTTTGTTTAAGGTCTTCAAAAGCTGGTTTAGATTTTTATTGGAAAATGTTAGTCCAGAGCACAGGATCATTTTTTCGTTTTTGCTTTGCTTTTTCTTTCCTTCTCTTCTTTTGCTAAGATAACACTTCCAAATTACCGAGCTACCTATACTAATATGCCAGCATTATTCTGGTCAGATTTTAGCAAGCCAGGTAGTTTTGTCGGTAGAGTTCAAGCCCGTAGCTGAGGGTGCCTATAAGGGGCTTAGCCCCTCCTGGAAGATTCTATAATGTCATATAGCCCCGTGGGAAAGCAATATAAACAATTTTTTTTCTTTAAAAACTTTTTAAAAGTTTAACAATTGCCAAGAATTCCTGTAGAAGGTCGACTGTAGAGTTTAAACGTTAAATTAAAAGGAAATTTAGTGATGGTTTAGTACTTCACTGAGGCATAGCTTCTGTCAACGATTTTGCATTGATGCACTATTATGTATGACTAGACCGACGGTTAGATGATTATATCGAAGCACTACTTAAACCTGATGATCAGACAGAAGCTCTAATTTTGCATCATTGATGCACTATTATGTATGATTAGACCGATGGTTAGATGATGATATCAAAGCACTACTAATGGCACTTTAAAGCACTTTATACGTTAAATTGAAAGGAAATGTAGTGATGGTTTAGTACTTCACTGAGGCATAGCCCCTGTTAACGATTTCTGTTCCAGAATTAGCCCCTCTGCCCAAACAAGATCAGCTAAGGGACTGATAGAGATCAGACTAAATAAAAATCAGAAACTATGGAATACAACATGCTGGATGCATTGATTTAGGAAAAATATCTACATATATTCTTACACATTATATCTTGTATTGCAACGTGCACATTCATTATATTTTGTTACCCCTAAAGTGCGATGACGTTTTCAATAAAAGTATAATTATGACTTTAAGGTAAGGAATAAATTAGGCTTTGCAAAATATTGTTTCGTTTCCATCACATTATCATAATTTATGCTTGTAATCACAAGACTAAAATTAGTGCCATTTCTTAAAAATGATAAATTATTATATGGATTAATTCTATAGGGAAAGTAACAAACTATGGCCTTTAACTGCAGCTGTAGATTGTTTAGGAATAGTAAAGATAAATTAGTAAATATCTTGCCGTGCACCTTTGTCGTTTTAACATTTGCATATTTCTGTCACTGGAAATAAAGTCAACATGAGGACTATGAGATTTATAAAAACCGGCAACGTGGTTGCGTGAATTCATGAATTTTTACCGCGAGATAATACCAATGCTAAATGGTTAAGCGAAGGAATCTCTAATGACGTTGCAGAGTTGAATGAAATTATGTTAATTAGTACCATTAGTTTTCTCCTTTCTCGGTGCATGTTATTGTCAGCGGAGAGAAAATAAAGTTATATAGTAGAAAACCAGTGATATGGAGATCGGCTGATTTTAGTTGAATACTATCAGGCTGTCATAATCTTATGATTTGTATTTCATTTCAATTGTTTGGATATTGTAGTCCAACAGCAAAGACAAATAGCTTTTGCAATGTCAAAGTAAACAAACCAAAGCAAGGGAAGACGTAAACGAAATTATGATCCAAGTCATTGTACATCAGTAAACAAATTGCTGCAACCAATTCCAAATTGCAGCCTGTGATTTCGCACTCCTAGAATGGACAACAAAGAGAGAGAGAGAGAGAGAGAGAGAGAGAGAGAAAGAGAGAGAGAATGAAAGAGAGAGAGAATGAAAGAGAGAGAGAGAGAGAGAAAGAAGGAGACAGAGGGAGAGAGACAGAGAGACACAGACAGACAGACAGACAGACAGACAGAGGGACAGAGAGAGACAGAGAGGGACAGAGAGAGAGACAGAGGGAAAGAGAGAGAAACAGACAGTCAGGCAGACACACACAAACAGACACACACAAACAGACACAGAGACATTTCTTTAATAAGTGAAACTTTGGAGTGCACCTGATGTGGGGGTTTTCTCACCCTAGTAAATACAGCATTTTTAATCAAACTAACTTTTGAAAACATTTTCACTTTTAAATAAGACAGCTGACATATATTTGCCTAACGCTCTGGTTAAATAAAAATTACGCATGGCAGATAATGACCTTGTCATTGGCATTTATTGTTTTGATTTACGGGAAGGTACATGACCTACATCAAAGATGACGATTAAAGATGAACACTAAGGTCTCCTTTATCTTTAGACCTTTTTGTAAAACCCTCGTTGTTTCAAAAGCATTCTTTACATCTTATTGTGAAAATTACTTTACTTCCTACTAGGATAAAACCTTAGAAAACGTCGGACTTAACTGTTGAGTACTAGTTTTGTAACACAAATAGGAATAAGTATTTTCATTCTCAATGTCAACGGTTTCATAGAATGTCTTGTTTGCTGCTGGAAACGAAGACTTGATTGGAAAGCAGTAGCCTGACGATGGGAGAAGTATCTCTCGAAATGTAGCTCAGAAAAAGCTTACGACTCAAGACATGATAAAACTCCTATATCTATGGTTGAAAATGTTAGACAAGAACAGGGTCGGAATAAGGCAAAAGTTCTCTATTGTGCCAGGAAGGGTAGAACAACTGTTTTACTTCATTTCAAAATATTTGAAAGAGGTCATGAACAAAGGGACGTCTTCCTGGAAATAAATGAGCATCTCAAATGAATTGCAAAACAAATTTTTTCCTGATTGTGTAAAAAATGGCTAAGAATGAAACATGCAGATTCCCCTCTATACAAACTCAAATGATCGTACCATCGTTAAACTGGTGTCTCATAAAATCACTAATTATATGTCAATATTACAATTTTTCCAACAGAGGCTAACGATTCAAAAGATTTCAAATTAAAAAGCTATCAATGGGGAGATTGTTTTTAATGAGATTCTAACAATATAAAGTGTTGCTTAAATTTATCTTGAAATCATGGGACATGCTAGATTCTTAATCAATAAATATAATTATCCTAAAGGAATTTAAAGATTTAGATATATACTACAAAGAGTGTCTTTTTTACAGTATGAAATTTCATGGAGCAAGTCGTATGAGAAGCACAATTGGTAGAATCCAAAAAGTAGTCCACATAAAGATAACAACACACTGATATAAGCTAGCGAAAAGCCTTTCCAAATATACCTAACTTTCTACCTCTAGCAAAATAAGACTTGTTTTGTGTTTGGCTATGTCTATCACCTAATTTTACTTTCTGAATATCCGCAAGTCTAGCAGTTTCTTAACGTTCTGCCCTAAAGAAATCCTTAAAGGCAAAATTCGTTAAAGAATGCAAATACTAAGGTTCTTTTACGCTACATGAATTCCCTGTTTTACAAAGAAACAAGTGTCTACTGACTGATCTGTGTACTTTTCTTTACTTTGTATTACTGAGCCACAAAGGTAAAAGGAGCCGTGGTTAGTGCAATTGCACCGTAACCAAGAATTCCGTGTTCGATTCCCCGACAGAGCGACTTTGGAAATTCACAAAAAGCCATTGGTTGGCGTCAGGAAAGGCATCCGGCCAAGAAATTCCTCACTGCCAAATCCAAGACCCTGTGAACGGCACCGTCTGAGCCCCAGTTACTGGGGAAAATATGGCGTCAAAACAAAACGAAGGTGAGACTGTTATCCGTTCTTAATTTCAGACCACCTCTTGGCGTTGTGTAAGGCATAGTAAGGGGTAGTAATAATCCTGATTATAATAAGTGTAAATAATACATACCACAATCGGGCTAGACATGCCCATATATATATTTTTATGTATATATTAACAAATGAATGTGAAATGTCATCAGCAACAGTGCTCTACCACATTAAAACGTAGGAGCTATCATATAAATAGATGTATGAGTAAGAAAAACCCTAACTTTACAGTACTCAGAGTTTCATGTCTTTCACAAACTTCAGCTGTACAGAGAAGTGATAATTTGTATACAGCTGAAGATTGTGAAAGACATGTAACTCTGAGTACTGTAAAGTTAGAGTTTTTCTTACTCGTATATCTGATCTAACTATATATATATATATATATATATATATATATATATATATATATATATATAAGCTGTATATGATGTTCCATTAAAAAAAAACCAAATTGATATCCATTGTCTGAACAATAATATCACCCCAGCCTTTTTCTTACCGCTAAATGCCGTATCTCCATTCAGGAAAGCAATTAAGCTGACACCCTAATCTGTATATCAAATACAAAAGCCAATATCGACAGGTCATACAGAAACTCCACCTTTTAATTTCAGGAATTGTTTGCATTCTTGTTTTGAACATATTATAAACATGCTCTAGTAGGATAGAACGTTTTGATTTACTTTCATTAGGTTTGGTGTTGGTAAAGCTTGAGATGGCAATAGTGAAAGTTTTAACGAGATTCTTTCTTAGCAAAACCAGAAGTCATTTTACAGGCCAGGGTCATATGCCATTAATGATTTATTTTGTACTCCACATTATTATTGCACTGCTTTTTTCCCAATTCTATCACTTGAGAAATGCACAAACTCAATAAACAGCCAAAACAACAGAAAAAATATTGGGCTGAGTAATTCCAGGAACTTTCCTAGACTCGTGACCATGCACGTGACCTAAATAGTATAGGTCAGAGTACTTCCTCTTTATATTCAAATTTTTATTTGTATTATCATTATTATTTATATTTATATTTATATTTATATTTATATTTATATTTATATTTATATTTATATTTATATTTATATTTATATTTATATTTATATTTATATTTATATTTATATTTATATTTATATTTATATTTATATTTATATTTATATTTATATTTATATTTATATTTATATTTATATTTATATTTATATTTATATTTATATTTATATTTATATTTATATTTATATTTATATTTATATTTATATTTATATTTATATTTATATTTATATTTATATTTATATTTATATTTATATTTATATTTATATTTATATTTATATTTATATTTATATTTATATTTATATTTATATTTATATTTATATTTATATTTATATTTATATTTATATTTATATTTATATTTATATTTATATTTATATTTATATTTATATTTATATTTATATTTATATTTATATTTATATTTATATTTATATTTATATTTATATTTATATTTATATTTATATTTATATTTATATTTATATTTATATTTATATTTATATTTATATTTATATTTATATTTATATTTATATTTATATTTATATTTATATTTATATTTATATTTATATTTATATTTATATTTATATTTATATTTATATTTATATTTATATTTATATTTATATTTATATTTATATTTATATTTATATTTATATTTATATTTATATTTATATTTATATTTATATTTATATTATTACATATAGATAGATCGATCTATAGATAGATAGATAGAGAGATAGATAGATAGATAAATAGATAGATAGATAAATAGATAGATAGATAGATAGATAGATGGATAGATAGATAGATCGATAGATAGATCGATCGATAGATTGATAGATAGATAGATCGATCGATAGATCGATAGATAGATATGTAGGTAGATTGATAGATAGGTAGATAGGTAGATAGATAGATAGATCGATAGATAGAAAGATAGATAGAGAGATAGATAGATAGATAGATTGATAGGAAGATGGATAGATACATAGATTGTAAGGCAAACATATTTATGCACGTTCCTCAACACACTTTCCATTATTCAAATGTGGTATTTATTCGCTATTCATAGGAATATTGTCCTGCAAATATGTCAAATCTTTAATATTCTGTTGAAAACAGTTCTTTAAATTGTGAATATCATGCCTACGACACTTGTGAATACGAGAGTGCTATGTATACGTTGAACTTCTTGAAAGGTTTGCAATAACGCAATATTATACTGCCAGAATTTAATTTATGCTGGAATATAATTTATGCCCGAAATGTAATCTATGCTAGAATACAATTTATACTGAAATGTAATTTATGCCAGAATGTGATTGATGCTGGAATGTAATTTATGCCGGAATGTAATTTATGCCAGAATGTAATATATGCCAGAATGTAATTTATGTCGGAATGTAATTTAGGCTGGAATATAATTTGAGCAAAAGTGGTGAAGACACTTCCAAATTAAAGCTGTCAAAGAAAATCAGTGCCGTGTGCGCTGAAATGGTGATGGAGTTTCATGGTCTCGTCCAACCTAAGTACTCTTTTTGCCTCAACGTTCGAATGTCAATGCTAAAAGTAATATCTTCATTTTCTCTTGAAAGCTTCGAAAGTCTTTTTTGGCTCGGAGAATTGAACCTGGAAATCCGAATTCCTGCAAATAGTGTCCAATACGAAATGACCAATTATAGTTGCTACCTTAAATGGTATGCCTCGTTTGGATTTGATACAGAAATGTAATGATCATGGTCAATACCTCTCAGTTTGTGCACTAGAAATTGCGTTGAAATGTTTCAATGTATGACAGTAATAATAATTAGTAAAAATAAGTAATAATTTTGAACCCAGCAAAGTACGCTTAGATAAACATTACAGTCCTTTTAAGTTAGCTGAAGAGCAATGTTTGCAACTGTGGCGTTTTCATCATTCCATCTGCTTTGTATAAAGTTAACAAAATAATCCCAAGGAAGTCAGTATTCAATGCACCATTCATGAGACCCCAAATATGTCATAGCTTCTATAACAGACTTTACGATAAATTCCGTGATAAAATGATTCATTGTATGAAACCTGTCTGTAATTCTCTTCTAAAAGGTGTCCTGCTCAGTAGTAACTCACTCAAAAAGAAGACGTTATTGAGCATCGAATCAGAGACCTCTTGCATGTTCAGTTGTAAAGAGTATCACTCAGCCACTACATTTCAACTCCATAAAAACGGAAGATTGTGCATGCATAGTAGCGTCGGAATATAAAAGGCACATGGCCCGTATCACGGCACAAATATAAAAGCCCAGGCTTCATTGGGTCACTGATGGGGACCTCCTCTGTGCCTGTGCCAAATTTAACCCTGGTATATGCAGGCATTCTCGAGGAATCGGTATTTAAGCAAAGGAACAGACAGAAGACTGACACACAGGCAAAATACCAGACACAGCTTACTTACTCTATAGATGATTCATTAAGAACAGTTGTATTTAGCGATTATAGGAGACAGATGACGTACATTCTGCCATACATAAAGTTTAGATGAAAAGACACTGGCGCAAAATGAGCGAATTGTGTCAGAGAGAAAAATAAGAGGCAAAATTCTAACAACTTAGGAAAGAAAATCACAAGCCGGTAATAAGACACATTCTAGACTGCTTATAGCTTATGAACTAAATTGCGTGAGTGGGCAAATGTCTTTGATCTCTCTTGGTGGAAGATTTTTAATCATATCTCTACATTTGGGTAAAATCCTGTGACCATTTGCTGTGACCACTTGCAGTCACTTTGCTACAAGCTACCATTTATCCAACTAGAAAAGCAATCTATTGCTATCCCGATTGCAGTCTACTGCTTTCTATCAGTACCCTTAAAGTCATGTATTTACTTAACTCTTGTAAGTAGTACAAAGCCAAGTATTAGCTACATTACATATCGTATAAATGGAATATAAAGAGATGTAATTCTGGTAGGATCCAAAGAGCTTTGCTACCTAATCCAGAGAATCTTATTATTAACAACTCTGAAGAGGCCGGCAAAATAGGTGGATATAACGGGTATTCGCTAAAACCGGACTCTCATTAAAGAGACTATCTATTACAAGACGAAACAAATTTTAATACCTATTCATGTATGTTAAGCTCAAACAAAAATATTTTTTTTAACTCTGCGTGTGTTTTCTTGTAGATTTTACTTATCAGTTATAAGCAGTATTTGACGCTTTGTCTATCTTCCTTGTTTAAAGAAGCATCGTAACTTACTGTTAAATAATAACTTCCCTACCCATTATTTCAAGACAACCACAAAGACTGCGGAATCATATTTTCTTTAGAATTCGTTTTGATGGAATTTTACTGTGCTAGACTAAAATGGATAAGACTATATTAGGTTTGTTGATACCTATAAATTTCGGAGACTCCATATAACACGAAATACTTTGCCGTTTTCTTTACAACAAACCATAAATATTTGATTTATTATACCTAGTTTTAAAGTCTCATTTCAATGATTTTTATTTAAATAAAAATTAGATCACCAATTTCAACTGGAGTGGTAACAGGTCAAAAGTACATAGTATATTGCTCCTCAAAGAAGGCAGCCTTCACGTTGGAGAGTGGCAAACCGGACAATTTCCATTCGTGCGAATATCTTGGAAAACATGGCCACTACAATCGATGTGAGTATCTGACTCCTAGTGGGGTACCCGAAGTTCTTCTGATGCAGATACATTCCTCGGTATCTCCAGTCTACGACACAACCACTCTCAAAATTCTCTTGATCAGTGTATACGAAATAGATGTATTAGTACGCAAAATGCGGAGAAGAGGAAGAAAATATTAAACACGGGCTGGTTGGATGCCACGTGGGGAATGGTTGCTGAGTAGAGATTTTCAGGAAGATGCTCTGAGAGGGTCAGCTGGCTGGCTTCCAGTCCTCAAAATGTGGTCGCTTTCATGAGATCAACATTGGACGTTGACAGGGCCTCCTAAAGCCACCCATTGCTACACTACACAATAGACAATACACAAATAGTATATTACATACATATCAACTTTACATACCACTGCATCTATAAGAATAACTTTGAAAACGCCTGTAATATAAGAAAAAAAGTAATTTTGTCATTGTCATTGTCATTGCCATTGTCATTATCATTATCCTTGTCATTCTCATTGTCATTGTCATTATCATTGTCATTGTCATTGCCATTGTCATTGTCATTGTCATTGTCATTGTCATTGTCATTGTCATTGCCATTGTCATTGTCATTGCTCATTGTCATTGTCATTGCCATTGCCATTGTCATTG
>RDPX01000407.1:173425-190710 GCA_003991215.1 Morbakka virulenta
CAGCAATGTATTCTTTTCTCTAGATTAAAAGGAACCTCCTGAAATTGAAGATTATAGCCTATTTTACTGTTCCAAAATTCCTGCATCCCACATTAACGTGCACTTTATTTAACTTAAGGAAATTATAGGTGTTTGCTCTTAAAATTGTAGTAATAATTATTAAGTTCTTATTGTTGCAAATTCTGTTTTCATTTCATTATGGCTAAATACTCCATGTCTTCCCATTCTTTAGTGAGCTAAATAGTCCAGTGGATCCGGAAATTTCATCCTGCGTTATCCCAAACATTTTTCACTGTTATCATATCATCAGTAGGAGTGCAATCATTTGAAAATTTAAGCTATGAAAAACAACTATTTTAATACATTTATTTATCAGCGTAAACTGATTTGAAATGAATTGACATTTAGAAAAATATAATTTTGTATTTACTGCTCAATCTTTCATTGAATGAACACCTGTAATATTTATTTAATATTAACGAAAAAAACATTTACTGTTTCGTATATTGTATAACGTCTTGATCAGTGGTGTACTGAAATTCCATTTTTAGAGTGAACAATAAAACTAAAATTCTGTCTTTCCTTTCAATAAAATGTAGCGGATCTCATTTCCAAAGTTTACCTTTTTAAGTCTTGCTCTAAGTACCTTGCAAAAGTTATTTTACGCTAAAAACGAAATGCTTTCCTTATCTGAAAGACATGAAAAGGTTTGGTCAGTTCTACTTTTTACAACAAAATGGTTTTCACTACCGTACCTGCTAAGTGTGAATTGATCATCTGGGATTTTCTTATTTTTGTGTTTAAGATCAAGAGATCAAGATATAGATCGATGGATCGATAGATCGATAGATCGATAGATCGATAGAATGATGGATGGATAAGTCGATAGATTGATAGATAGATAGATAGACAGATAGATAGATGATAGATAGATAGATAGATAGATAGATAGATAGATAGATGGATAAATCGATGGATGGATAGATAAATAGATAGATTGATAGATAGATAGGTAGATGGATAGATAGATAGATTGATAGATAGATAGATAGATAGATAGATAGAAAGATAGATGGATAGATAGATAGATAGATAGATAGATAGATAGATAGATAGATAGATAGATAGATAGATGGATAGATAGATAGATAAAAAGATAGATGGATAGGAAAATGGATCGATAGAAAGATAGATCGATGGATCGATAGATCGATCGATAGATTGATAGATATGTGTGTGTGTGTGTGATGCAAAATTTATAGTTCAAATATATAGATTTCAATTAACAAGGAAAAGAATAAAATTACTAACAAGCTAATCCCAGAAAATCTCCAGGTTTTTTTATAGTGGCATTTTTCAGTGGAAAGTATACAACCGTAGTTACTGAAGAGCACAGCCACTGAAGAACGATATCACTCGCGTTAGTTAAATCACGCAAACATCAAGTTGTTTGGCACTATTTTGCTTAAAAGGTTTTCATTTACCTTCTCTGACTAAAGCAAATTGGTTACTAACGTACAAATTTCTTTGCATGTTAAAAACCGCGATTGCTTCATTTAACGATAAAGTCGAAAATTGTTCTCTCACACACATCGTCACAACGGTAAAGCTGAATTATTGCTCAATTCTAGTTCTTTTCGCATGTTCTATGCTTTCCATGATGAAGGAGAACACTCAGAGGGCCGAGAGTTCTACAATCTGGCCATTGGGGGAATACAACTACCTTCATAGAGGATTCATTACACCAAAGAGTAACAATTGCATAAGGGATAAAATATTAAGAGAAAGAAATCTGACGAGATCAAACAAACTGAGCTGGTATTGGCGAGAAAAGCTCGTTAACCAATGCCCTCGATAACTCCTATACATAAAACTAAAACAAGCTACATTTTGTCGATGAGACAAAGGTTAAAGAGTAGCAGCAAGTCCAGAACCTATTAAACTATAAACACATCTCTGACCTCGATCAAGAAGATCAAGATAAGACGAGGAAGCAACTTTCCACATGTGATAACAGTACTCCATGAAAGTACGGACAATATTTTTATAAAGATACAAAATCGCCTCTGGGGTAAAGTGCTCTCTAGCGAGATATCAAGAACAAAAACTTCTAGAAGTATAATTACTCTGTCTCTGTGTCTCTGTGTCTCTCTGTCTCTCTGTGTCTCTGTCTCTCTGTCTCTCTGTCTCTGTCTCTCTGTCTCTCTCCCCCTCTCTCTCTCTCTCTCTCTCTCTCTCTCTCTTCTCTCTCTCTTTCTCTCTCTCTTTCTCTCTCTCTCTCTGTCTCTCTTTCTCTTTCTCTCTCTAAGCGCCGTATCCTCTGAGGACGTTGGCGATCATGGCTTTCCATTGGCGTCTGTCTCTAGCCATTTGATTAAAGTAACAGCATTAATATTTGAATTTAAACTCTCACTTATCCATCTGCATATACTTTCTAGATAAGATAAACTTTGTCTTCCTTTGGCTCCTTTCCCCTCTATTTTTCCTGACAAAATTTGTACTTTCTAAACTTACTTTTCGAATAATGTGTCCAAGGAATCTTAATTGCGTTTCCCTAATAATTACTAATAGACTCAAAATAAAAGCACCAAAAAATATCTGAAGGAAATAAGAACCACGCACCTCGGCTGATGGGAATTTCCCAAGAGGGAAAGCAGCCTTATCAGGATTAACATCAAAATGTTTTTCCAGGAATACTGCAGGGAATTTAGGACTCGCCTTTCCATCACATAGCATCAGCTGCCTCTTGAAAGAAAGGAATCGAACAGCTATAAGGTCAGACTCCGAGTCTTTTGAAAGTTGGGGTAGTTTCTGCCGAATCGTGTTGTAGACGATCCCAGATTACAAGGTTAGAATCAGTACAAAGGTGGTAAACTGAAACAAATTACAAGGAAGATCAATTATGTAAAGAGGAAAGAGAGTTGGACCAAGAAAAGAACCTTCAGAAAATTTATTTTCAATTAAACATTTATCAGATGCAATGGCAACCAGTGTGAGGCTCATTTTGTTATCTGAGAGAAAGGACCGGTAAGGAAGGCGAGAAACAAGGCTCTGATAGTGTGAGAAGTGTCAGCAGTAAGGAAGATAGCTCAGAACCACACAATTTCAATATAAATATCTAAATCAATTCTAGAGCAGACCTTTAGAAATATCAAGCCGATAAAAAACCTTTGCAGTCAACATTAGATTTTATTAATGATTACCGAGACACAAATTTTTTAAAGGGAACTCCGGCAAAAAACCACCTTTGTTATTTACAGAAGAATTGGCTCAAAACAAGCTTTTAAGAAGATAACACTTTTTCGTAAAGGAAATGAAAAACTGAACTCTACAAAAAGTAAGAGAATAATAGAAGCTAGAAGCCAAAACACTATTGTAAATCTTGAAAAAATCATAACTTCCACGTTTTTTGGAAGAATCGGGCCCGCAAACACGCTCGGCATAGAGAGATTTAGCATCAGATATCATACTTCCACAAGCATTGCTGGCTTGTGTGAAAGAAATATCAGCTTCTTCAGTTCCATCACGTTAAAACTGAATATAAAAATTATTTCAGAAAGCATTGGCAGAGCAACAATGAGCATTGAAACATGGAGGAGAAAGAGATCTGTAACTACGAATAGGTGTTTTCCTATTTTGTGTTGTCATAGCATAGCAAATCTTGCTTTTTACAATCGGGGAGATAGTATCTAGTCCTCTGCCTTCCAGAAACTGTTCAGTATGTTGTAAACTGACAACATCAAAGCAGAGTCTTTTGTAATTGAATTATTGACCTGCAATTTTCAGCAAGAAATACGTCGTCTACTCAGGCGTTGGCAACTCTTGACTCATTTTCTTAAATCCTTTTTAGAAATTTTAGGATAAGTAAGTGTCGTTCTCCACTCACTGTGACCAGCTATCTATAATTCCTGATGATGAACTGGCAAAATAACAAAAAAAACCTTTTGAACACGATTTTAGAAATCATAAAGGATCTACTGAAAGTTATTGATAGAAACTACTGCGCTTTTCAAATGAAGACCTGGAACTGACTACTCTTATCTAATTGTTAAAAATACCAAAGACGTCGAGATTGATGATATATGCTTACGATAGCATGCTATTTTAAGTGTTATTTTCATAGTATTGTTAATTTGCCGTCTGTTGATGTTACTAGTACAACTGACAACATATTGCTTCAGCGATAACCAAAGTATATATGAAGATATGGGGGGAAAACGTGGATAGCCTTGGAAACTAGGTACACCCAACCCAAGCGAAGTGTCAAATACCTTCTGTATAAACGTCAGAAAACTAGGCAGTATATTAAAAAGGAAGCAGTATTTCTTTGTATTAAGACACCACAACATAGTGATTTCCAAAAGGATAAAATGAAAATCAAACCTATCTAAGTAAACTGAAAGAAATATATTTGTTTAGTTAGAACACCAGCTTCTTTACCTAAGGACAGTTGGTGCAAAAATTCTGAACCACTACTCTCTCTATCTCTTCTATCTGGAAGACTTCTCAGTTCGGAAAGATCATACCTTTTGCTCAGAGATAAATAAATTAACCTTGTTTATTGAAACAGTAAAGGAAAAAATCGAGAATCTTGTACATACACAACTATTAATTATCTTAACACCATGTGACGCTGTCCCCAGTTAAACCAGATTGCGCACTAACATGTGAATATATTTTCCATTGATTTCGGTCTTTTGTTACAATATTAAGTTGGTCTAAAGATAACTCTAACCAAATGTAAACGTTTTGATATGCCCAAAGAGTTTTAGTACCTTGCTCTAGATTACCATTGATTTCGGTCTTTTGTTACAATATTAAGTTGGTCTAAAGATAACTCTAACCAAATGTAAACGTTTTGATATGCCCAAAGAGTTTTAGTACCTTGCTCTAGATTACCATTGATTTCGGTCTTTTGTTACAATATTAAGTTGGTCTAAAGATAACTCTAACCAAATGTAAACGTTTTGATATGCCCAAAGAGTTTTAGTACCTTGCTCTAGATTACCATTGATTTCGGTCTTTTGTTACAATATTAAGTTGGTCTAAAGATAACTCTAACCAAATGTAAACGTTTTGATATGCCCAAAGAGTTTTAGTACCTTGCTCTAGATTACCATTGATTTCGGTCTTTTGTTACAATATTAAGTTGGTCTAAAGATAACTCTAACCAAATGTAAACGTTTTGATATGCCCAAAGAGTTTTAGTACCTTGCTCTAGATTACCATTGATTTCGGTCTTTTGTTACAATATTAAGTTGGTCTAAAGATAACTCTAACCAAATGTAAACGTTTTGATATGCCCAAAGAGTTTTAGTACCTTGCTCTAGATTACCATTGATTTCGGTCTTTTGTTACAATATTAAGTTGGTCTAAAGATAACTCTAACCAAATGTAAACGTTGTCACGCCAGCATTTGCACAGCCGTCCTCCTTTTCTTTTTCCTTCTACCATCCCTTCTAGACATATCTTAGATAATCCTGTTTCAGACCTTTTGATATGCCCAAAGAGTTTTAGTACCTTTCTCTAGATTACTGGAGTGTCAGTGCTGAGGAGTTTGTTAATTGGGATGTGATCTGTGAGTATAATGCCAGTCATGAATCACATTATATTATTTTGAAATGTTTCTATTTTCAGCAACAAGGAAGTTGTCCAGTTAATGCACTCCAGATCACAAATTGATTACTGGAGTGATTAGTGTCAGTGTTGAGATCCTGAGGAGTTTCTTAATGGGGATGTGATCTGTGAGTCTGCTGCCAGTCATGAATCTCATTATATGATTTGGAAATGTTTCTATTTTCAGCAACAAGGAAGTTGTCCAGTTAATGCACTCCAGACCATAAAGTATAACTGGGACTATGTAAATGTTATAAATGCGGGCTTTGATTGATTTGGTACTCTTTTTAAAGTCAAGAACAGTTTCTTTTTCTTAAAGGCTGCCATCCTAGACTTATCCTGTGTTTAACAGATGTTAATCCATCATTAGTGGAAGAGAGTTTATGCTCAAGATATACAAAATTGTGTACTTGTTCTATAATAATGCCATTTATTCTGGCTCGACTATATACATATATATAAATCCCAAACTTTCCCAAATGTAGTTCGACATTCTACATTCTTAAGCAAACTCGCCTTTTGGCCTGGCAATGCTTGGCTGAATAGATTAAATTTATGGCGTTTGTCCCGAGAAAACGTTTGTAGGTAAAACACCAGAAAAATGAAAAAAGAAACTGTTGATCTGTGAGTCTCCTGCCATCTCATTTTGTGATTTTAAAAGGTTTCTAATTTCAGCAACAACGAAGTTGTCCAGTTAATGCACTCCAGACCATAAAGTACAACTGGGACTGTAAATGTTATAAATGCAGGCTTTGATTGATTTGGTACTCTTTTTAAAGTCAATAACAATAATCTTAAAAAATACTTTATTAACCTGTAAACAATTTGGCAAGGTATCATTAAAGAAAGGAAGACGCAGTAAGGAAAGATGATGCAGAATTAATAGATTTCAGTGAAACGTTTGAGGCATTAAATTATAAGAAGAATCATTAAAAATAAAATAGAAGGTATTGTAGGAAAAGGGTTATGGTTTAAAACTCTTTGTTTCACCATCCAACAGAAATCCAATTAAAACAACTTAATGTTTGGACTTCTCTGGGATCAATTTTACGTCCAATAGTTTTCTATTTTTCTTAATGACTTTGTTTTGGCTGAGAATAAAGATCTGTTAAAAATCACCTCTGAAATTAAAACAAGACTGTCACTAAGCATCCAGCATATACAAAATTGGTGTCTTCATTATGAATATATTTTTCTGAGCTTTGAAAAACAGAAGCAATCATCTTTTTGGTATGTAAAGAAAACTTTTTCACAAAATATAACAATTTCGCTGTTTAGATTCATTTACTTTCTTCGATGACTAGAAAGTTTGACCACTTTTTAAAAAGTCAGAGATTTTCTACTTAAATCTTTGACATCCTTCAAAACGCTTGTTCAGTTCTGCAAGGTGAATCCTACAAACTTTACACAGGACATCTGTGTCCAATTAGATGAAAAATCCACACAACCAGCAATACTTATAATAAAACTACTTCAGTACCTTTTCTCTATAAATGTTAATTGTTATCTTTTTAAATCAAATTCATCATCATTCGCCTACTCCGCTTTCGGCAGATAGTCCATCAACATGTGATAACTGTCTCCATAAATTTCAGTCTTTGACTGCGGTGTTAAGTGACATCAGGTTTCATCCAGTCCAATACCTAATGTTGTCGCGCCATCGTTTTGGTTGTTTTCCTCTACTTCTTCTTCCTTCTATCATTCCTTCTTGGTAGATTTTGGTTCCCCCTGGAGAACAGCGTTTGGTGTGACCGTAGAGCTTCAAGACCCTAGATTTAATTGTGAATGTGATGGGAGTGGGTTTTGTCGTACGAAGAAGGTCTTCAATTTGCGTATGATTAAACAGTCTTTTATTTGTCATGAATCTCAGCATGTGATTTTGGAAAACGACAAGTTTTTGCAAGGATTTTGAGGTCCAGTTAAGACGCTCTAATCCATGGAGTACTGCCGGTAACACGTACGTGTTGACGATCTTTGATTTTAGTTGATATGGTATCCTTTTCGGGGTTAGCATTGCTTTTTTCTTGTTAAAGGCCGCCCATCCTAGGATTTGTGTTGATTTTATCGATTGTCATGCATTTAGTTTTGGAAATATTAATTTATTTTTTAAAATCAAATTACATTCATATTAATATACTATTAATTTCTTTATCTTCAATAGTTTCTAGTCATTGCAGAAAAGAAACCCTCCATCAACACGAAGGATGAATATAGGAGCCACACTCTGACCATCAGGCTGTATTTATTTTTTGTTGCAGTCAGGTTACCTTGACCACAGAACAAATGAATTTGAACTTCTGGTTTGTGTCTCTGGTATGTTTATTAGACTGATACTAATATTTCTATTTATATTTTTTCAGATTTGAAAATGATAATGAATTATCAAAAATATTCACCTAACATATACATATATCAATTTATTAGTTTCATCTACCTTTAATATCTTTGGGTCTCTTCCTCAAACCTTATTTGAATCCCAAAAGTGCTTCACACTTTTACTTGCGTCAGTGACCATGTTAGAAAAAGGAGAAGATACAGAAAGGCAAGATCAATTTGACAGTATGAGAACATAACAGAATAATCTAGGTCCTTGTCCTAGCCTACGAACAACCAAACAAACACTTTCTAGTTCTTGTGTATTGTCTTTAGGATGTGTTTGTTTAAAGAGAAAGGAATCTAGGAGACCCACATTCACTTAAAATAGAATAACTGTCCTCCTTTAACCTTGTGGACTTTCACAGGCATGCCAAGTATTCTGGGTTCACATAGTTAAAATTGGGTATAAAGTTCAAAGGATTAAAATTTGGTCAATATCTATCACAGTTGAAATGATTTGTCAAGGTTGAATTCTTTAAGGACCACTGAGTTGCACTTTAAACCCTGTTCATTCTTGTTCCATCAACGTTTTTATTGATAACGCACTTTATGTGGTCTAAGCCCAATTCCTCAGATGTTTCCTCTTAAGTCAGACGTACTGTTGGATAACGTTTTATCATCAATTCTTACACTAGTGACAGCTCTTTAGCTTTTACAGAATCTTTTCATTCGTTAGCTCTCTCTATAAAGATGTTTGATGCTTTAATACTATTCATCTGGGTCCCTTTTCTGAAAATCCTTAAATATTTTCTTTTTGTAATAACGGAAGTAACATTTTCATTATAAGTACACTAGTTATAGGATCTCGAACAAATTAGCTTATTACAAATTTGGGAGATATACCACATATCTCGACATACACTTATTTCCATAACCTCGCTGGGCTATGTTTGTTGTGGCAGTAAAACCGATGACAATCTTGCATCTTTGAAGGGAATGTTCTACCTTTCGTCTCGATCATAATATGTTTAACTTTTGAGTTAAGAACTACTTTAATGTTTGTATTTTGTAATTCGTAGTTCGTTATAAGATCTAAAAATTAATACAAGGGATTAAACCAGATATAAAAGAAAAGAATATTTAAGGATTAGAATGAAATGATAAAGATGCAGATGAGCTTTGGCCTTAAATTCTAAAAAAAAACAATCCTTCGTCACTAGAAAAGAGTTTTCCTAAAAAGGTCCTTGAGTACACCAGAGGCTAATTCGTTGCAGTATCTTAGCAAATAATTATCCATTGCTGGAAGTAATGAGATAAACTAATATGTACGTGGCAAAATTTTTCGAAAAAAATTTAACGGATAACACAGCAGTCACACCAGGTTCCTATAAACTCCGGGTTGATCCAAGTGACCGTATTATCCTCGTACTGTTTCCAGCATTTCATGTGATTTTATAGGGTTGGTAGTAAACTTTGTTCGCGTTCTACCATTAAACCTCCACCTAATACGGGACCCAAGGGGAATCCATTGCAATACCATCTTTAAAATGTAAATCTTGCCATCAAAAGTAAAATGAACATTTTTCATCCGAATGATTAGCAATTTTATCCTTTGGTCTCGAGTTATTTTGTTTAGAATTCTTTTGGTAGTATGTACGTTTAAGAATGACATCAATAACGTAGTCCAAAGGAACGTTCGTAAACAGTGACACAACATCAAATGAAATTTGTTTATATTGGGAATTGCACGTGGACTGCCCGTGGTGGCTACCAGGGGTCTCCCTTCTTCTAAAAGAGTCGTCATTCAAAGCAGGATCTACCAAGGTCATTGGGTTTCAGGGCACCGACGATTCATCTTTACATTCCCAACTGTATCAATGGGTTCTAAATTCGGCTGTGATTAACAAGCTATAACTGTAGCATCTTGTAGCAGCTGCCCGCACAACCCCATTATTCTTCCATCAGCTACATTCTTAACCAACTCGGAGAAATTTATTACATGTTAAAAATTGCAAACGATTGTTAAGAATTATTGAGAGTATATTTTACTGTTAGAAACTGTCTTGACTAATACTATGTTCTTTGTGTACATTCCTTCTCACAGGCAGACATTTGGTCACATGACATGGTGCTGTTGGATTGTTATTTTATGAATAATGAAATGTTCTGGTGTGTTTTTAGTGTCAAATGATTGTAAGACCTCCTTGCTCGTCAAGACCGTTTCTTCAGACCTATTTCAGAGTAAGAGGAATTTTAGAGGTGTTTGGGAGTGCACGAAATGTAAGATCATTTGTGAAGGACATCAAAAATAGTACATTGGTATATTTTGTCCATGTCATTTTCAGAGACAGTCTCAAACTTACTATTTTTGAGAGCAAAATTATTGGAAAACGGAGTCAAGGAAGGCCTTGAACATCATGGGGTACTAGTATCAGTAAGCCACTGGATTGCAGTATGGAACTTTACAGAAAACTGCACAACATTGTAAAATATGATGGATCACTGCATCCAACCTTTCACGAGGATGAAATCTGATCATGATGATCTTTGACTAAAAAATTGCAAAACACTGCTATATGAACTGACATTTTTCTACCATAAAAAAATGAAAATTCATTAAGGAAATTATTACAAAAGACAAAAAAAGCATCTTGAAAGCACAAAGTCTAAAGATGGGGACAATGCTGAGAAAGGATTATCAAAAATGATAGTCAAAAATGATAGTCAAAAATGATAGTCAAAAATGATAGTCACACTTATCAATACATCTTTATATCACTTCATCATCATCACTGAAGGGTTAGATCGTTGCCATGATCTGCCGTGGCATCCCTACAGAATCTTCGCCCAATTTCTCTGTCTTCTGCCTCTCTGACTGCCCTAGCAATACTGATTCTAGCTATGTTCTTTATGCTGTCCTCAAATCTCATTTTGGGTCTTAATAGTTTTCGTTTTCCAAACAATGAGAAGATCATATCCAAGTCCCTTATTTCTAATTACATGTCCAACAAAAGAGATTTTCTGTTCAAATCATATTTTAGGTACATGATTTTGTTTTATTACAGTTTCAATCAAAAAATTCCTGTTGAAATTGGACTTTTTTAAAATTTTCTATTATAAATGTGTATTAAGATTAAGGATACTAATAGCTTCAATTATAGCACACATATGGTTGTAATACAATTATTTTTGCGCGCCTTTCCTTTCGTGCTCGGTGGTCCTCGTAGTTTTGTACCCCTTACAAACGTTAATAGTCATTCTTCTCCCTTCGTTGGTATTGCTCACAACTGATTTCCACATGTAAAAGACGCAGTCACAATTCAGAGCAATTTTCAAGCATCTTTAAAAAGTAGTTTTGTTTCTCGGTGTTGCTCGAAATCCAAAAGCTGTCTCCCAACACAACAGTTATCTTGTTACACATGTTATACCCAGCTTAGATGGTTTCTCACAAGCTATAGTTTTGTCTACGACATAAGTTTGGTTTGATACCTCTTTATATTAGACTGTTTATAATAATTCTAAAATAAATGTATATAACAATACAAAAACAGTCATTTAACCACCATCTAATGACAAGAAATGAAAAACCATCAGCAACAGTATGATATTAATTAGTGTAAAGCCACAAAAGCACTTAAATTTATTTCCTTACAAGCTAAACAAATACTTGAAAGAATTCAGTAGGTAAGAAAACTCATTAAATCTCCAAAACGTACTAATTGTCACAGCTCGCCTTTCAGGAATTACTAATAAACCATTTGAACATCATAAATAAAGCTTAATTAGATTCTTGGGGCTAAAGCAGCTTCGTGCAATAATGAACTGATGATCTAATACCACCATCTGAAAAGCATTTTATTTAGCTTAAAAAAACAAGAACAGATATTAAAAATTTAAAGATTTATTTAAACTTGGGTTGAGTAAAACAGAAAATTTGTGTAAAGGTTTCTTTTAACGACAGTGGGAAAGTTCCACGAGTTTATTAGAAAAATACTATTTTAAGAACTGGATATTTTAAAAGAAAATTCCGTTGTTAGTATAGTACTTTCTTCATTAAGTCATTCAGTTGTCTTGAAGAGGGAGGGAGCTGGTTGTTTTTTATTACCAAAATTTTCTTTAATTGGCAAGCTATTATTGAAACCTTGCTATAAATTATTTGAAATAGGAAGAAGTAAGGTTTATATCATAGACAAAGAGACAGTCATGTGATCTAATTGATTAACATTTCATTACGACCTTAGATCCTTCATACAAAATGAAATTCAATGATTGCCTTTACATCTCATTACATTACGGTGAGAAACGTCATGTTGCAAATGCAAATTATTTCGTTTGACCAACGTTTATCCCTTTCTTCGTCGTCCTCCTTCATCCGACTTCTGTCAGGTCGGCCGCTCGACACTTTTTTCTCTACTTGACTCGGCCTTCCGTTCTCCTTCTCTCGTTCCCACTTTTCTCATTTCTTGTTCTGTGACGTCCCTCAGTCTTGGCTTTTGTCGTCTTCTCCTCCTCCTTCCTGTCACTGGTACCTGCCATAGTATCTTCAAAATATTTTCATTTTCTCTCCTCATTATATGTCCATCCCATCTTAACCTTGCTTCTCTTGCTTTCTCTGTTATTTTTCTTACCTTTAAAAATATTCTTATGTCACCATTCATCCTGTGTTTGGGCAAGGATATTCCGGCTAGCCACCTTAGCATTCTCATCTCTGTCACTTCTAACATTCTCTCCTCTGCCCTTTTTAAAGGTAGAACTTCTGGACCATATAGTAATATTGGTTGTAGCACTGATGAATAGATCTTTGTCTTCACTTCTATTAGTAAAAGGTAATGGATCCATGTATGGAATGGTGTCTATAAACTCCATTGGTCCTTTGCAAGGTACTCATTACAAGTATGTTACTTTTCTTCTTTCGAACCCTTGTAAGCATGTGTCACAGAAATCATTAGCGCTTGAATACAACATCCCATCAGCAGATCAACAAATTATTTTGCAGAGTGCTTAATATTTAGTAAAGTAGAGCCAATGGAAGTTAAAATTATATTTCAATACTCTGATAAAAAAGTACAGAACTTTCGAAATATGTCTGGAATTTACAAAACAAGAACATAACACCAAGTTTGATTTGGAAAGTGATCAACCGTAGCCACCCGTGGCAGCAAAACGTGCAATCTTTGTCTGACAGAGAAATACCACATAATTACGTCCAAATTGAAACTATAAAACAAAAGATCTGATCTAATCTCTACATGTCGACACGTCAATAAACACCTTTTAAAGAACTACAAATCCGTCCTACCAGACCATTGAGAATTTTAATGACTTTTTAATTACTTTATCAACTTTATATAAGTACATAGATTTTTAGCAGTTTTTTGTCTGTACATCTGATAAATGCGTGAGCAAGAAATTCAGAGTTATGTACTTTTATCAGTAATATTGAAATATAATTTTAACTTGCATTTGAATACAATTAATATACTGAAAGTTTATTGAACCAATACAGAGTCCACTTTCTCTCAGCGTTTTCCTTTTATTTCGATAACGAAAAGGTTAGATAAGAATTATCTCACCGGATGTCTTCCGACCCTTACTATCTCACCAGTTATCTTGCGGGTCTTGTTATCTTCCCTTATCACAGCTGCAACATCTGATATTTCATTGCGTACCTACAGTAACATCTGCTGTCAGAATTAGAACGGGAACCTCTCAGCCCCCCAAAGCCGTGTTTCTTCAGTGCGTTAAATACCGTCCCGCCGGATGTACTCCGATCTAAAAAGTGATGCTATTTCTATTTCTATTTCTATATTCTATTTCTAATTCTAATTTTTAAACAGGATATAAAAACTCCAACTAGTTACAACAATAAATAACCGTTAACACTGTTTCTCCTGTAAAGAAAAAGATAATAAAATAACAAAGATAATAAAATCAAAAACATACTTTATTTACATATAACAAATGAAAACTTAAGACTATAGTGTTCCTTGACTAAAACCTTAAAATCCTATATACCTGAAGTTGCACGACTTTTTAATGGCAACTTGTTTACAATTTCTGCACCCTCGAAATAAAACCCTTCTATGACAACTTCAAATTTTATTTCAGGTAAAAATAATTAAGTTATAATAATTTCTCGTGCTTGCTTTTAATAATCTGAAGTAGTCTCTGTACTTAATGTTTTGATAATTTCCTTCCAGACATTTCTTTACACATGTACAGTTATCTTTTCATACCACATCCGTAATTTCAGGCAACGCTTTTCCGATTTCTTCGCTCGATTTTAAAAACGTCTGTATTTCTCTTTCTGCGTATTCGTTATTTTTCTTGTTTGTGAAACTCAATGAAAAAGGGGTGTAAATTTGTGTCAACCCTAAAACCTTGGATTTTCAAAAAGGGGTGATTTTTGCTTGCAGTCAGATAATACAAAAAAGGCTCCTTCGTAGAAAACATATCGGAAGAAACGTATCTAGCTGACAGCATATAACTTGTAGAAGACAACTGCACTTGAAAAGACTGTCAGTAAAAAGGAGTAGATTTAAAAGCAGGATGTCACCGAAAGGGTACTTTTATCAACTATTCTGAACTAGGATGAGTCTTCTTCTTTCATTGCCTTAGCTGTTCCAGCCATCGGCGGCCTCTTTAATGAATTCTCTCCATTCTGATCTGTTGTACGTGGCCTGTATTAAGACATTAGGTTTTTCTGTTATTTGCTGCAGGTATTTCCTTCGTTGTCGTCCTCTTGCTCTTTTCCCATCAGTTTTACCAGTTAAAGACAAGTGTTCAAACTTTCCTTTTCACATTACATGCCCCAAGAATCTAGCCTGTCTAACACTGATGTTCTTCAAGAGATTTCTTTCTTGCTTAACCTGTCTCAGGATGAGTAGCACTTTTTAAATAGGAGTGCACCCGCCGGGGACTTCTCTTCTCTCCCCCAATGTTTTACAGAGCAATTTGACCATCATCTAAACACATATTTTTAGCATCAATTTGTACTAAAAAAGATTGGCATACTCAGAGACAAAATGATGAAGAGATTGTTGTTTAAAATTTTGGCAAGGACATTCTGTTTACTGTCCCTGCCTGGACAAACAAGGATTGTTCTTCAGTTGGTGGTATTAGTACTGTAGCCCCAATGCATCTTCTGTCTTTGGTAACCAAAATTAAGTCATCTTTTTGTCACTGGTGACTTCTAAGAAAACTCCAAAACTTCTAGTATTTCTTGATTCTCAAATCTTCAAAGCAAAAACCTGCAATTAGATTCTTCTCTACTGAAAACGTTTAGAGAAAAAACTCTGAGTCCATCGCCTTGCAGAATCTACAACAGTGTCAAATTATTCTTGGCTACTACTATGAAAAATAAAAAGACTATTATACCAGTAGAACTCTATTAGTCTTTAATAACCCTTCAACTAGTTTTAAAAGAGGTTGTTAGACTATTAAATAATTTTAGTTCAGATAGTTTACATTCAAAGCAATAATAGGTTAGAAGCATGGAAATATCATTTGAAAAACCTGCTTGAAACTCAAAATGTATGGACGGATGCAAACAACGTTTTTAATGTAAGAGAGCATTTATTCCAAAATAAACAAAATGATTCCTTATAAAATGAAAAAGACACGATAAAACAGGGAAAAGCTTCGATAATTGATGTTTAGCATTTGAAAACTCTCAAACGTAAGGGAACTCGTAAGAAATTTCTTCGTTCAGACATTCAAAAAGCAAAGACACAAGGTGCACGGTGTATGTCCAGATAGTACCTATTACAACAATAAGTAGTCTTGCTGTTACTCACCTCTGCTAAACTATAAGCTTCGACCATGTTGCAGCACAAATCTAAGACTGCATGCGTCTGTATGCATGGGTCTGCATGTATGCATCTGTATGCATGCGTCTCTATGCATGCATCTGTATGTATGCGTCTGTATGCATGCATCTGTATGTATGCGTCTGTATGCATGCATCTGTATGTATGCGTCTGTGTGCATGCATCTGTATGTATGCGTCTGTATGCATGCATCTGTATGTATGCGTCTGTATGCATGCATCTGTATGTATGCGTCTGTATGCATGCGTCTGTATGTATGCATGCGCCTGTATCCATGCGTCTTAATAGAATTAGGTCAGTCGTTGATCAACGCATCTGTCCTGGTCACAATAGATTCAAAACGTAAAATGTGAGAGGAATTATCCAGCAAATTTTTTATCTTTACAAAGAAGCTGTATTGATTGTCATCAATTTCGGAAATTGATCGAAATAATATATTCTGCATTTTGACACCTGATAGCAATTCTCACAAAATTGTTAAAAAGATAAATATCCAATAGGTCGCATTTCAATAAAGTGATTATATTTTGCTACATATAATCTATATTCACATCTACAAGACTTTCTTCAATCATCCTCTAGAGAGACAGAGATAGAGAGATATTTTTAAAATATCTGAAAAGATGCCGTTCGTTAGTCAGTGATTAAAAATATTCATTGTTATGTGTACGTGCCTAAGACGTTACATGCGCATTGCATCTTGGACGCCTGCAATAAAAAAATAACAGCTAAAGTTAATACAGACTATGCCAAGGTTCAGGAAAAGTTGATATGATATTTGAAGGTTTAAAAAACCTCTGCTTTTCTTTCCCCCCGCTTCTGCGACGTTATAATTATGTTAGAAAATGTTCCTTTGTGTTCTTTCTGGGGTTGTTCACTTTATTTAAAATTATCCAGTATAGATTAGGTCTTCAAATTTAATACAAATACATCATGTCAGTACTATATATATTGCTTTCATACAATACTGACGAAAAAATCTACAAAAAACAGAAAAAGAATATTAAAAAGTAAAGCTAGTCTACATAATGCTGGCTTTGAAAGCTGAGGGAAGAAAATGGTCGTGGGACGTAAACAAAAGACACCGTTCATCATCATCATCATCATCATCATCATCAGTAGCATTATTATTATTATTATTATCATATCGAAATTGATCGGAATGGCATTACTTTTTCTCCCCAGTTTTTCTTGTCGTGCTGTAGGAAAGTATTCGATTAGATACCAGGAATCTTCGCATATCTCGCCGACGAAAGTACCCACAGGGCGTTCTCTTCGAGTAAGACCATGTTGGGTGGTTCCATAGTGGGACTTTGCTAGCGATTTCTTATTGTCCTGCTAATAATAAGATGGTGGCTGTGATGGATGGTAGAGAACGGGAGAGGAGCTGTTTAGCTACCGTATTTCCTTTAATAAATACCTAACCTTAAACAAATGTTGCCGTCGGATAAACGCCATAACGTAAAAAACGGCGTTTTTTAGAGTGTTTTCTCTGTTCATAGAAGAATTAAGGCCATGAAACAT
>RDPX01000407.1:234811-270704 GCA_003991215.1 Morbakka virulenta
ATATATATATATATATAGATAGATATACAAGGGGTATCTAGCTTAGAGCGAGGTGGATTGAGCTAATAGATCAATCCACGGCTCTTCGCTTTACCCAGATTCACAGACAAGTCCTACAATGTCCTTCCACCTATTTCTGTCCTGAGCTAACATTTTCAGACATTCGAGGTCATGTACACAGTTCAAGGTTTTAACATTCATAAGCTCAGGATTCAATTCATTAGCAATTTTAATATCCTTCTCTATCACCACAGGGAGAGTAGTTCTAGGCCTACCTCGAAACTTCTTTCTGTTGTCAACATTTTCAAAATAAAATTGCATACTTTGTTGAGCTGGTGTATTTCCATTCAACCGTAAAAACATGTCCAAGTATTTTCCATCTGGCTTATATTCCATCTCTCTTATTTTCTACAGATCTTTTTGTGTCTGTTTTTATTTAGTGTCAAGTCTGCTTCTAGAAATGGTGGTTCTGTGTGTTGAGCTGAAAAGAATCATACACTTCAGACCATTTCCTATTTCGATGTAACTATTATACTTCTTTGCATGGTGTACTTTTGCTAGATCTGGACATGTTCTGAATCATTTTAACTTGGTATTCTTGACTAAGTTTAGAAACACGTTTGTAGCTTGAGAGATCTATATCTGACTGCTTCTTTATCTCATCCAACGAATGTGGTTTATCTAAGCTATAGGTATTATCATGGGAAGTGTTCTGTTGAGCTTTCCTTGTTTGTACCTCACTAATACTGCGCACTCTTTTGGTCAATATTTAGAATCGGTGTCCAAACAAAATTTATCTTATGGAGGAGGCGCGAGTTGGAAATTTAGCTTCCTCGGTGTTTTCAGTCCACGCCATAGTTATATCTGATAATAGCTACGAAGTGTCTATGTTGCCGGTAAAATGAAAAAAGAAATATTCTGCCTGTGAAAATTTTATTGGTCAATGTTAGAGTCACGTGACTACATTTGATAGTATGATCTCAAGTTGGAATAAAAGCTGCTTTATTCAGCCGTGAAAAAAACCCTGAAAGCGTGGCACACACATCACGTGACTTAACCAGATCGACCAATGAATTGTTAGTTACACCTGACAAGGCAAAATAGCATTTGTTTCATTTTACCGGTCACCGGTACTATAGAAGCTGCCTAACAGATAATAACATATCACATTGCATCGCATCATTTATCAAATAAATTTTGTATTCTACTGTTTCCTATGATATTTTTTAGTGGTTCATTTAACATTTTTTATGTTTAATAGTTCCTGATACCAAAGGAACACCTGCCCAATTCTCTGCGTTGGAAAGCAAGCTACATAATCTTGAAAAGAGAGTGGAAGAGCTTGAAAAACAGTTGCACCAACTGAAGAATGGTAAGCTATACAGATTAACCTAAATCACACTTATTACCAGATATTTTGCTGTGAGACGCACAAGAGGATTTTAGGAATTTGTTAAAACTTAAGGAAGATATAAACTAACTTTTTTCCTCTTCTTCTTCTTCTTCTTCTTTCGGCGTTTCCCTTTTCAGGGGTCGCCACAGCGAATTGACTTCTTCCACTCTTGCATGACTTTGTTTTGTTTAGGGTTTAGCTGGTGTTTCAGCTCCCTGTATTGTTTTTTTTTCTCTTCTTATGTTGTTGTAGTTGTAAGGTGCCCCCTCACCTTCTGAAATCATGGCTGCCTGAGCTGCATCCTTTGTGACTGAAATTTGTAATCTGTAATCAATCGAAAACCAAAATCTTGCCCATTACGTAATTAAGCTTACAAAGTTAACATTTTGGAAAGCAAGATGCAACCTCATCTTCAACCAAACAAGCACAACCCCACAAAGACTCTACCACCAGATAGTCAACACCATAAAAGCCCAGATCCGCTTATCTTTCTCCTCCTGGAATCCACAACAACAATGCATTTTTGCGTCTTTATGGTCCCACCAAGGACTTTTGCGTACGCACCAAAACAACACTCTCCTATTCAACTTCTAGTATCACTAAGAAAAACCCACGCACAGTCGCATCGCCTCCTTTAACACCAGTGGAAAAACCACTTAAATGTAAGTTTTTTAACAAAAATGTATAATACGAAAAATATAATGCAAAAGGTCCGCCCCAGATCTTAATGATTACCGCTTACTGCAGATCCTGATCAGTCTCCCACTGTTCACCAGGAGAGTTATGAAAGATCAAAGAACATGAAACAAAAACTAATGAATTAAATACTCTCTGCAATATTGTTGTTTGTAAATTACTCTCTATTTTAAAGAGATATACTTACTGTTATTTGTTTACATTTTTATTATATTTTTTTTATTCGCATACTTTAATCGTAAAGGGAAAATTGTTGAAGTAGCCAAGTAGGCAGTTAGCAAAAAACTTACAGTAATAATGTTTTGAGAGGACTGTATTTTCTTAGGCGTAATCAGAGTTAATTAATTACGCATGAGAATTATACTTAACAAAATAAGTGAAAACTGTTTTAATTAAGATTTAAGGATCATAAAGATAGAGTGGGAAACTTAAAGAAGGATGCCAAAATAAAGTTAAAGACTCAAAGACATAAGAAGGGCAGATAATAAAATTTATGATGATTATGAAATTTGTAGGAAGGGATGGACATTGCAGTCTGAGTTGGTGCCCTATCGCAGCCAAAGTGCATGGAGAGATTGAGAGTTAAAGATGGAAAACAGTTGGGCAAGGTTGCAAGAGATAGGGAAAGGTGGAGAGAGAACGCACCGCCATGATTTGTCTACGGTATTTGATGCCAAGACACCAGAAGAAGACTGTTCAAAATAAAATTTTAAAATAACTTAGTTACAGTAATGTAATACAAAAACTTCTCACTTTTTTACACCTTTTACTGTTTTGGAAAAGGTGGGAGCAGAAAGACAACTTTTGACCACTATCAGAAGGAGACATTGGAGATTTATTGTGCATGACTTGAGAAGAGAAGGAGGGACAGAGAGGAATATCTTGGAGGCTGAAATGGCAGAGAAAATGGCAAGAGGAAGGCAAAGATTGAAGATGCTTAATTAGATGATGGCGAGATTGAGAGTTAAAGATGGAAAACAGTTGGGCAAGGTTGCAAGAGATAGGAAAAGGCGGAGAGAGAAAGCACCGGTAAGATTCGTCTACGGTATTTAATGCCAAGACACTGGAAGAAGAAGAAGAACAAGTCCGAGGAGATTCTATCACGTGCAGAAAAGAGATAAAAGGCAAGTCGGAGGGAAAGTGCCAGGAATGAGGTCACCAGCACTAAGACAGAACAAAAGACAAAAAAGAAGAGGACATCATACCATTGAAAACGGAAAGGCGCACGTGAATTTGGAGAGAATAGGCGCAGACAAACTTTAAGAAGAATATTATTCCTTTTAGCGCCACCTGACAACAGGAAAAAATCGAAAGAAAAAGAGGATATGATATTTTGTCAAATAGGTATACAGATTCTGTATAAAAATGCTTGTATACTCCATGCCCATTTAAACACCCCTACAGTTATGAGACTTTCTTAAAATTTGTCAGCATCTTAAATTAACTTTGAAAAAATGTTTTAAAAAACAATGGAGAAGGAAGAATTCTAATTTTCTCATAAATCCCAGGATGAATGTGGACTAGTTAATAAATCCCGTTTTAACCTCATCTTACAATAAACACATTTAAAACAAAATGAAATATTTGTAACTAATAAAGGTCTCTTGTCGTGAGGTCAATGGTCCATTGTCAAAATTAAATATAAATCAACCTCACCTAGGTTTTTCCCAATTAAAACATTCACGTAGAAAATACCAAAACGAATTACTCCACCATGTCTCTTGTCTCTTCCCATATCTCTTGTCATTACAAAGATAGGCACTTGGAATGTCAGAACCTTATACAAAAGTGGAAAACTTGCACAAGTAATCAGGGAAATGACAAAATACCATCTAGAAGTCCTAAGAGATAGTGAAATAAAATGGAAAGTGCAAGGATGACTCAGTAGCAATGACATCATGGTGCCATACTCTTGACCTGAAGACGAACATGAAAGGGGAGTAGGTATGCTGTTGAACAAAACAGCAATGGTTTAAATAGGCTGGAATCCAGTGTCAGATCGAATCATCACTGGAAGACTAGAATCACGACACACGAAAGCATCCACAGTACAAGCGTCAGCAAATCACAGCAGAAGCAGATCTTTGCAACTGAAAAACTGACAAATTCAGTAATGTCTGAGATCTTCCAAGAGAACATCACCATTAGATTTGCAGTTCTCCAGAGAGATCATAAAGTTGAATCAAAGTGAGAATACTTCTGAGATGCAATAAAGCAGAGTGAAGAAAAAATGACAGGACAGAGGAGAGGAAAGCTAATGGAACAATGGGTATCAGACAAAAATTGGAGTTAGATCAGCAGAAGACGCGAAGCTAAAGCTATCAGGGAGCAGGCTAAGACCAGACAGGGAAAAAAAAGTCCAAAGAAGCCTAGAAAACCGCTGATAGAGAAGTCAAGAAACACTGCAAGAGAAATAAGCAAGCATGAATTGAGAAAAAAAAGATAAAGGCACAGGAAGCAGCACAGAGAAACGAGATTCGAGCACTGTACAAAATTGTGGAAGAGTTGACTGGAAAACAGAGCTCATTGAATGTTACCAACAGGCATAAACATGGACGCATCTTGACAACAGAAAAAGAGCAAAACTACAGATGGGTTGAAAACTTACGGAAAGTGCTTAATCAACCCGAACCAGAAACCGAATACGACGGGGACAGCCTACCCGAACCACACGCTTTGCCAATTAACATATCATTCATATCTGAAAGTGGGTAGCAGCGAGAGTCCATCAAGAACAACAAGGCCCAGACCTAGACAATACTAGTGGCAAACTACTGAAACATGGTGGCAACGCACTCTTTAAAGAATTAAGTACTCTCTTCCATAAATTTGATGAAGAACAGGTGGCGCCAGAATGGGGACAAGGTGTTATTGTTTAACTACCAAAGGAAGGTGACTTAAAAGACTGCAGCAACTGCAAAGGCATTGTGTTACTATCAGTCCCAGGGAAAGTCCTCAGTCGAGTGATACTGAAAAAGAGTTCAGTCAAAAGTCGATGATGTTCTAAAAGTACACCAAGCTGGCTTTAGAGAGGGAAGCGCATGCAGTGAACAGATGTTAACACTGAGAAACGTCTTCGAACAGAGTCTGGAATTAAAGAGCTGACAATAAACTTCATCGATTTCGAGAAGGCTTTTATCAGTGTTTATCGACCATCGATATGGAAAACTCTTAAACATTATGGAATCCCTGTGAAAAACATCAACATAATGAAAGCCCTATATGACACTTGAATGTGGAACGTCAAAATCTCTACCAAGAAAATATAAGAATTCGAACGAAGAATCCTGTCGCCATTCCTCTCCATGATAGCAATAGACTTTGTCATGACCAGAGCCATGTCAAACCCAGACTTCAGCATCTTATGGGATAACAACAGGAAGATAACAGATCTAAACTTTGCGGATGACATCGCATTGGCGGCAGAGAGTGATTATACATGCCAGGCAACGACATTAAGTCTACAAGAGGAAAGCGCAAAGGTGAGTCTCCGAATCAACAAAACCTAAACCAAAAGCATGAACATTGCCCCAAACCCACCACAGCCTGTAACCATTAATAGTGTTACTCAGAAAGAATTAGAGAGTTTCCCATATCAAGAAAACATACTAGCATCTACAGAAGACGTTGACCCAGACATAAAAACCAGACAAAGCAAAGCCAAGGCAACCTTCCAACTGCTAGGCAAAATTTAGAAAACAAACACTATCTCCCTTTAGATCAAGCTCCAGCTATATATGTCAATAGTGGTGACCACTGTCATATATGCCTGCGAGACATGGAGGTCCACCAGGAAGATTGCAAAGAAATGAAATCAGTTTCACAAATTAATCTGCTTCGTTTATTAGGAGTAATACGGAGAGAACACACGACGAATGAGGAAATGAACAAACAAAGCAAAAGGCTTTCACATAATAGTAGGAAACTAGCAGGCCACATCAACCGGCTACCAAAAGAAAGGTATGCAAGACATATGCTGAGCTGGCATCCAAAAAGAGGACGAAGGAAAAAAGGCAGGCTGAAAAAAAACAGGCAGTCTACATATTAAGAGGAGTCGACGTCAATCCTAGTAGAAAACGCAAACGCCTTAGCTCATGGCCAAATCAGATGGTGCCACCTTATTGCCCGATGTCCACAGGACCAGTGGACCTAAGGTCTAAGGTAAGGTAACGTCTCTTGTCAAAAACTAATCTACTTACTGGCAAGAGAGAAATTAAACAATACAAAAGCTCTGACAATGCAATTGCCATATGGGGGCTACAATTGATAGATTGACAGAAAGTTAGCATATTTGAGATCTGAGGTTCCGACGTCTAAAAATAATCATTTGAGGTCTCAGATTTTTGAATTAATCTAATGGTTTAAATAGCCAAAGAATTATGTGACTTTGGGACAGATGAAAGTGGAAGATGATTGTTGTACGCATGTTTATACAGATCACGAACTTAAGGTCTATTATAATTGGCCAATTTCTTGTCCAATGACAACACATGCTTTGGCGCATCAAAAAT
Organism: Morbakka virulenta; assembly: GCA_003991215.1. NCBI lineage: Eukaryota > Metazoa > Cnidaria > Cubozoa > Carybdeida > Carukiidae > Morbakka > Morbakka virulenta. The sequence continues at coordinate 241,412 of RDPX01000407.1, forward strand.
GGTTTGCTGGGAACACATGTTCATGGAGTTCACCTTCTTTTCCATTCATATTCTGTGAGAGAAAGAAGGGTTCCCATATAAAAAAGAAAGTTTCCAAATCACAATTAAGTGGTGGGCCTCTTGAGAAAAGAAATGTTTTAAAATATAATTGAGTGGGGTCTCTATTTGGGGCTTTAAAACTCGCAAACACATTTAAGGTTTTTGAAAATTCTGTCAGCATATTTTGAGAGCTAAAAAAATGACCTGAAAAAATCGTATCACATCGTCGAGGTGCAATCTCAAAGAGATCGGCTGTTGTAGTCCTCCATACCTGCCTGTCCGATGCCAGTTTAGCACACTCGTTGATATTTTTTTTCATCATATCAGCAATGTTCCCTGTCCTGTATAACCTCTCCCGCCATAAACATCAACAAACTTTCCCTGGAACACAACCTTGGGCACTTTTAATGAGCTTACAATACTTCAAGTCCATCAAACCCATTAACTGTTTTTTTCATCCTGAAGGAAAGAAATGCTAAAAAAACTTCCCGTTGCGGATTAATTTAAGGGAGAATTTATTTGAACAGAGGGTAGGATAGAAACTTATTTAGGTATTTATTGATTTTCAAAGCTCATGGAAAACTCCAACTCACAAGTCAAAGATTTATTGTTGTGAGGACTTTCATGATGAGCATAATGGGTGCAGACAGGCCCTGAACTAGACGTCAAATATAGTCATTTAAAATATTCTGGCGTAAAAAACAGAAAAGAATACAATACTTATATTGAATCAGAAGACACCTTGATTGGATACAGGGAAGGGGGATTAGCTTTTTTGTTGTCTAGCAAAGGATGAAAAAGGTTGTCCCATAATATTTGTAACAGTGCCAAAAGGTGTGGCTTATTTTTTAATCATCCTGGTAATTTTTTTTCCTGGTGGGAGGACAAGTCCTTTCAGGTCCTCTAAAAAGACAACACACCCCTCTCAAATTTGAGCAATCCTGTATAACATTTCTAATTGCTCCCTGTTGATCTCTGTGGAGAAACAAAGTCCAAAGCGCAACGTTTTTAGCCCTGTTTTCACACAATTGTTTGCAAGAAACATCTAAATTTGTGGAGTAGTGACCCTGGCGTTAAATCAACGGATTATCATAAAAAAGATTCAAGGTTCAATCTGTTTCTCAGTTTTAAGTGCCATAATATCGAGTTGGTGCATGTTTTCAGAGATAGAATTGGGAGAGGAAAGAAATCAATAAAATTACAAAGATTAAAATACCCACAAAAATATAAGAATAAAAAACAACAATCTGCTCCAAAATAACTTCAAACCATTGCCTGAGGTGAACGACTTGGATACAGTCTTGGCTCTTTGGATGTCTTTTTTCCCCATTCTGCTCTAATTTGCCCTTGTTTTATTCCACCATATTCTGGAAATCTGTGTGAGATGAATTTCACCCTACCCAGCAAAAGGAAATAATAGTTTTCTGTGTTAAGCCAAGTTTGCAGCATGCCCAATCACTAACAGATAAGGACCTAATTTGGACCCCAACAAACTCCAAAGGATGCTGATCGAGATAATTGGCCAAAATTTCAATGTCCTTGCTTTTCAATTTTCATTATTTAATTTTACTCTACTTCACTCTACTTTCCTCTACTTTCCTCTACTTTCCTCTACTTTCCTCTACTGAACTCTACTGAACTCTACTGAACTCTACTTTCCACTACTTTCCTCTACGGAACTCTACTTTCCTCTACTTTCCTCTACTTTCCACTACTTCCCTCTACTGCACTTTACTTTCCTCTACTTTCCTCTGGTTTCCTCTACGTCACTCTACTTCATTCTACTTCGCTCTACTTTACTCTACTTCACTCTACTTCACTCTACTTCACTCTACTTCACTCTACTTCACTCTACTTCACTCTACTTCACTCTACTTCACTCTACTTCACTCTACTTACACTACTTTACCCTACTTTGCTCTAATTTCCTCCACTTTACTTCATTGAACTCCATTTTACTCCACTTAACTTTACTTTTCCCCACCTTTATTACTTTTCTTAAGACAGAATATATTTTGCATCATCGGTTATTTCTCACCTTGGGATCATCAATGTCCAAGGGATTGTTGACAAGCTTATTATGCAAGAACTCTTCAATCTCATACTTGTCACATGATTGGAAAAACAGCCCCGCATTTTCTTTCTTTGCTGTAAGTAGCAGACTACTTCAAATAATTAAAAGTTCCAAAAACTGTGAAAAAAAAGTCTTTTATCTCGTATCCTGGCAATGATCCGTAAATATATCAATGCGGAACCGCTTTCCAAAAAACCTGTCGATTCTGGTCACCTTAAATCATCACCCGTATTTTTAGTATGAAAAAGAATATCAAGATTTTCAGTTCATTTCCTTAATCCATCAATACTTTGGTCACTCTACTTAATTAGCCAGCAATAAAACACAATATTTAATCTGGTTTATCGCCAAATTTGATCTTTATCACTTGTTCACATATGTTTTTGTTTTGTTTCAGTCCTTTTAGAATGTCAGCTGAAAAATCACGGTACTATGAGACGTGAAGTCAAGGTGTGAGTAAGGAGAAACAATCCAGATTTATAATGATATATTTATTGGAAAGAAAAAGCATCTAAAGTGTTGTACAAGATATATATGAGAGTGTTTTAAGGACACCAGACATTTAACAATGGACATGGTTTAAGACCCAACGGGCATTCGAGAAGATAAACAATAGTAGTAGTAGCAGTTAGTAGTAGTAGTAGTAGTAGTAGTAGTAGTAGTAGTAGAAGTAGTAGTAGTAGAAGTAGTAGAAGTAGTGATAGTAGTAATAGTAGTAATAGTAATAATAACAGTAATAGTAGTATTAGTAGTAGTATTAGTAGTAGTAGTAGTAGTAGTAGTAGTATTGGTAGTAGAATTGGTAGTAGTAAGAGAAAGAGGAGTAGCAGTAGTAGTAATAGAAATACTAGTAGTAGTAACGGTAGTAGTAGTAGAAGTAGTGATAGTAGTAATAGTAGTAGTAGCAGTAGTAATAGTAGTAGTAGTAGTAGTAATCGTAGTAGTAATAGTAATAATAGTAGCAGTATTTTTATTTAATTGCCGTGGTTTGTAAAATTGCCAATAGTTCCTTGTTGGGAAAACTATGACGAATAGCCAAGGGCCAACAGATTTCTTTGACATTTCACATATCAAGTACCTTTCCGAGGATTCTAGCTGCTTCAAACAATAAAAATTTTTGAACCAGTGCAATCTTCACGTGGAACCTTAGTTTCTATATCCATTTTTCAAATTTCTTACAGATTCTATTTTGTAAGACGACTACAGGGAAAACCTGGACCTTTTTCATATCCCTAATTCTTCCAAGCTCTAACTTCAAGGCTTGATATCCCTTTATTTTGACCTTTCCTTTTCCATGGACTCTATTATCGAAGAGATATGCCATAATGATGGGAGTGCAGTGTCTTTTTGTTATCTTCAACAAGTATCTTGCCATCTTAACTTTCTTTTGCATATGCTGCATTTCTTGCATATTTTGCATATTTCGCATATTTTGCATATTTTGCATATTTTGCATATTTTGCATATTTTGCATATTTCGCATATCTTGCATATCTTGCATATCATGTATATCTTGCATATCTTGCATATCTTGCATATCTTGCATATCTTGCATATCTTGCATATCNGGGAAAACCTGGACCTTTTTCATATCCCTAATTCTTCCAAGCTCTAACTTCAAGGCTTGATATCCCTTTATTTTGACCTTTCCTTTTCCATGGACTCTATTATCGAAGAGATATGCCATAATGATGGGAGTGCAGTGTCTTTTTGTTATCTTCAACAAGTATCTTGCCATCTTAACTTTCTTTTGCATATGCTGCATTTCTTGCATATTTTGCATATTTTGCATATTTTGCATATTTTGCATATTTCGCATATTTCGCATATTTCGCATATTTCGCATATCTTGCATATCTTGCATATCTTGCATATCTTGCATATCTTGCATATCTTGCATATCTTGCATATCTTGCATATCTTGCATATCTTGCATATCTTGCATATTCACATCTCAAAGAAATTTCGTTGCATTGTATTCAACAGATCGGATTATAATTGTACCACATTTCTTGTCCCTCAAAACCACACTTTTTACACAGTTTTCAATTTGTTGATTTCCCTAAATTATCATGAGATCTTTATTCTTGCTGAGCTAGTGTGCTGCATTCTATAATTATATGTTCGACAGTTTGAAATCTATAAATCAATTTCTCAAGAACGTTTTCGAAATTTCACAGAGGTTCATTATTTACACATTTTCTTATTTCATTCATTATTGATGCTTGAGATATTTTGGTGATTGGTAGGATTTGTTTGGTGTAGCCTTACCTTACCTCAATTCTCTCTGTGCCAGGAGGCACATAGGGCTCCGACATCACTCCTCCATTTGGATCGGTCTGCAGCTGCACAGAGTGTTGCATTCTACGTGCTCCAGACTGCTTTGTTGCGCTTCTTCTCAACCATTCTTCACCACGTTGTTTTCGGCCGGCTCTTTTCCTTCTTTCTTATGGTGTCTAACTATCTATCTCCAGTGCAATATGTGCTGCTGCTCCACTCCTATACATAGATCTTACATTCCAATGTCCGAAGTTAATGGCTTTTTTGGGTTAGCATAAGATCCCATTGGACACTGAGCTTCCCGAAGGCTTTGTCCCAACGTCGTCAAAATGACATTGTCGGCGATCTCCGCTGCTCCCTGATATTCTTGAGTCATGATGTTTAAAGTTTCTGTAACAAGGCTTTCTTACATGAGTGGATTGTTAACCCAAACAAAAACCCCAACCTGGAGGACCAGGGATCACATTTAGTCTGTCTTCTCCCCTTCGACCTGTTTGGCATGGATGGCCCTACCAGGAACGCAAGGCTCCAGCTAGCATAGCTCTAAGGATAAACAAAGCACGCAAGCCTCCCAATCGCAATAAGATAGTGATCCTTCGTGAGAGTTTGGTGTAGCAATCGAAATTTAACTTTTTTTCTTGTCGCAAAAACCATAAATTCAGTTTTTCCAAGCTTCAAATGAACTATCAGGTCATTGTCAGTAAAATCAGTTCTAACGATTTGTATCTCCAAATTCAATGCTGGGCAATTTGGCTGTAACTCTTATAATTCAGATAAATTGCTCTTATATCGGCAAAGCAGATCATCATTGAATATTTTAAACAACTTTCGGAATCAATAAAAAAATAATAATTACAGGTCCCTGAACAGAGCCTTGTAGCACACCGCAAACTGTAGAATTTGGAAAGGATCAGAATCCTCCAATCTAACATATCCGCCAGTGACTAAATAACTAGCTCGCAGAACATTGCAAAGCAGTACCTTTGATCCCTTATAAATGCATCTTCTGGAAAAATATCGGGTTACTGAGTGTGTCAAATACCTTGAATAAATATATGTATAACACACCAACCCTTAATTCATCCAATCCTCCTCTACAATACCGTATAATCTCCACAATTTTCCATTTTGGTTGGAAATGTAACTAGAACGAGAAAAGGATCAATCCAAATTTACTATTGATGGCATTGCTATGTTTCAAAACTCTGTATCAAAACAATGGTTTGAAACTTTATAAACCAAGATATTACTTTTGCAGTCATAAACAATCCCTTCCATCTTGCATATTTAAGCCTACGTCTGACCTACAAGAGATACTATATCATAGGTAAGAATCAGGCAATACAAAGGTCATATGATTTATCAGAGCCATTAGAAAAAACACACCTATTTGATACATCGTTAAGTTAGGCGGATGGATAGGTAACCCAGCTGAAACGTACCAAACTCCTGAAAGGACTGTGCCACGACCCATGGTTGTATGTTAAGGTACGGAAAATACAAATAGCCTGAAAATCCTCAACCTCATCTACAACCAAAAGCAAATTACAGTATTTTACATTAAACAGAGTGGTTGAGAAGCAATTTTCCCCAAAGGAGTTTATGATTTCGTCTAAATTTGTCCATGTGTCTGTCCGTTTGTCCGTCTGTTTGTCTATCCGTTTGTCTATCCGTTTGTATGTCCGTTTGTCTGTCCGTTTGTCTGTCCGTTTGTCTGTCCATTTGTCTATCTGTTTGCCTGTCCGTTTGTCCATCCGTTTGTCTGTTCGTTCGTCTGTCCATTTGTTTGTCCGACGGTCTGTACTTTCGTCTGTACGTTTGTCTATGCGTTTGTCTTTTCTCTTGTTGGTCTGTTGTCTTTTCTTTTGTCTGTCAGTTTGTCTGTCCGTTTTCCTATCCGTTTGTCGGTCTGACTGTCTATACGTTTGTCTGTACGTTTTTCTGTCCGTTTGTTTATCTTTCTGTGTGCAAAATAACTCTAAAAGCTGCAAATGAATTTGAATGAAATTTTGGGATCACATAGATAGTAGCACAAGGAAGAAATGGTCACGTTTTGATGTTGATCAGCATTATCGTCCTAATTTGTTTGAATTTGTGCAATTGCACAACCTGTGTAGAACAACATTACATACCAACAGACCGTTTTAGACGTAAGAGAAAACAAAATGCCTTCATTCTCTTTAAAAATTATGTCTTAGTTGACTAGAACACCTGTCAAGTAAACAAGGGACCCGCAATGAATTGTCTCGGTTCGAATCCACAGAATTCCTTGTATTTTCTTCATAAGATGTTTTCATGATTTTACAAATACTATTAAAAGAAACACCACAAACTCTACCCGTCTCAAGAGGTGAGAAAATGGTAATTTCTCGGCCTCTTGAGATGAACTAGTTTGGAATCATCAGCTTCAATGTTGAATACATATCAGCAACAAAAGGAGATCTGCTTCTCAACCCAAAGGTATTGTGCATCCAAGGCACCTGCAAGGATTAAATACTGCCTAAGATACTTGGCATGAACTTAATAATCTCCCTCCAAAGTCCAATCCACGGAAGTGCAATATTCGGAAATGCATCATTCAAAAATTAAAGATGTATCCCAGGAAGGACTGGAGATCCTGTAAATGGAACCTCAACACTTAAACATCGTTTTAATCTTCAAACCCCCACCTGCCTCTTTCTCATGAATCAGGTCAATTTCTCTGATAATAAGCTCTGTCTCGTGGCTTAGGCATTGGTCTTGGCTAAATATCAGCAATTGTTTTTTAGAACAATCGTGGAGCAAACAGCAAAATTCCAACACTGAGCAGTGGCCATTGACATAAAACAAGTCATGCAACCCCGTGAAACAAAATACCGAAACTACCGCAAGGCCAATTGGGATTGTTTCGCATTGTAAATAAAACTGCAAAGAGCGCTCCTGACCAAAAGCGATGAAAAAAAAGTTGCAAAGAAAAAACATTCCTAGAGGCTGCAGAGACCTACACATTACTGTTATCTTAGATCAAAGTAAACAAATGTACCAAACGCAGACACATGCCCACAGAAACGACCCTTCCTCTGAACGAAACATGGAGCTTGGGTGGGAACCTGTTATCATCAATATACCAGGAAAGACGTGAATGTTGGCAAAAACTCACCACAAACATCCCCATGACCAACAACAGCGAGAAAGCGTGGAGATCTATTACGAAGCTTAACTCAGAAGACAGGCACCAGGCACGTATAGCACCAGTGACCCCTAATATGGTGGTCTATCACTTCTGTGGGATAAGTAACAACCAATGCAGAGGGATGGGATACTTAAAGAGAGTAAAGTAAGACATGCAACACATCATGATGCAAAGCGATGGTATATTTGGACAGTTCACCCTGATTGAATTACAGCCCGCTGTAAAACGCATAAAGTCAAAGAAAGCTTTGGTATGGATGAAATTGCGGTCGAGATGATTCTGCACTTAAAAGACGAGGCTAGATCTCAACGTCTTGCCCTCTTCAACAAATGTGTAGCAACTTATCAGATTCCAAAAATATAGAGAATTTCTTAAAGTTATGGCTCTCCTTACGCCTAGTAAAAGTCCAAATTCATCTAAGAGCTACCGACTTATAATCCCTACGTCAATAAAAGCGCTCTCCTCTTTACGATTGCCCAGATGATCCCAAACTCCACCATCGTACGTATCATTAGGTCATACTTGGAAAATAGATTTATCTTTGTCACAATAGATGCCGGGAAGGGTTTGTAGAGAAAAGAGACAAATGGTCTCTGAAACAGCTCTGTACCAGCCCTTTTATTGATTAATGTATATGCTGACGACCTCTGCATTAAAATAGAGTCCCTATCCTTTAAAAATATCAAAGACAGACAAACAAGGGCACTATCATCTCTCTTGGACCACTACAAAAAATAGCATCTCAAAGCAAACCCCATAATAACCAACTATGATTGTTCTACTTGAACAACCACCAAGTAAAATTGAGATCGGAAAATAAAGAACATGAAGACGATCCACATTAGTCTACCTTAGTGTTGCTCTTGATAGAACACTGACTTTTTTAAAGAGCTTATACTAAAGGGTGGAAGCTTATCATCATTGCTGTGTAAGCTCCTTGTCAACACATAAATTTGCACCATCAAACAAGACAAGATCAACCGCCTGACGTAGACGTATGGTGATTGTCTAGCTCCAAAGCATTGAATAAAATTCACAAATGACACAATGCAATGCATTTACCAAACAGGGACTTCAAATGTACTAGTTTAGAGAATATAAATTGATCCTTTTAATGAGAGTATATGGAGCAGGAATGGCTTAAAACGTATCTGCACTGTTCAGAAGAAAGATACCCCTGTAGTTCTTGCGATTGCTTCTGTCGCCCTTGTATTTATATAATAAATCGCCTGATGTTTTTAGTACAGCTCCTCTCCAGCATTGATAAGCTCCAAACGAAATGGCCACCAGAAATAATCTTCATAGCAAAATAGCAAACAACAAATGGGGAGCAAATGCAAAAACCTTTAAACAAACAGCCTCAGGACTTAGTTTCTTCTTCACATATTATTGTGTTCATGTGTGGACAATATTATGCCATTCAAACAGAAGTGATAACGAATAAAACAAAGCCTGTCAATTAATCACTGGCATACAAAGAAAAACTAGGTTGATATAGTATGGCCATGTCATGAGAGTGAGGGCAGAAATGGCTATAAAGAAGGCATTCTACAGCAAGGTATAGGGCAAGAGGAGTAGAGGAAAACAAAGCCTGCGGCGGAGGGATGTCATCAGCAGAGATATGGAGAAACTTCAAGCAACGACGGAGGATACCAAAGACCGGAGAAAGCGGAGGAGACTGAGCCGAGCGGCCGGCCTGACATGACCTGACCCGTTGGAAAGGGCTGAAAGGAAAAGAAGAAGATACAAAGAGAAACACCCTTGTCAGCCTTGTATTAACTACTAAGCACCCCACCACTTGACATACGTGGAGATACCATAGCATGGAAGGAAGACTAAATACGAATTTGTCTGAAATTACGGCAGAGCTTCATGACTGTGAAACAACCAGAAACCAGAAACCTATCAATGTAAAGGCTGCAGAAATAGAGAGAGAGAGAGAGAGAGAGAGAGAGAGAGAGAGAGAAAACAGAGAAAGAGAGAGGGACCGCCAAGCAACTAAAAGTCCCCTCCCTGGTGAAGAGGACTTACCTAGTGGATTCTCCCTTACTGGAAAAAAATGTATCACTTAAATAGAGGCAGAACAAAAGTTGTCAGGACTGGTCATAACCTCCAGGGATAGGGTTACACAATGTACCCTTAATGCCCTTGCGGTTATCTATTACAAGCAATAAAACCCATCTTGTGCGGTTGTCTACTAGGGCCCACTTGTTCGGACATGAATTTAAACACAGCAAATGATACAGGACTCCAACAGGTCAAAAAATGGTGTGAAAAGATATGACGATGACCTCGTCATAAGAAGTTAAACATGTTTTGGCTAACGAAAAGCTTTTTGAAAGTCTACTGTTTCAAAAGCTTAAACCAACATTTAAAGTGACAAAAGGAAAAACTTTCTTTTACAGCAGCAAATTTCAGCAAAACAAAATACACATTGTGATGATGGATTAAAAAACTTGAAGCTACAATAAAAACAAAAGTATTTTGATGCCCTATAATAAAGCCTTGGAATTCCTAGAATAATTGCCAGTGTAATTCTTAGAAGTCTCCAGAAATTTCTGAGAAACAAGGAGAAGACGCTTATTGCGACTTATTTGGCTGCTGAAGGCAATAGTAGCTCTTCACACACCTCACGTTGTTGAGATGTGTGAGGAGCTCAGGAGCCTTATAATTAGACCTGACCCATCGTCATAGAGGACTTCTTAAATAACGAGAGGTCACGCCACATCGTAGTTACTTTGCTAGTCACTATGGTAACAAAATGATTTCCTTCTCTCACAATCCTTTTAAATCCAAAGCTAGAATTTATACCAATATTTGTACTCAAAAAACTCCTAAGAATGTAATAGGCAATTGTTCTTTTTCCGAGTAATATCCTTTTTCACGTTATTGTCTGCAGTTTCAATGACAATATACGTTAAACGGAGTTCGTAAAAGCATGAGGACTATATATATTGCTAACTTATACCTTGGGGCTAATTAAACAACAAAATGAAATGACGGATTAGCTTGCAGAAATGACAAACCAGGTCAATTTTCACCTAGAAGATGACCTGATTATTGGAAATTTGATAGGAACATTAAAACAGTCAACTTGTAACACTATCAAAATTCTCAGTATACTCAACGAATTCTTATTCATATTCGGATCGAATACACCTAATTAGATTTCACATACAATGCTTAATTATTACTGTTTTCTTTGTCAAAAGGACAATATTTTGTCTCTCTTTCATAATTCAAGATAAGTCAATGGTTTAAAGGTATTCGGAAAGTCCATTTTCATATTCTTGAAAATACTTTAGAATGGCTAATTTTTCCTGCATTCAAAACCAACTAACGTCGTGTCAGACGTCCAAACCTTCTTTGGAAGGTTTGGAATAAAGAAGGAAGTGCTTTATTGGTGAAGTCTGGTCCAAAAAAGCACTTTCCTCTTGACTTTTGGTTAAACACTACTTCCCTAGCACCTTCCAAGAGACGTCCAAACCTTCTTTGGTCCACTGGATACTAAGTAGAAAGTTCGGCCTGGATACAGTAGATAAATGGTATGAACACATGCCTGAGGGTGCAACTGAAAATGAAGTGTCCAAGATCTAGTGGGATTTTACCATCCAGTGCGACAGGCATATCGAAGCAAGAAGGCCTGACATTGTAGTGATAGATAAAATCACACGGGAAGTGAAAATACCAGGATATGTGAGGTTAAATAAAAAAGAAAGAGAAAAGATCGAAAAGTACAGAATGTTGAAGGATGAAATAGCAAGATTATGGGAGATGAAACAAGTGACTGTGTTGGGTTTTGTCAGTAAAAACTTTGAAAAATTTGTAAGAGATATAGGGATCTACATGAAAATCAAACAAGCACAGAAAACAGCTTTGTTAGGAACAGCGCTGATATTAAGGCTTGTACTTGATTGCTAAATCCAAAGGAGAAAGAATGTTTGGTTGCCCATACAACTTGTTTTTGTACGTGATCACATATAAAATTACCGAGAAGAAAGATCAATCTCGAGACATGGAATTAATAAATATAATAATAACAAAGTTCATGTCTAGCATGGCAGCCCGCACAGGAAGATGGTATTCACCTGCCAGACGAGAAAACTTAACCCCGGCTACCGACCAGTAGCTTTAGAGGTTAAGCACCTTCCTCAATATGTTGGTAGTTCCAATGATGGTAGATGTTTGGAGTAATACTAAATAATAATAATAATAATAATAATAATAATAATAATAATAAAGAAAAGAAAGAGAAGATCAGAAAAGAATGTATACGCAGAGTTAGGTCGATCTTGAAAACAGAATTGAACTCCAAAAATAGAATAACAGCAATCAACACCCTGGCGATACCAGTAGTAACATATTTTTAACATCATCAATTGGAACCTTAGTGACCTCCAAAGACTAGACGCCAAAATTAGAAAACAGTTTACTTCTTACAGGATGCATCACCTAAAATCGGACATGGACCGGTTAGGGTAAAAGGAGGTAGAGGATTGATACAGCTAGAGCTCTCATATAAGACGTCCATTATAAGGCTTTCTCAGTACTTGGACAATGCTGACAATTGGAAGCTCCAATTGGTGCATGTGCATGAAAACTCAAAGAAACTCCACTCTGTTGTCAAAGAATCCCAAAAATTTTCTCGGGAATTAAATCTTGAAATTGAAAACGACAATCTTACAACATCGACAAAGATTGCTTGTAAAGCAAAGAAAAACGTTAAAATTTAGGGTTAAAACATCTCGAATCACGCTGGCAAGAAAAGCCTGTCCACGGACAGTTCGCAGCTCGGGTCAATAATGCTGATGTAGATACCATTGCAACCCATCAGTGGTGACTGAAAGCGGAAGCTGAAGGCTTTATTCTTGCCGCCCAGGATCAAAGCTTATTAACAAGAAATTATCAGGCAAAAGTCTTGCGCAATGGTGCAGACCCAAAATGTAGATTTTGCGAAGAAAAAGTGGAAACAATTGACCACCTTGTCTCTGGTTGTTCTATTTTAACTCCAGGGGAGTACAAAAACAGACACGACAGAGTTGGACAATACCTACATTGAAAAATCTGCAACCACTTTTCTCTTAACACTAACACTAACTGGTATGAACACCATCCCGAACCTGTTACAGAGGGACAAAATTTTACAATTCTCTGGGACTTCCCAATCCATACTGATCGCACGATACAGGCCAACCGCCATGATTTTGTCATTGAGGATAGGAAAAGCAACACCTGCCTCCTCGCAGACACGAGCGTACCATCATACAGAAATGTCTCCGCCAAAGTGCTTGAAAAACTTGCAAAATATAAGGATCTGGAAATTGAAATTGAAAAGATGTGGCATCTAAAAACTAGAACTGTTCCTGTAGTGATAGGTGCTTTGGGCCTGATAAAGAAAGGGACTAATGAATACCTTAAGAAAATTCAAGAAAACCCTTCTCTTCATGAAATTCAAAAATAGTATTAAATAGCACAGCGCATGTACTACGAAGGGCGCACACCATATAGAAGTTGACGTCTTCACCACCTTCTCACCTTTTTTTTGTATATATTTGTGTCTTGTAATTCATTGTGTAGCTCATGTTCGTGAGTTGTCCTGAATAATATCTATATACCTTCTCATACTTTATTTATAGATTTTTTTAAAATTGAATATTCTATTATTAGTCTCTCTTTTCACAAGAAACGGCTTCCTGTTTCACTCACCCTAGGTCACTGGTAGTGACCCGGTGTTTGATCTTATACAACAATTCAAAGAGAAAATTTTTTCATAATAATAATAGCAATAATAATAATAATTACCAGAATTGTAGAATCACAAAAGACTGTGTTGGTACACTCTGCCAGAATCCTTCAACGAGTGCTTGAGATTTGAGGAAACTTGTTATTACCAAAATTCAGGGGCATGAATCCACTGATCAATTAAAAAAACCCCGACATTATTTGAAATCAGTGTGTAAAAGAGAGATAATAGTAACAGTAAAAATAATAACAATAATAATAATAATAATAATAATATTATTATTATTATTATTATGTCTAACATATTTTTATCTCAGAATAAGATTATATTATTCTGGTCTTCATTATACTTATGGAAGCAGGTGACAGCAAGTCACCAAAGGTCCCAAAAGTCCTCTTTCCAGGTCTATAAAGACAACACTTTCCTCAAAATTCTTGCCGTTCCTAACAAAGCCGTTTTTTGCATTACCTCTATCCTGATTTTAAGACCTAATTTCTGTATATAGTCGTCAAACTTCTTTCCTACTGCACCTAGAGCACCTATGACAACAGGTATGATTAGAACCTTCTTTAAGTCCCATAAACGGGCAACCTCATCTCTCAACAGCTGGTACTTTTCAATCTTTTCAAGTTCTTTTTCACAGACCCGAGAATCGCTTGGTATTGCAACATCTATAATGATGGCCTCCTTCTTTCTTTTGTCCATAACAACTATGTCAGGCCTTCTTGCTTGCACCGCTTGATCACACTGGATGTTGAAATCCCAAAGGACTTTGTGTGATTCTGTTTCAAGGACACCTTCTGGCTGTTGTTGGTACCAGTTCTCAGCTCTTTCGGCTCCGGCAGCCCCACATGCTGTCCAATGGATATACCTTGCTACATTGTCATATTATTATTATTATTATTATTATTATTATTATTATTATTATTATTATTATTATTATTATTAATATAAAAACTCTGCTCTAGAAAGCGAAAAAATCCATGCGTCAGTTAAAACCAACCTCATTGTTATTGGATGTTTGAATATATTAGCTAAAAATCAATATCACCAATCGTTAAATATCCCCGATATCACAGAACGTCTGGGTCACTGCCCTTTAAGTAATCATGTACATTATTAGAAAGGTTCTACCTTCCAGGTGGAAGTTGTGACGTAGTTTACATTTATTTGGAGTGCTGCGTCTTTTTCAGTACTTGTGGATACAACAACAATAATAATAATTATTATTATTATCATTATAATAAAATTATTATTGTAATAATAAAATAATTATTATAATAATAAAATAAAATAATTATAAAATGATAATGATAATAATAATAATAATATGCCGTAACAAATATTAAGTCTGAATTCAATGCCACCATACCAGATTTTAATACTAGTACTAAGATATCTTTCCATGTGTTGCCAGCTATCAGGGACCGCTGTAATCATGAGTTGTTGTCATTCAACAATAACCCCTTGAGCAATACCCCTTTCCTTACTGATTGTGGGGTGGCACTTGCACGGTGGAAGTGATGTTGCCATTTTAAATTTGATTTTCTGTTTATCTCGCTCTTTGGGCTGCAGTACATGTTCCTGCATTCAACTTACCTGGCTTGGTGCTGGGCGCTGAATGTGGGCTTTTCACCCATCCATCACTAGAAGGTGTGTAACCACTCGATAATAATAAAAATAATAATAATAATAATAATAATAATAATGATATGATGATATATGATATATATATATATGTGATGGATGCACCCAGTTTATCCTTATCGGGCTGGTAGTCGGATGGGTTTGCTGGGGTTTCTACCCCTGAGTCCCCCATGGGCTCGTATTGCTCCACCACTCAATAATAATAGTAGTAGTAGTAGTAGTAGTAGTAGTAGTAGTAGTAGTAGTAATAATAATAATAATAACAATAATAATAACAATAATAATAATAATAATAATAATAATAACAATGTTACAGAGTAAACTCAGAACAGCTACAACTGCAATTATAACTTTTTTTCCTCATCTGATATAGTTTTTATTTTCCTGAATAGCCAGTCATTACACAAAGACTCCTATTTATTTATTCTAGCTTGTAAAACTTACTCGAACTAATTTCATTTTCTCTTACTTTTTCTATGGAAATTAACGTTACCTAACCTTTATTCAGCATTTCTTTAAAAAAATCAGCTTTTTTCTTCTTTGACAACTGAGCCCCTTATTTAACACAACTTTTTTTGTGAACTGAAGAGATTATGTTTTTTCTATAAGCATATACACAGGTTTGTTTTTTTAATTTATTCAGACCTACTGATACTTTCTTACGAAGAAACTGGGTTTACAAATGATAATTTGCATCATCATCTAATCTTCAAAGCTGATCGGTTTTCCTTCGACTTATTATAATTTCAATTATTAGACGTTGAAAATATATTTTTAAGCAAAGATATCAATCCTTTCATTTGGAAGGTTTATAAAACCTCTTTTGTCAGCAGCCACAGCAAGCCCACACATGCCCTTGCTTGCTGATGCCATCTGTGTGCAACAAAAGGTAAAGGTGCATTTGATGTTATGAAAATCAATCACAAATATCAAATGGAGCTGCAAGAAAAACAATAATTGGCAATGGTTCACAAACGGTAGTGTTAATACGAATGATCCATATTTTACTCGTTTTTGCATCGTAATTTCAAGCTTTCTCAGTCCTAAAATCCACATTAAAACTTTTCAATTTCACGAGAGCTTAATTTCACCTCTAACTTTAAAAATTAAAACTTCACTTAATGCCAAATCAAGAGGCCAGGAGACAAAGGTCACATCCCAAGTTTGAACTGTGACCCCTCCTCAGAACTGTGACCTATCCCCATTTGTCATCTGACTTTCTAACACCTACTTTCAAAACAAAAATATGCCAGCACCCTCGCAACTTTGAACGTTCTCCAGAGCTGGACTGCAAATTGTAATTTTTATCGAGGGGAATAAAACGATAAGTCGTGACGAAAAACAGGCAAACATGAAGTGTAAAGAGCGCAGCACGACCGTAATTAGAGAAGGAAAAAAGGTATCCTGATTCTTGATGCAAGTGATGGAATAGGTTTCAATCGAAATGGCCTTGAGGCAAACAAAATGATAATGTGAAAAACAATATAGGAAATTAAACTAGTCAATAAGGCCCCTCAAGGAAGGTTTCTCAATTATCATAGTTTGTTCAAAAAGATTGAAAATTTGAATTCACTGTGCTACATTTCGTTTTAGCTGTGTTTACTGCAAAGAGATGTTGACATGTGATGGGAAATATTGTATTCAGTACTTTTACTGTTTTCGTATTTTTACCTTGCAGCCTGAAGATGAAGTATTAACTTCGAAATATATTGCAAAATTAATAAAATAACATTGTTGGCTTGATTATATATCAATTGTACAAATTGCAATGTTTTTACCAAACAGAATATAGGTTTTGTATTTTATATACATGATAAAAAGAAATAATATGCAAAATGATGTACAAGAGTATGAAACGGATAACTCCAGTTGGTGCAAGTGTTACCACCATCATACCCGTTAGTAATTGTTCGAACCCAATTCGGCTATTCACCTATTTCTCAATTTTTTTAAGCAATGCAGTATATTGTATAACGGGGGTCTTAATCCATTAATATTTTAGTGGGCCGACAAGTTAATAAAAAAGAAAACAAAGGCGAGACAAAAACTAAAAACATCAAAGCAAGTATTCAAGACAAAGGGAACCAGTTTTTAAGATACTTACGCAATCGTTGGCGCCAAGTGAAATGAGAGGAATGGAGTGGATAAACCAATTAAGATTGACGAATAGCAAGCAACAACTACAGGCAGCACGAAATGCCAATTTGCTTCCCAAAGCCCCTCTGCTAGGAAGGGGGGGGGGTGGCATTTTCTTGGTTGATACTCGACCCACAATGCAAAGGCCACAGATCTTGCAGGTTGATACACAAAACTCGCGCGCCAACTTAGGATAAAAAAGGGACCTACCTACCATTAAACCTCTGCAAAATGCACGATCAGCATTCTGCGTTCAGTCCCTGCACGCCATCCATGCTCCCGTATCTTTACAAGAAAATATTGCCCCAAATAACACTTCATGAAACGAAGATTGCAATACACTTGGTAAAATTGTTCTTAATTCTAATGCGCAATTTACCGCACGTTCAATTTACCTGATAGATTCTTTTTAATGCGGGGGTCACATGTTGCAGCATCTTAATCACATTTCACACACATTGCTAAAATTTTATGAAGGGATCAAAGTAAGTTTGCACCTTCAGTTTCAATAGCGTTTGTCGATAAATGCTCGACCGCCTTTGATATGTGGAGCCTTACTTTGCTTTCATAGCACCTTAAGATTAACGTCCATGTTTCCCAGTTTTCTACCTATGCCTGAAAAGAAGTTTAGGTGTCAATACCACCGTTTGGTCGTCCACTCTCATTCACACAAGGTAACATGTCACAACATTCCACAACAGCACTTTCACACCAGTTTGATTCATGTAAACACTTTCACTATCACACAGCTATGTCGGAAAATATCCCGCCGTTTTTATGAACAACTGTAAAAACCCAGTTTTAAAGTGGTTTGTTCATCTCAGAACTAATAAAAGGCGGTTTTTGAGGTCGACATTTGTTCCTTTCATGTCAAAGCAACCAACGTTCCTTTCCCTCTGTTCTGGTGTTCATCTGTGGGTGATGACAGAGCTGCAGCCCTGTCATGGATATGTTGTACAACCAGCCTGCTGACTTCTCTGCCGCGCTATTGGTGTGAACGAGCATCACTGACTGGACAAGAAATACCCTGCTGAGCTGGGCAACTGGAAATACCAAGTCCCAATCCGAGTGATGGCAACCTGTCAAAAGTTTATTTGTTTATGGATGGCGCGCAAAAGCAAATAAAAACAACAAAATCAACTCAACAGTAGATCAATAATGCGATGTGCTGCAAATTGCATCAAAAAGTCCTCGTTGGTCCCTGCATTTGCTGCTGGCGAGTGCAACTACCAAGTTCAATTTCACTAAATGAAAATAAACTTTACAACGACCACGATGCCACCCAGTTTTTTCAAATTCATGAAAACTCATACTCTGATCCTTAAACGAGGGTATCAAACACCGCCGATTTCAAAAAATGCCACGTTTTTTACAAAAGGTTCAGTTCCGACCGCGATGCACTCTTTTTGAAAGTACACCCCAACTACACTCTCCATCTCCAAAGTCTTTTTCGAAAGGAACTATTTAACAATGACTGCCAGACTGCATTGAAGATTAGGAGCACCAATAGACCGCAAAAGGCAAAAGGCATATTTATTGGGGTATTTTTCAATTAATGCCGTGGTGTAAGTAATGCTAGGGCCTGATTCAGCTGCTTCTATTTCTTTATCAACTGTTCTAAACGTTTTACCCTTCATAAAAAACAAAATGAATTATGAAGTTAAATTGAAACATTTCCAGATTATTTTAATAATCATCATATCAGACGTATTATTTCACTCATCCAAACAAGTAATTAAAAAATCTGAATTAACTTGAAACAATATACCGAACTTTCTAACAAGCTCAAGGTATGCGGGGGCAAAAAAAAAGCAGTACCCGCTAATTCGTGCAGTTCACGCTAACTCGCGCAGCCTAATACCACAGCTCAAAGGAAAAATCGAACAAAACGTGTTCCGTTTCACCTCCCAATTGTATTTTACTCTACTTACAATTCACTTAGACATTGATACTAACATATGGACGGATTGGTAATATACTAGACTGTATTTATTCCTACATACAACAGCCCAACCTACCTAACTACACTTGAGGCATATTACAAGTCATATATAATTTATGTACAAATTATTAATTGCCAAGCAACATATATGAAGGAAACGACACAAAAAAAACACAGTCCTACCTGTACACAATTTGGATAAACTTAAATATATACAATACTCGGCGTTGGAAACTATCCTGTGCATGGTGAATGAGGAAAATGCGTGTTATGGGTAGCACGGAAGCGAAAGACCGCTTCATTACTTAATTTACATACCAACTTCCTCCTTGAAACAATTTACATTCCTTTGGTGAGTTTGAGCGTGTTTTTAAAAATGATTCAAATTGGGATTACTCACACTTTCTGAATTTAATTCTAAGAAAGAGATTAGATGTCAAACCACGCGCGCAATCATTTCCGATCTGCTTTTTTTTCGGTTGAAAAAATCTTTCCTGAATGCAAATATTTCCAAGTGGAAGACGTGGCTGAGTGCAATACTAAGTATTTTGTTCATTAATTAAAAACTAGAACCTCTGTCATTTCTTTTTCGAGTTAAAAAAATAAATTGTAAATACACGAGTTGATTACCCATTGTAGACCTTTTTTGATACAGATACTAATTCTGCAGAACTTAACTGATTGAAGAAGTGATGAAGATTGTGTAATATTACATAATGCGTCGAAGGAGATTAATTTATTGTGAAACTATGTAACCTACCCGATTTCAAAGTTCCTTTTTTTAAAGAATTTCCATGCGTCAGATTTTATTCGAAAAAAAAAAAATATAAAAAAAAATTCCTATATGACGTCATAACTTTCGGATTTCCGCTAACTTACCGTTTTTTTAATGCGTCAAAATTAAATAGAAAATTAGAAAAATTGGCAACATATCTGCATATACTTTCCTAAAATACATCGAAAAAAATATATAGCGTCTTCTAGTAGATCAATTATCGCTAAAGTATCCTATTTTTTAAGCAGTGGATTTGCTTTCTTTTACAAGTAGGGGGATGATTAGTAATCCGCTTTTTTTTGAGTGAATAATATCAATACGCTTTTGGCGTTATTTTCTGGCGACACATTTTTGCATATATTTTTTTTACACTTGACAAGAATCATAAAAACATCGCCATCTGCAAGCGAACATGGTTGGAACACGATTTCGTCGTAAATAATTAATCAGCTCGACGTTTTGGACAATCTGCTTTTTAATACAGGCATTACGGAGATCAAAAACTCTCCAGGTTGAATTGCCTGGTAACAATCAAGCTTGAAACAATTCTGGCCTTAAAAAAAGACAATACAAGCTTTTCTCCCCCCTCTTACCCCCACCTCGCTAATATACATGGCATTCAATGCTCAATAGGTATTTCTTACTTACTGTTGAAAAATTGCGGGTCTTTTGCGGAGTGGCTTTAATTTGCTGACAACAAATAAATTCTATTGTACAGAATCTGATTTGTAAACATGTTGAATGCAAAATCCCACCCCCCTCCTAGTATTAACAAAAACAGTCTAAGATTTTCAAAGAAATTTATCCCACTTGGTTCATACCTTAGGAAAGTGGCCATTTGAAATCTGTATTTGTATCAAAATAATATTATTTTTTTTATATATATACATGTCCAACACATGCTAGCATGTAAACCGGACGTTAAACCGAATATGATGATGATATATCCAGTTTCAATTCATCTCGTGAAATTTTAATATATATATATTTTCTGTGTGTGATTAAAAAAATGTGTAATTATACGATTCTGCTCAGGAAGAGCTGGATTTTTGTTGTTTTTTCTAATTAAATATGTTGAGCAAGATTTTTAATGCCTAGGATTTGCTTGTAATGCCAATATCAAGCAAGGAATGCCTTTCACTGTCATCAATTAAAAACTGGGTTTGCCTTTTTTTCTCTCTCTCTCTTTTTTTCAACTGGTCATTGCAGCATCAAAAAGCAAGACGGTGCAAAAATGCATACCTTCCTTGCAACAGGAACATGCATGCCAGCAAATGACTGTGATCACGCATAGAGTGAAAGATATAGCAGCTTGATAGAAACTACTGCTGTTCCCTTTCCAGTGTGAATTAAGAGGGAGGGGGTTGTCCAATGTCTAGACTTTACAACCAGACCATTGAAACATTGAAAAGCAATATGAACAGTACAAAAATTAGTCTCCTTCGACCATTTTCCCCATCTGAGCTACTGCAAAGACGTGCAATAAATTTTGGTTGGAGAACTGGCTTTGTGGTAATGACTAAGAGCTAGCAATTGAATTCTTAAAGACTACCATTAATATTTTTGTCTACCTAGATATTTTCCTACTAAATTTTACTGATGTCTTTTCATGTGTAATGCTAAATGGTCAGATCTTGAAAAACACCTATCACAATGTATACATTTGAAAGGTTTCGCACCTGTATGCTTTCGATAGTGTCTTGTTAATTCATCGGAACGTGCAAATCTCCAAGCACAACCTTCCCATGAACATCGATAAGGCTTCTCTCCAGTATGCGTACGTTGATGCGCTTTCAAATGCGAGCTTTTGGTGTATACTTTCTTGCATCCTGAAAAGTGACAACGGTGTACACGTTTTTTACTATCTCCTTGGGTATCGGGTGGGCTATTCACACTTTCCAACGATGTATTCGAATTGTTATCACTATTATTCGATTTGGGGCTATTCCGTTGATTGCTCGCTTTCCTGCCCCCTCGACTAGCTGGCTTCGAATTATGCTTCCCAGCGTTTGTTATCCCAGTCGTACTTGTTACTGACTCGGGAGAACTTGGGGGTGTAAGTAATGCTCCTTTCGGTAAATGCTCCAGCCCACTAGTCTGAAAATTGAGAGTTGTCCCCACCGTGCCTTGACCAGAAAGTGGGGGGTTGGCTAATTTGGTGGCTCCAGGTGATGGAAATTCCGGTGGATCAGTAAACTTCGGTTCCGTTGGCGTTTCAGGCAAAACGATATGCATATGCTCTACTTGACTTGTTGAATGTTCGAATAATGGCTTTAAACTATCCAGTTCTGATGGTACTCCGACCAAAGGATAATCGAATTCGTCTGGTACAAGAAATTCATTCCACGACCAACAATCTTGATCTTTACTCTTCAGTAAGCAAGGCTCACTACAAAGGTACCTATCCATTTCAATACGTGTCTAGTGAAAACAGAAAAATACAAGAGAAGGTTTAGTATTCTTCAGATCAAATGAAGCACACAGTAAATAAATGGACTGTGAAAAGGTATTGTGTGTTTTTTGCTAGTCATTTGGTTGAATAGAACTTAACAAAACCCAGGATATTTAAAAACTGCAACTCTACTACACGATCTCCAAATAAATAAAACTAAATATACAGAACACTAATAACTACTATAACAAACATAACCATTAAACATAAAAACTATTAGTAACTATAGTAAATTGAGTAGTAGTAACTGGCTCCGTTATGTTGAAGGGCTTAAATCATCAATAGTCATTGATAAACATAATTACTATCTGATATGATAAACATTACAATTATTTAGCAGCAAAATATACCTGAAACAAGAAGCATATATCTAGCCATAAAAAGCACACGATTTCTAGACTGCACGTGTGGATGCTTCATAAACCTGGAAAACGACAGGTAACGAGTAAACAAGTGAAACTTTCAAGTTCACAAACATAACATCAACAAGACGCAAATGGCTACTTGTTTTTAAGCTTGTCTTGGGGTGCTTAAAAAGAAATTGGGTCTAATTTCAAGAATATGGAGTAGAAGTATAATATCCATGCATAAGTTAAACACCATCGACTAGTGAAAGATTGATGGCAGAGTAGTCCATTGCAAGTCTCAACTGTGGAAACCCCCACACTCGGCATGATAATTACCTAAAAAAAAAAAACCGTACTACTTCAACTCACTTGTTGCCAGTTTTCTTCCAGTGATGGATACGGACAAAAGTAACCAGTATCCTCGATGCTTTGAAGCTCCTGAAAGATACTAGCAGACGGTAGTGCGGAGTTAATATCCATCATCCTGAACGTATTCTTAAGACCGTAATCCACATCGAAAGGATTCCCAATCAAATAATCAAACTACTACAACCAAGAGGTGCAACAATCCAGAGCGGCAAATGGAATGAGTAGTCACAGGCTTTTTCGTTTCAATAGCCATGAGCATTTAAACCAATCATATTGCGTACTTTATCTCCAAAGCCAATCATAACAAACACCTTGTTTCTTTGTGCACTTCTTCAGTACAAACGATAGGGATCAACAAATAAGCCAATAATGGCTTAGTCTAGCATAATGCTTTCTTATGATTGGATAATTTTTCGTTACCTACTAATTTCTTCCAAATATGGAGAGGACAAATATAGCTGCTATATAAACGCAGGCTAGTGACTCACAAGAGAGAATTTCCGAGTTGGAAACAGCTGGGTGTTTGAACTGAAAGGCTGAAGGAGAACCTCAGCATGTTTCGTCAGAGCAAAAACAACGAATTCCCATTAAGCGACAGGAGATTTTGAAAGAAAACTCAAGCCACATCAGTTAAGCGGCGTTCTTTAAAGACAATAGGATCATAGTTCCACTGATTACTTATATCAGACAAAATGCGACATATTTGTGTTAACTATCTTTCAGCAGGTCATACATGCGTTATCAAGTGAGCTTGTTTTCCGATCATGAATTGAAAATCCAAAAATCGTATCAGACAAGGTTCAGTAATCACCTGCCTGCAAAACTGAATCAATCTTTATACTCCTTCCAAACAGCCCTACCAAAACAACCAACAGTTCCCAAAAGAGTGTCAGGGGGCCAGGGGTTTTATTGTTGCAGGACAAAAATAGAAACAGGTATTTCAATAGACAATTGTGATTGTTGTCTTGTTAGTAAAAAAGCTAAGTTCTCTTTTGGGGAAAAAGTAAGCAGCTTAATATTAGTGGTAACTAACAATCTGGCCTTTTTTTAAAAAAATTAAATCAAATTCAACAAATATTAAGTCTTTTTTGCTTGCTGCAACGCGGCAAAATTCAAAAAAGCATGGAAAATGTTCCAATATAATTGGTATTCAATGTGTTGATTGACGCAAGCCAGAGACAGACAAACGCTCAAAAATGAGACTGAAAGCTGGTTAAATTTGAATTACAAGACAGGAAAAAAACAACATCAGAGCAAATTTTTATTTCCTGAGTTAAGACGTCACTCACTGGCCATGTTCTGATATGATTTACATAGCAACGATTGGTAACCAAGATAAATCTTTTAAAATTAGAAAAGAAAATTCTGAAAAAGGAACTCTTTGAAAAATCATTGTTTCAAACCTAAATGAGCACATGTGGTGTTTGTTGATCAGAGTGTTGGGGGTTCCAGGGGAATCACCAATTTTTTGTGACCCACAGAATACGGTCTGAAGCAGTACAAACCTTATGTTAACCTACAGCCGTTTCTAACTTCGACATTATCAGTCTTTGCTAACTATTATATAACGTTTCCTTGTCTCTATTATCTGATCTCACTGTATCATAAAATCACAACAGAGCTTATATGCATTGTTCTCCAACACATTTTCTGGCTTATGTTCTTATCACTAGTCAATTGTCTTGATCCCCACGCTATTACAAAGATGCCAGGGAAAAGCGCACAATGTCTGTCGTCGTTTTTCAATTACGTTGTACTGGTTTTCATCACGTGCTGATCAGAATGTAACTGCCGCTCTTTCACTCTTCCTCCCACATCAAAATGAATCAACAGAATGGATTATGAGCTCAAGGCAGTGAATAATCTCAAGTACAAAGGTTCCATCGTTAAGAAGGAAGTAGCCTGTGAGGATAAAGTCAAGGCAAGAGTTGGGAGAACCTGTAGGAAATTGTCTCAGAGAAGTGCAGTGGTCTGCGACGAAAAAGTGCCACTCCATCTCAAGAGCTACTTCTACGAGGTGGGCATCAGACCTGTTATGCTGTATGGAATGGAAACTTTGCTATTGAAGAAAGCGCACGAGAGGAGGCTGGAAGCCACAGAGATGAGGATGGTGCTTTGGATGGCTGGAATATCGCTGTTGGAGCATAGAAAAAGTGCATATTTGAGAAGGCTTGCCAAAGTAGTCGAAGTCGGCAGGAAGGCTCAAGAGGCTAGACTCCGCTGGTTTGGAAACCTTAATGAGGAGAGAGGAGGAAAGTATCAAGAAGCAAGCGTGCCATCAGCAGGTAATTGGAAAAAGAAGTAGAGGGCGCCAAAAGTTGAGATTGGGAAACAGAGAACAGAGTGATATAAAAACAGTTGTAGTTGAGGATGATGATGTAAGCAATGGGGGCGTGTGGGAGAAGAAATGCCTAGCGGCGGAACCAACTTGGAAGTTGGAAGAAGATCAAAGGAGAAGAAGAAGACTTATAAATATAAAACTTGACACGCCGTAACCTCATAGCTTATTCCTGTGTAATGAAAATGTATGCTTCAGTGTAACCTTTCACATAGCTTTTTTGTTATCATGTCTCTGGCCCCCTTAACACCTTTAGTCTGCCTTGCTCATTATTCGTGCATTTTCTTTCCCATATAATAATAATTATTATTATTATCATCTTTTTCACATTTTGTGTCTGGCTGTTTTTATTGCCGAGTTCTATGCTGACAGGCGGGTCATAACAAATGACCATGGGCTACCAGCATTTTCTTTCTCAAAACTCCAGTACTTTTCGCAAAATCCTGGCTGTTCCCAACAACGTTGTCTTTTGAAGTACTCCTAAGTTGCAGTGAATCCCAAGCTTTTCAACCCACTTTTTTTAAATCCTATGGTCACAGATCCCAGAGCTCCAATAGCAATAGGGACAACTTCTACTTTCTTCAGTTTCCACAGTCTTTTTATTTCTCTTTTCAGATCTTGATACTTTTCTACTTTTTTTTTTCTCCTCTGCCACGTTCGCATCCGCCGGTACTGTTATGTCAATGATTATTGCCGTATGTTCCTTCTTTTCTACCAAGACTAAATCTGGCCTTCTTGCTTCAATTACATTATCACACTGGATATTTACATTATTATTATTATTATTATTATTATTATTAATTGCTACTTTCTTTTAATTTCGGCTATGTACAATCTCGATCCTCCCAATGCCGGCAGCAACAAGGAGATTTGCAACTTACATCCTATCTTTAATAAGCTGTTCAATACTGTAAGTTACTAATACATCAATGTCGCATGGTGCCCAGAATTATATGGGGTTTGGCTGTAGCTTATCCATATAAAACATGGGTCACCAAGGACATGGATAACCCTGCGTCCGAAAATGGCTTGATCTTCGAATACGTGGAACTCTCAGTAGTATTGCATTGTATTGCCTCTGTGTCAATTAGTCACTTTCAGTGTTTCAAGACGCTCAAAAAACGGGGAAAATACCTGCAAAGGAATGAATACTCAGCATGACCCATCAAAATACCAAATGGCTTCTAAATCCCGTAAAAACAATTCCCGCCTCTCAAATAAATTAACATCCCAACTTCTGTTCTTTCATTCTTCTTTAACCATCTCTGTCAATGATTAATCTTGAAATCTCTATGGTCTAACGCGCAAAGCAACAAGAACAAAAATATTTACAACTTTATTATCTAACCAACTTGTTTGTGAATTTTTGCCAATTCCCTGGTTGCTTTCTGGTTTCTTTACTGGAAAAATGACTTTCTGAAAGCACGGGCACTTGGAGGCATATTTCAGCTCTCCGCTTTCTCACGAAAACTCTGAAAGTTATTGACGAATATTCATGTGTGTTGATCTGGCTTGCTTTTTCCTCTCTTGTATAATTACAGGAGGTACGTGCTGCCCTGACTTGCTTCTAAAATCCAATGACACCCACTTTCTTGTAGTGGAATGCTACTACTACTACTACTAGTGCTATTACTACTACCATTACTGCTACTACTACTTTACTGCTACTAATAATACTTTGCTGCTACCACTATTACTACTACTTTACTGCTAATGCTACTACTTCTGCTGCTCCTGCCACTACTTCTTCGTCTTCTTCTACTGCTTCTATTACTAATATTACTTAAACTACTTATCTACTGTTTCTACTACTACTACTACTGCTGCTTTTACAACTATTACTTCTAATGCTACTACTACTTCTTCTTCTACTACTACTTCTATTACTACTATTACTTCTACTACTTCTACTACTGTTTCTACTACTACTACTACTGTTTCTACTACTACTACTACTACTGCTGCTGCTGCTTTTACTACTATTACTTTTACTGCTACTACTACTTCTTCTTCTACTACTACTTCTATTACTACTACTACTACTACTACTACTACTACTGCTACTGCTTCTATTACTTTTTATTCCAAAACCACAGCATGTTACGATAAACTTTGGCAACACCTTGCATGAAATATTTGGATACCACCCCCGTTTACCCTCTAAAATTGCAGGTATTAACTTCCGTATTAACGCTCTTCCTTTTGAAAATTGTATGCAACGTCCACTTCTTGAGAGACCTTAACAAAGTTTTCTTGATCTTGAACTTTGCTTAAAGGGGGGTGTCTTCTCTCAGTTGGGTCACGTGCTGATCAGAACGTAACCGCCGCTCACTTATCCATCCACCGGTCGTCAGGAAGTTCTTAAAATTTGAAACCGGTCCTTTGCACACAAAAGGTTGGGGAGCACTGAGGTGTGTTACCCATAATTTGTGATATGTGCAAATAATTATAGATAGTTTTGGACGGACGAAAACTGCAGTCAATTTAGCTTTGTTATAGCTACTGAATAGCCATTCAACAACGGCGAAATGTGGCCTTCAATTTTGCCATTGCAGTGCGAAGAGCCAATTATTAATCACTGGAATCCAGGGAACATAATCTTTGTAGTGTTTGAGGTGCAGAACGGCTTTGCAGCATGTCAAAGTCAACTGGTTCTCTCTATTGGCTGCAAGAATCACTAACCCCATGGTCGAGGTAGATATTACTGTGGGTCTCTCTGAGATCTTCATCACTTGCTTCTTTACAGAGAAATCTAAGAAGATGAAGAGTGGTACAGGTATCAAATTCTTTCTGAAATGTTTCATCGTTGTGTTTGAGCTTTGTCTTTGTGTTTGATCCGTCTTGATTTCCATACATGCGTCATTGATCTGAAAGTTGCTCCAGCTTTGTCTAACCTTGTGGCCATATCTGTCTCCATTTTATCCGTGTTGGTGAGAAGCGGTGAGAAGAGGCTGTCAGAAATACCTGATTCCAAGAGAAAGACTCATCTGTTGCTTCTTTAATTGCCAAAAGTTACCCCTTTGCTCCTCTTTGCATCCTCTCCGAGAAATTAAAAAATATCATCACCTCTTCATCTGTGACATCTACGACATTTTCTTCTTCGTTCTATTAAATGCACCACCTTGTCCAAAGATAGACCTAGGCAGCCTTAAATCGATCTTTTATTGTTGTTTGATGAGGTTCAACAATAATATCTAAAATATCAGCATGGTTCCCTGGAGAGAATGCCTTAAATACTTACCTTTTACCTATATTTTTCCGTATGTGCATTGGCAAAATCCTCGGTACCTTTTGGATGCGCCATTTCTCTTCATGTCCATTTCCAGGCATTTGAAGTTGCTCTTTTGGCATTGTTGAAAGTCGTTGTCATTTGAGAAGGAATTTTTCTACCAAGGAATTTGTTTTGTTTGAACGAATGCTTCTCTGGATCCTTTCCTTGTACACGTTCTCCCTTTTGAGGGTTTTTCACATCCCTCTGCTTTAATTACTTCCTTGTGTATAGTGGATTATTCATAACTCTCTATATATTTTTGCCTTATTTTCGAACCAAGTTCACTACATATTGGAGGTATCTGATCAGAGCTTTGCGCATCTTGATAACGATTACCCGCTAACATTGCAACTTTCAAACTTAGCAACTAATTTTCAGGCTCCTTTTAAACCCATTTTTTCGAAGCATGATGGAAAATCAATTCTGGTCGGTATTACAGGTAAAGGTTCTTGACTGACCAGGCTCCTCCTCCTCCTCCTCAGGTGCCGTGTCCAGGAACGTTGGCGATCCAGGCTCTCCACAGATCTCTGTCCTACGCTGCCCCCAGTAGCTGTAGCTCGCTCTTTGTCTACCATGCTGCAATCCTGCCAATGTACTTCATTCTTGGTCGTCCTCTGCATCGTTTCCCTTTTTTCATTCCCGTCACCGTCCACTCCTCAAGCTCTTACTTCCTCATTACCTGTCCTAGGTAGGAAGGCTGCCTTTTTC
>RDPX01000407.1:298460-321071 GCA_003991215.1 Morbakka virulenta
TATCATCATTATTTTTATTATCATTATCATCATTATTGTTATTATCATCATTATTTTATTATCATCATTATTTTTATTATCATTATCATCATTATTGTTATTATCATCATTATTTTTATTATCATTAACAACTATTATCATTATCATCATCATTATTATCATTATTATTATCATTATCATTATTATTATCATCATTATTTTTATTATCATTAACAACTATTATCATTATCATCATCATCATTATTATTATTATTATCATTAACAACATTATCATCGTTATCATTATCAAAGTCTTTGCCGTTGTTTACTCTACCACCCACTGTGTTGTCATAATTATTGAACCCTTTTTGTCTTGCATTGACTGCTCACAATCGTTCTAAACATAAATTATTTATGTTTAGAACTTTTATATTATAAAGTAGGCTAGGGTAATAATGTAAGTACATAAATTATGTTCTATTTTGAACAACTGTTTTGAGACAAGTTCCATACTGAATGGATAAAAATGATCATAATTTAACTAGTATTTGATGTCATTTAAATATTATATTATATTATATTATGTTTTATTATGTTATATTAAATTCTTTTCGCCCTCTCGGGGAATCGAACCCGGAACATCTTGGTTACAGTGCAACTACACTGTCCATTAAGCCACGGTTCCTCATTGTCACCACAACAACTAATAGGTACTAATTACTATCAAAATTTGTTTAATTTTGTCTGTTTCACGATTGCTTTGGGTTTAGTGTTCCCTTATCCTATTCATTTTTCTCTTCGTTCCTGCAAATAGGATTTTTTTACATGATCCAGTGGGTGTATTTCAAAATGTACAAGTATGTACTGAGCTTCTCAAGAAATCACAGCATTTTTGTGTGAGTTTTGGAGAAAAAAACCAACACGTGTTGTTTGCGGGACAAGTAATGGTGTTGCTATGCAACTCAGTTATTCTTGAGAAATGCTGTTGTTGTGGGCACCATACCAAGTACATTATCCGTCCTGTGTTAGTGAAGTGCGAAGTAAAACAGCATGTCTTTCGAGATTAATAACCTTTACTTTGCATTTCACTTATTGTTTATTTCCTCAAGATGGGATGGAAGTAATACCCTACCTGCTGAGATCAAGTGTGGCCCTACCATGCAGGACAGGGACCTCGAGATCCTTGAGCCTTGACTAGAGACCAGCCCAAGAGGAAGGGTCTTCCCACGGAGGGTCCTGGAGGGGCGATCCGTATGTCTTACATTTTATGATGTCTTGCGTGCTTTCTGTCCCACTTTTTCTTGATCTGTTGGTTCCCTTCGGGGTTTTAAAGGTCGTTATCTGTAAAAGACAAAATTGGGCCCACTGTTTACCAGGGATTCCATAGATGAAATATCTAGTACCCTACTGATAGTCAGTTTCTACAACTTAGCTTCAAAACCGTTTATTACACCATCTCTTTTGTCCCGAAAGCAACTTTCATACAATCTGTTTTAGTGGCTACCTAGGTTCATACAACCTCTTTTGTTAAGCATGTAGGACTTGACTTCGTAAAAAAACTCTCTCGTGTCTTTATGAAATGAAAAACAAGTACATGAAGCAATTTTAGACTGTGAAATGCACTGGAAACATTATGAAAATTCAAGACACACTTGGATCTTCCTTTCAACGAACACGCGTACTGACCTCAAAATTTCTGCATTTTTTAAGTTTGAAGGTCTGGCAGGAAAGAGTTGCAATAACCTTGACGAGAACCGCACGTTTATTGCAAATGTTTGCTGCTTTTGATCATCATCATCGTTGTCGTCATGGTTATAAATTACATTCATGAGCTTCCTCGTTTTCCAGCTTTGATGCCCGGTCTGTGCTTCTGTATCTGCTTCCTCAATACTGTATGGTCTTCTTGGTCCTCGTCCCTCCACCATACAAAATTCCTTATCTTCGGAATTCTTCTTCAACCACCGTTTCAGTGGTCGTCTCACTGGTTTCTAACCTTCAATCTCTATTTTCCATGCCTTCTTTACTTCATTTTCATCATTCATTTGGAGAAAATGGCCATGCCACCCCAGGTAGGGGTTGGGCGCCAAGTTCACTGTGCTGATGACATTCAATTCTTTTCGGATACTGTCATGCCTCAAACTGTCATCACTGTCATCTTTATTCTTGTCACTTGTGACACTGGCAAGGCTCACTTTGAAAAATGAGATTGAAATCTCAAACAACTTTACAGTCAATGCACCCATCAGTCATCGATATCAAAAACCGGAAAAAAGAAATAATTACCCTTGCAGACGATTCCTAAAAAACATTGACAGTGATTCCCAACCAACACCAAACATAGTCAAACGTACCACAAACTCTTTGCCCGAATGACTTTTGACCCTTTTCCAAGGGCCAAAGTTAACATGCAACGTCTTGGTCTCTGCCATTGCCAGAATCTTGCTTCAGAATTTGGCGCCAAAATAAGTATCCATCAATGGACTTCAACTAAATATGGTCTGAGAGTGTGGTTTAAATTTGAGGTCCAAGCTGGTGAAAATTATTGGTTCGCAGATAGCAACGTGATGGCAGCAAGTAGACACTTAATTGGTGCGGGGTTTACACTTACCTTACATGGATTTTGGCAAAAATATTACAGGATTTTTTTCTTCTGGAATGTAGTCCAACTTGTCATGCTGCTCATCACGCGTGTTTAAATCCAAAGCCTGTGATTCCGATGACGCATCCAGCCTAATTCATTTTGCAACAAGGTGTGAAAACTGCGTTGAAAAAATTCAAGGCTGCTAAGTTAAGTGGTGAAAAGAAGGTCAAACGTGTGAAGTCAACAGGTCGTATTTGATTTGCATGAGGAAAACGTGATAATCAAAGGCTTGATGGAATTAATCAGGCGCTTTTGTCTTCTTTCATGTCCCAAGGGTAGTTTCGGATTGGCAAGTGTCAAACGGGAATCCTCCAGTGTTGCAACTGACTTCGACTTTTGCGCTCTTATGTTTTCTCATTGAATAAAAGTGGCATGTAAATGGTGAAACACCTTCACTGTTCCACAATTCTATCGTTTGTAAAATAGGTCTTTTTAGTATCTTTATTATCCATATGCCTTGCATGTTATGGTGTCTTGCGTGCTTTCTGTCCCACTTTTTCTTGATCTGTTCCTTGCTTTCGGGACTTTCACAGGTGCTCATCTATGAAAGACAAAAATAGGCCCACTGTTTACCAGGGGTTCTATCAATGAAAGACCCAGTATCTTTATTATAATTATTTATTGTTGTTTTATATACCATACATACTTGTAATCAAGATCTTTAATTTGGTAGGGTTTTTTTTAAAGTTTCCAGTTCACCTACTTGTTGGCGTGCGAAGCTTTCAAATCAATGAGAATTTTAATGGCTTTAAATGCATCTAATCTTTGCTACTTACAAAATTAAAGGATGAAAGCAAAAAGATGGGCTTGAACATCAATAAGAAGAAAACTAAAGTTCAGGTTATTAGCAAAAAGAAAACTATACCCGTATGTAACATAGAACTAGATGGGCAGCAAATAGAACAAGTAAACCAGTTTGATTACCTTGGTAGCATGATCACCTCTGACTGTAAATGCGAAAAGGAGATAAATCGAAGGATTGCAATAGCAAAAAATGCTTTTGAAAAACATAGGAAGATCCTTACTAGCAAACAATTAAAGTTAAACACGAAAAAGCGATTCCTAAAATGCTTCATTTGGTCCACATTACTGGGTGCGAATGTTGGATATTGAATAAGGCTATGCAAAACAGGTTAGAAGCAATGAAAATGTGGTGTTTTAAACGAATGTTAAAGATATCTTGGGTGAAAAGAAAGAGGAATGTTGATGTTTTAGCTTGATGTAATGAAGAAAGACCATTGATAAGAGTAATAAGACAAAGTCACTTAAAGTTTATTGGTTATGTCATCAGAGAAGAAAGTATTGAAAGGCTGGCTGCAAAAGGAAAAATAGTTGGAAAGAGAGCTAAAGGCAGACAAAGAATAACCTTCATGAAAGGTTTAACATCATCTGCTGCTGGCAATTTAACTTCGAATGAACTTCTTCATGCTGCAACTGATAGAAAAAGGTTTTTAGGTCATGATCACCAATGTCAGGAACCGATAGGGCATCATCATCATAAGAAGAATCTTTGTGGCAAAATTAGTGAATTTTTAAGTTGTAATTAAAGAGGAAGAAGATGGTGAAGAAGAAGAAGAAGAAGGAAGAGGGGGAGACGAAGGAGGAGGAGGAGATGAAGGAGGAGGAGAAGAAGAAGGAGGAGGAGAAGAACGAGGAGGAGGAGAAGAAGAAGGAGGAGGACGAGAAGGAGGAGGACGAGAAGAACGAGGACGAGAAGAAGGAGGAGGACGAGAAGAAGAAAGAGGAGAAGAAGAAGAAGAAGAAGGAAGAGGAGGAGAAGAAGGAGGAATAGAAGAAGGAAGAGGAGGAGAAGAAGAAGGAGGAATAGAAGAAGAAGGAGGAGGAGAAGAAGATAAAGAAGAGGAAGAGGAAGAAAAGAAAGAAGAAGAACAAAGAAGAAGAACAACAAAGAAATATCACTGACGGTAACGCCTCTTTTTCGCATTCTGATTTTCGATCGTGGGTAAAATTTTGGGGGTTATGTCATAATGTTTACATAACACTGGTAAAGTTAGGATAGACATTCCCCCCAAAAGGACACAAATGCAAGATTACTAAGTCAGTATTAACTAATATACTAATACTAACGTTTTAAAACGCAGTGCAATTCATGATCCTTACGAGGCAGAGAAAAATTTGTAGAAAATTATGAAGTCACTTACCATCCTACCCCCTTCTTCGTACAGCACTGTAAAGTCAGATCTCACAAGCCAAATTGCAGTCGTAGATATTTCATCATCACTGAGCATGTGTTTGTAATACAAAAGTGAATAGAAAAAAAACGATGTTTTAATTTCAAAAGTACACAATTATATAGCATTTTAAAAGATTGGAAGGGTGAAAACAATTTCACATTTAAAATTCCTTCTTTTAGTTTTGAAAAACCAGCAATCCTGAAAAAGGCTTGGCAAGAAAGTTTAACTGGATGTAATATTGTAGTTTAGTATAATTTCATGCATAGATAATAATAACCCTTCCGTAACCTTTTCTTATCCTCTTTTTATTTCCTTCTTCTTTTCCTTCTTCCATTTCTTCTTCTTTTCCCTTTTCTTCTTCTTTTCTTCCCTTTCTTCCCCTTTTCTATTTCTTCTTCTTTTCTTCTTTTGCTTCCTTTTCTTCTTTTTCTTCTACTTCTTCCTTTCCTTCTTTTCTTTTATTTCTTCCTTTTCTTTTATTTCTTCCATTTCTTCTTCTCCTTTTCTTCTTTTTCCTTTTCTGTTTCTTCCTTTTCTTTTTTTTTCATCTTTTTTCTTTTTCTTCCTTTTCTTTTTCTTACTCTTCTTCCTTTCTTCTTTTTCTTTTTTTTTCTCTTCTTTCTTCTACGACTGTACTACCACTGTAGTAGGGTCATTTGCTCAGTTTGTCGTACTGTATCAATACCTGCTTTTCTTGAAAGCCTAAGTGTAATTTAAGTTATTGCTTGCTTTTGAAGCTGTTGTTTGTAACGTGCATACTCATACGTGGTGCCTCCAGTATTCAGTGATGCAGCGGGCAAAAACATTTCTCAATCGACTTCGACCCGCCACTAGCCTCTCCATACTGGTCCACGTTCTCTGACCTCTCTTTGGATATGGGACACCGTACCATTGCTGTTCTGCCGTGACGACTTTCAGGTAGGCGTAATCTGTGAACAGATAGACGTATTCGGCGAGTTCTGATACTTAATTACAGCTTTGATTTCAGTTTTTCAATAGATTTCTTTATTTGTGATGTGATTTCTTAAGCTTACCTCTAATATCTTTCGGAGTCACTTAAGAAAAAAGATGTCTAAAATTTTTCCAGATTTTGCAAGATTTTCTATGCTTCAATGCAGTAGATGATCGCCGGTACAACAATTGAATTCTGCAATCAAATTTTGAGCGATAAACTAATGGTTTTAGACGTGCTATGGTTTGTTGAAGACTATTGCTCCTTTTTTTTGTTTTGCATTTGATATGAGGCTCTAGATCACCACCATTGCTAATTGCACTTCCATGGTAGCTGAATACGCAAAGTAATTCTTAATCTTGTGCTCCAATATTTGAACCATTCATCTGCATACTTTTCGTTTTCTTGCACACGGTAGAAATAATTTTATGCTTCAAGACATCTCATTTCTCTGTTTCCACACCTGATGTCTATTATATTATATTATATTATATTATATTATATTATATTATATTATATTATATTATATTATATTATATTATATTATATTATATTATATTATATTATATTATATTATATTATATTATATTATATTATATTATATTATATTATATTATATTATATTATATTATATTATATTATATTATATTATATTATATTATATTATATTATATTATATTATATTATATTATATTATATTATATTATATTATATTATATTATATTATATTATATTATATTATATTATATTATATTATATTATATTATATTATATTATATTATATTATATTATATTATATTATATTATATTATATTATATTATATTATATTATATTATATTATATTATATTATATTATATTATATTATATTATATTATATTATATTATATTATATTATATTATATTATATTATATTATATTATATTATATTATATTATATTATATTATATTATATTATATTATATTATATTATATTATATTATATTATATTATATTATATTATATTATATTATATTATATTATATTATATTATATTATATTATATTATATTATATTATATTATATTATATTATATTATATTATATTATATTATATTATATTATATTATATTATATTATATTATATTATATTATATTATATTATATTATATTATATTATATTATATTATATTATATTATATTATATTATATTATATTATATTATATTATATTATATTATATTATATTATATTATATTATATTATATTATATTATATTATATTATATTATATTATATTATATTATATTATATTATATTATATTATATTATATTATATTATATTATATTATATTATATTATATTATATTATATTATATTATATTATATTATATTATATTATATTATATTATATTATATTATATTATATTATATTATATTATATTATATTATATTATATTATATTATATTATATTATATTATATTATATTATATTATATTATATTATATTATATTATATTATATTATATTATATTATATTATATTATATTATATTATATTATATTATATTATATTATATTATATTATATTATATTATATTATATTATATTATATTATATTATATTATATTATATTATATTATATTATATTATATTATATTATATTATATTATATTATATTATATTATATTATATTATATTATATTATATTATATTATATTATATTATATTATATTATATTATATTATATTATATTATATTATATTATATTATATTATATTATATTATATTATATTATATTATATTATATTATATTATATTATATTATATTATATTATATTATATTATATTATATTATATTATATTATATTATATTATATTATATTATATTATATTATATTATATTATATTATATTATATTATATTATATTATATTATATTATATTATATTATATTATATTATATTATATTATATTATATTATATTATATTATATTATATTATATTATATTATATTATATTATATTATATTATATTATATTATATTATATTATATTATATTATATTATATTATATTATATTATATTATATTATATTATATTATATTATATTATATTATATTATATTATATTATATTATATTATATTATATTATATTATATTATATTATATTATATTATATTATATTATATTATATTATATTATATTATATTATATTATATTATATTATATTATATTATATTATATTATATTATATTATATTATATTATATTATATTATATTATATTATATTATATTATATTATATTATATTATATTATATTATATTATATTATATTATATTATATTATATTATATTATATTATATTATATTATATTATATTATATTATATTATATTATATTATATTATATTATATTATATTATATTATATTATATTATATTATATTATATTATATTATATTATATTATATTATATTATATTATATTATATTATATTATATTATATTATATTATATTATATTATATTATATTATATTATATTATATTATATTATATTATATTATATTATATTATATTATATTATATTATATTATATTATATTATATTATATTATATTATATTATATTATATTATATTATATTATATTATATTATATTATATTATATTATATTATATTATATTATATTATATTATATTATATTATATTATATTATATTATATTATATTATATTATATTATATTATATTATATTATATTATATTATATTATATTATATTATATTATATTATATTATATTATATTATATTATATTATATTATATTATATTATATTATATTATATTATATTATATTATATTATATTATATTATATTATATTATATTATATTATATTATATTATATTATATTATATTATATTATATTATATTATATTATATTATATTATATTATATTATATTATATTATATTATATTATATTATATTATATTATATTATATTATATTATATTATATTATATTATATTATATTATATTATATTATATTATATTATATTATATTATATTATATTATATTATATTATATTATATTATATTATATTATATTATATTATATTATATTATATTATATTATATTATATTATATTATATTATATTATATTATATTATATTATATTATATTATATTATATTATATTATATTATATTATATTATATTATATTATATTATATTATATTATATTATATTATATTATATTATATTATATTATATTATATTATATTATATTATATTATATTATATTATATTATATTATATTATATTATATTATATTATATTATATTATATTATATTATATTATATTATATTATATTATATTATATTATATTATATTATATTATATTATATTATATTATATTATATTATATTATATTATATTATATTATATTATATTATATTATATTATATTATATTATATTATATTATATTATATTATATTATATTATATTATATTATATTATATTATATTATATTATATTATATTATATTATATTATATTATATTATATTATATTATATTATATTATATTATATTATATTATATTATATTATATTATATTATATTATATTATATTATATTATATTATATTATATTATATTATATTATATTATATTATATTATATTATATTATATTATATTATATTATATTATATTATATTATATTATATTATATTATATTATATTATATTATATTATATTATATTATATTATATTATATTATATTATATTATATTATATTATATTATATTATATTATATTATATTATATTATATTATATTATATTATATTATATTATATTATATTATATTATATTATATTATATTATATTATATTATATTATATTATATTATATTATATTATATTATATTATATTATATTATATTATATTATATTATATTATATTATATTATATTATATTATATTATATTATATTATATTATATTATATTATATTATATTATATTATATTATATTATATTATATTATATTATATTATATTATATTATATTATATTATATTATATTATATTATATTATATTATATTATATTATATTATATTATATTATATTATATTATATTATATTATATTATATTATATTATATTATATTATATTATATTATATTATATTATATTATATTATATTATATTATATTATATTATATTATATTATATTATATTATATTATATTATATTATATTATATTATATTATATTATATTATATTATATTATATTATATTATATTATATTATATTATATTATATTATATTATATTATATTATATTATATTATATTATATTATATTATATTATATTATATTATATTATATTATATTATATTATATTATATTATATTATATTATATTATATTATATTATATTATATTATATTATATTATATTATATTATATTATATTATATTATATTATATTATATTATATTATATTATATTATATTATATTATATTATATTATATTATATTATATTATATTATATTATATTATATTATATTATATTATATTATATTATATTATATTATATTATATTATATTATATTATATTATATTATATTATATTATATTATATTATATTATATTATATTATATTATATTATATTATATTATATTATATTATATTATATTATATTATATTATATTATATTATATTATATTATATTATATTATATTATATTATATTATATTATATTATATTATATTATATTATATTATATTATATTATATTATATTATATTATATTATATTATATTATATTATATTATATTATATTATATTATATTATATTATATTATATTATATTATATTATATTATATTATATTATATTATATTATATTATATTATATTATATTATATTATATTATATTATATTATATTATATTATATTATATTATATTATATTATATTATATTATATTATATTATATTATATTATATTATATTATATTATATTATATTATATTATATTATATTATATTATATTATATTATATTATATTATATTATATTATATTATATTATATTATATTATATTATATTATATTATATTATATTATATTATATTATATTATA
The DNA here is from genome assembly GCA_003991215.1 of Morbakka virulenta. Classification (NCBI taxonomy): domain Eukaryota; kingdom Metazoa; phylum Cnidaria; class Cubozoa; order Carybdeida; family Carukiidae; genus Morbakka; species Morbakka virulenta. The sequence continues at coordinate 309,336 of RDPX01000407.1, forward strand.
TTATATTATATTATATTATATTATATTATATTATATTATATTATATTATATTATATTATATTATATTATATTATATTATATTATATTATATTATATTATATTATATTATATTATATTATATTATATTATATTATATTATATTATATTATATTATATTATATTATATTATATTATATTATATTATATTATATTATATTATATTATATTATATTATATTATATTATATTATATTATATTATATTATATTATATTATATTATATTATATTATATTATATTATATTATATTATATTATATTATATTATATTATATTATATTATATTATATTATATTATATTATATTATATTATATTATATTATATTATATTATATTATATTATATTATATTATATTATATTATATTATATTATATTATATTATATTATATTATATTATATTATATTATATTATATTATATTATATTATATTATATTATATTATATTATATTATATTATATTATATTATATTATATTATATTATATTATATTATATTATATTATATTATATTATATTATATTATATTATATTATATTATATTATATTATATTATATTATATTATATTATATTATATTATATTATATTATATTATATTATATTATATTATATTATATTATATTATATTATATTATATTATATTATATTATATTATATTATATTATATTATATTATATTATATTATATTATATTATATTATATTATATTATATTATATTATATTATATTATATTATATTATATTATATTATATTATATTATATTATATTATATTATATTATATTATATTATATTATATTATATTATATTATATTATATTATATTATATTATATTATATTATATTATATTATATTATATTATATTATATTATATTATATTATATTATATTATATTATATTATATTATATTATATTATATTATATTATATTATATTATATTATATTATATTATATTATATTATATTATATTATATTATATTATATTATATTATATTATATTATATTATATTATATTATATTATATTATATTATATTATATTATATTATATTATATTATATTATATTATATTATATTATATTATATTATATTATATTATATTATATTATATTATATTATATTATATTATATTATATTATATTATATTATATTATATTATATTATATTATATTATATTATATTATATTATATTATATTATATTATATTATATTATATTATATTATATTATATTATATTATATTATATTATATTATATTATATTATATTATATTATATTATATTATATTATATTATATTATATTATATTATATTATATTATATTATATTATATTATATTATATTATATTATATTATATTATATTATATTATATTATATTATATTATATTATATTATATTATATTATATTATATTATATTATATTATATTATATTATATTATATTATATTATATTATATTATATTATATTATATTATATTATATTATATTATATTATATTATATTATATTATATTATATTATATTATATTATATTATATTATATTATATTATATTATATTATATTATATTATATTATATTATATTATATTATATTATATTATATTATATTATATTATATTATATTATATTATATTATATTATANTGATAATGATGATAGTGATGATAATGATGATAGTGATGATAATAATGATAGTGATGATAATGATAATAGTGATGATAATGATGATAGTGATGATGATGATGATGATAGTGATGATAGTGATGATAATGATCATAGTGATGATAATGATAATAGTGATGATAATGATGATAATGATGATAATGACGATAGTGATGATAATGATAATGGTGATGATAATGATGATAATGATGATAATGATGATAATGATGATAATGACGATAGTGATGATAATGATGATAGTGATGATAATGATGATAATGATGATGATAATGATAATGAAATTAATTTTAATAATAACAGTTGTAATGATAATAATAATAACAATGAATAAACCAAGCAACAAAATACAATGCAAAAGAAGCACCATGGGTGTAATTAACTAGCAAAGATGTTGAATTTTAACAGCAAGTAAATCTAGAAATAAGGAAGATGCCAATTGCATGTTGGGAAGAGCCAAAACTGGGAAGCACAGGGTCCGGATGTCGTCCAATGTTTCTGGTTAGAGAACATTTTGAGCATGCGCAAAAGAATAGATAAATTCCTATAGGAGTTTTTAGATATTGGTCAGACATCAAGAAATATGACATCCGGAAGGGTAGTACTGATTATAATCAGTACTATTACAGTACTATTACAGCCAGGTAATCAGACTGTAGTTTTCCGTTTGGTTTCCCTTCAATGAGTCTTTCATAATTATGAAAGACTCATTGAAGGGAAACTAACCGGAATACTACAGTCTGATTACCTGCCTCTAACGTATGTAGAACACGTTGACCGGTATAGTAAAGATAGACTTGATGACAAACTCGAGATCTAAGGAGTGTTTGGAGATAAAGGACGTGGCGGTTGAAAAAAAAAAGACACATAAGAACGTTTAATACTTGATAAGGCCATTATAAACCATCTATTTTTAGACTTTCATGAGCCATACGTGTTTTATGTAAATGATAACCATTTTTGTTTTCTTTTCTTTTGATATCATTCATTATTTCATTTAAATTGTTAAGAACAAACAATTATTTATACAGGACAAAGTGGTAGAACAGAATTTGTATATAGCTTGTCTATATCTTATTTTGAACTTTTAATCCTGTATAAATATTCGTAATAATAATAATAATAATAATAATAATAATAATAATAATAATAATGACGATAATAATAATAATAATAATAATAATAATAATAATAATAATAATAAGAAGAAGAAGAAGAAGAAGAAGAAGAAGAAGAAGAACCATGCAAGGCATAAGGCCCCCAATAACTGTATGGAATTGTGAAGAAATGACAGAGAAAAAAGAAACAAGAAAAAGAAAAAGTAAAGGTTTAAACCAAAAGTTAACCAGAGTCGTAAAAATATTCAATTCAGACGATGTGAAGAAGCACTCGGAATCCAAAGAGTTCCACAATCTTGTATTCTGAGAAAAAAACCCAACTATAATCAAAGAGAGATTTATTTCAATGAGAGGCAAGAAGTGCGTGAGGATGAAGACGTTGGAGAGAAACGCTTCACAGAAGATGCAACAACCTGATCTGGTATCAACGAGGAATCCTCATCAGACCATTTCTTGTGATAAAGACTAAGATAAGGAAAAATCCATCGATGAGACTAAGGTTGAAAAGTGGCAGCAAGATTTGAATCCATTTTTTTTCATCTTCCTTGTAAACCTTAATCCTTCTCGCCCAAAACTCCTATCATATTTTTATTCACACTTGCTAGTAGATGGAATATTAAATAACAAAATGCAAGATGTGTTCTTTGTTCAATTTCTAATTTCTGCTCTTTGCATTTTTTATATTATTGTTAAGTTGGCTAACAGACCAGAAAAACAAGATGAAACCAAAGTTGTGGTCTGCTACAATGTTGATTAGCTCAGCTTAGGTTCCCCCAACACGAACCACAAAAACAAAAGTTCTGATGTTCAGTGACGATGGTCATTGTTTCGCGCCCAAGAATGTCGAGTTGTTGATTACTCCCACTTGATAATCAAGTGATACTCACGTTTAATCTGATCTTTAAAAGGATAGGAGGATAGACCTTTTCTACAGTGTTGAAGTGAAATAGTTATCATTCCTAAAAAATTCAGCAAATGTTTGTGAATGCAGTAAAATCATTTTTTTTAAAATACTGACTGGAAGCACACAATCTCAAATCTGCACAAATCGGAGTCTATTTGAGACACAATCAAACCTTTGAAATTTAGTACAGTAGAGGAATTAACCAAGTGAGATCTTTTCAAACCAAAAATGTTTTGAAGAAGCAGAAACGAGGGGAAACCAGTTTCATATCCAACGATCCAGTGCTTGACCAATTAGTAGATCATCAGCTCACAGTGTCAAAGATTCGTTCCACAATGTGAGACTCAGCCACGGCCTTCGAGTATCAACTCGAGTTAGTTTAGTCTTATTAAAACCAAGCTACTGAGTTTGCAATTAATTTCAGATATAGGATTGGGAGGAGGATTAAATGAATAAAGAAAGGTTAATAAAAACTATGAACTCATAAATATCTTTCAAATATCCCTCTGCACCTAATTGACTTATAGGTCTACTAAATACAATCCCTTAAAAGCCAAAAAATTGCAGTTTAAACAAATTACAAGTAGTACCCCTACTGCAACAGAAAACGTGTTTTTAACCCTTACTAATATCAGTGTCTGCCTTTAAAAAGGAAACAATGATTCATGGTACAGGCAACAAGAACAAGTTTTTGTGAAAACCACAATGAGGATATTGCAGAAAAAGGAGCAATTTTTAGAAAATGAAGGTTTGATGAGAAAAGACAAAAGAAAAAAAAACACAACCTCACTTAAGAAAATGCTCTCTGAAATAAGGAGAAATACATTTTTGAAACTTCAATTACCAGGCATTTTATACGAAAGAGACTGGCTTCTTCATTCCAAATGAGCATACCTTATGAGTGTTTTTGCAGTGCAACTTGAAAAGTACTATCTACAATTGAAGATCTGACAAAACTGCTTGAGGCTGATCTATACGAAGGTACTTTATCATCTAATGGTAAAATAGATTTTTCTGCACCTCTAATTTTGTATATCTTACTGGATTAACAGTCCCAGCTAACATGTGAGGTACTGTCGGTAAAAAATATATTTTTGTTCAGCGTTCAAACAGGTGGCAAAAATTGACTGGATCTAAGTGTCGGGTTTTGTAAATAAATGCTTGAAATAGCAAGGTTTTTGTTACGTCTGTCATCAGAAGAAGATAAGGACGACGAAAAAAGGAACAAAAAGAAGAAGAAGAAGAAGAAGAAGAAGAAGAGAAAAAAGAAGAAGAGAAAAAAGAAGAAGAAAAGAAAAAAGAAGAAAATAAGAAGAAGAAGAGAAAAAGGAGAAGAGAAAAGAAGAAGAAGAGAAAAAAGAGAAGAAGAGAAAAAGAAAAAGAGAAAAAAGAAAAAGAGAAAAAAGAAGAAGAATTTACCTATGTTAGATGTGACTGCTGGCCCATTTGCAGTCAAACAAAATAGATCTCAAGTAAAAATATATCGGCTTAAATGCACTCGTATGGCACCCAAAACCACTCACTACCACTCGATGACATGAGCACGGACGCATTTGCTAATGGTCTACTCTCTTTTACTATTATCAGAGGCCCCATAAGACAGTTTATATGTGGTGGGAACTTTATTGGCGTAACCAATGAATTTCCGCAATCTGCAAATATTGCTAATTTCCTTTCATTTAGTCGCATGGACACCGCATGGAAGAGAGAAATAAGGTCAGGCAAAACTATTTTTAACAGCTTATTGAATGGGTTTAGGCATAGACTGAACACGCTGTTCCTACAAACGCTTCTGTGTGAAGTGATGGCTTTCGTCAATTGTAAACCAGTAACTGCAGGAACGTACATAACTATGAAATCAAGCATTGTGATGTCCTCTTCTGGACAATGTGATGAGACAGAGGTATATTCCCGTGAGTGGTGGGGATAGTTCAAGGTCTTGCCAATATATTTTGGAACAGATGGAGAAAAAAATTTCTACATTGGACGTAAATTTCATGTTTCATAAGAATCAGGTGTCACCAAGACGTTGTATCTCAATTTTTATATTCAGATAGAAAATATACTGTATTGGTACTAGGAAGTCACTTGGTTGAAATCAAGCTTGTTTAAAATATTTGTATATTACTGCATTCTGCGCGGATCAGCGAAATTTATTACTATTGGAGCTTCTTTCCTAGTAAGGGCAATTCTTTTTCGCCTCTTGTCCTCTACCTTGCTGTGGAATGTCTTATTTATAGCCATTCCTTCGCCAACTCTCATGACATGGTCATAGTACATAAACCAAGCTTTTCTTGCCTTCTTATGTGTATTAGGGACTTTTGCGAACCTTCGAATATCTTCGTTTGTTCGTTTTTTCCCCAGAGACATACCTATCATCCATCTTAGCATCCTCATCTCAGGCGATATTAGTGCCCACTCTTCCACTTTCCTCAAAGGCATCACCTCTAGTCCGTACAAGAGTACAAGAGTACTAATCCAGACAAAATAATCCTGATAAAAGCGGAATCAACGATGGAAAACTAAATACCAGATATATCGAGGTTGAATTAGTAGCTCCTTCCTCAATTGGTAGCTCCTCAATTTGGGGGACGACAATTTTGGGAGAGGGATTTTTCCACTGACTAAAGGCAGGTTTCAAATTCAAAACGAGATAGCACACGCGTAAAGTGCTCAGAAGGTTCAGGTTCTTAGGCAAACGGCATGGAAGTTTAACTTTTTAATGAAATAGTTGCTTCGGATAAAATCTTGTTCAGGTAGCAAACTATGGTACCGTGCAATATCAAAATGAGTAACTCAACAACAAATTTGAAAGTTCCATTTCATGTAGTACAATTTTTCAACACAATTTTCAGAGTGAATTTGAGTGTAGTCTTATATAGTCACCGCAATTCTACCAGAGGCATACCTAAGATTTATGTTTCACTGGACCAGAGGCATACCTAAGATTTATGTTTCACTGGACCAGAGATTGAGAAGCCAAAGATATGTATCACATTCTGTCGGTTTGTTAATTTCTTTATAACCTATTGTCGCGAATTGATGGAACTAGATTATTAGAATTGCCGTACAGAGTTAAACTTCGATTATCAGAACACCGATTATCCGAATTTCGGATTCTCCGAACAGGATCTTTCGGCCCCGGTAAATATTCGCGTAAACGTGTGTTCTAACGTAAATACATGTATATGTATATCAAGTAAGGTGTCGTTTGTTCGCGGATAATCAGTTATCCGCAAAATCACTTATCAGAACAAATTGATTTGCATCTCTCTTGTTCGGATAATCGAGGTTCAACTGTACCATTATTTTTGATTTAGTCTTTGCGCCGCCTCTATTACGATTACTTCAATTTGTGTACTACAATTTAAGTGGATTTTTTATAGCATTGGTAAAGGATGCATGTTTCTGTTCATGTATTACGATATTATAATAATCCAAATGCTTTTTTGTGTCATCTGTATTATTAGGAAATATTACTGATATGAATGAATGGACTATTTCATTACACATAGATTATGTAGTGTTGTTAGTAAGTGTACAGTTATTTGGAAGACCGAGGAAGACCGAAGACAAGAACAGCTGATAACATCAAAGAGATGACTGGAATGACGGTGGCTCAGATGCTGAATAATCCAAGAGAACAGGAAAACTGGAGAAAAATTGTTGGGGGTGCCAGGGCGGATTATGACAATAATCCTTTCGTTTGATGATGATGACACTAGACGTGTCTTGTGTTACAGTAAATATCTACAGCTGTCAACAATGAGATATTGGCCGAGTGGCTCAATCAACAGAATGCCATGCAGGAGAGATTCGAGTTTCGAACCCTTCCGAAGTCCCCTGAATTACCTCACCCAATTTGTTTTGTCGGTTAAAAATGGCATACTACTAACTTTGTGCATGTTTTCAGAGATAGAGTTGGGGACGAGAAGATTTCAATAAACTAAAAAGATTTTATGTAGTACAAAGAAAAAAAAATCAAATAAGAAACAGAGCCCTCTCCGCTGATGTAACTTTAAAGCTTTGTTCAGAGTAAAAGACTTGTAAAAACGCTTTCTGTTCTACGATAGGGTATGAATATTATTATGATATCCAATACTTACATTCATTAGATCATATAAACAAAAAGAATGGCAATTAGCTCTAGTGTCGGATTGCTCCACAGATAGTAATGCACAACTATTTTTCGTCACCCACAAGTAAAAGTGTGCTTGCTGAAACATGATACTTGATTCAGGTCTGAGAAATCGATACAAATGTTAATGTTCTTTACTTGATATGAAATATCCCACTCATTAGTGGAATTTGGGTTACATATGAAAAAGGAATTGTAGAAAACTAAAATGTGAGTAAACACAGTAGTAGCATGGAAATTCCTTAGGATCGTCTCACATGTCACAGTGATTGCAAAAGCAGTTTCCTTCTCCTACGGTCAGAGCTTTGTTTTCGTGACTATAAAATCTGGTCTTAGGACAACGTCGAAAACAAATCAATGAAGAACTAAAGAACACAACGTTCGTGCTGTTGAGGGGCAGCTTTGAACTTATTCTGTTTTCTTTACTACTCCCAGTGCATAAATAATTCATCGTTCTAAAAGTCTGAATTGTAGATAGTTAGTTTGGTATTTACTTACTATCTTTCGAAGGATTATTTTTTTAATCTTAAAACTATACATCAAATGACCTACACCTGTTACAGGCTTTGTAGGAGAAGAAATGGACTTGACAAAGTGAGAAACACACACACATACACACACATACACACACATACACACACATACACACACATACACACACATACACACAGACACACACACAGACACACACACAGATACACACACACACACAGTTTTACCTACACAAGTACGCACATCTCTTGCTAATTGACTGTAAGTGGTATAAAATAACTTTGAAAGTGTGTATGTATATATGTGTGTATGAATGAATGTATAGAAAATGTGTATAATTAATTAAGGGAGTGCAAGAAATTTGGTGTTAAAATAGAGAAAATGTCTAAAACTTTGCAGACAAAACAAAGGAAAAGCAGAACAATAGACAAACAGTAACATTTTGAGGAAATATTCCTTTTTTTCCGGTTAATTAGTGGGAGTACTGCTACTGAGCATGTGGGTTCATACAATGCAATACCAGTTTGCCAAAAAGGAAGGCTTGCAGTATGTAGAAAATTGTCATGGAAACCATCGACTTGATATTTGAGAATGCTCAATTTTCATCTTGGTTACTCCAAATAATTCTTTGCATCTGGAAACAGCTTCACCTGGAGAGAGATTTTATTTCACTTTCCAGAAAATGGTTACACCTATAATGAATTTCTATTCTGTAAACTGCGTTCTCAGATATGTCTCTTTGAGAAAGGCCCGTCAGTTTGTGCTAGTCCAACGAGAATGCTTTTTTTCGCAACATATAAGGAATCTTGATAAAGCCTTATGAGATATTGTTGAAAATCACCTCACCTTCCCCCAAATAGTTATCAAATACAAATCACACACGTATCAAATACACTATAGTATCAAGATTGTTAACAGTTCGATACGGTATTAATTTTTACTAACATTTTACTTGTATCTGTCTTTCCCAACAAGTACTTCTTTCAGGACATCCGTCCCTTCGTCAAAAGCTATTTTTGCACTATCCTTGCAAAGGACTTCTCATGTTATGGGAGAGAAGTTAAAATACGATTTGGAAAGACAAACGACTGAGACATAAACTCATGTACGAAAGAGATTTTTTTGGTTTTAACGTCATTTATCCCCGGTGACTGGGGCTCAGACGGTGCCCTTCACAAGTGCTAAACTTATACATTTAGCCATAACGAGGGATAGAAAAGAGAAAAGCACAGTTATATTCAGAAACTAACTTACTTCTTGCTTATGTTCTCAAACGCAATGAGGCCTGTCCTCTTGAATAACAGAAAAGTCACGTGTGTTATCAAATGAGCACATGTATTACGTAGGTTCCCAAATGAAAATATATCGCAACAGAATTTATAACAAGTCGGATATTAACAACAAAGACTTTCGCTTTGAAACCTCTTGAAACAAAGAGGTTCCAAAACAAAAGTCCTTGTTACGCTGTATGGAAATCAAAATGTGTACAGAATGCCAAATTTTGAGTAGTGTTAGTGTCAGAAGGCTCTCAGTGTATTATTCCCCATTTTCCCACTTTCTGTTAGCTTTTCTGTATTTAACATGTTGGTATATGGGCCATTTATCCGTAATAATGCTGAATATCTGTATATATATATATATATATATATATATATATACACAGAGTTGAACACCGATTATCCGAACAAGATCTTCCGGTCTGTGTAAATATATACGTAAACGTGTGTTCTAACGTAAATACATGTACATGTATATTGAGTAAGGTGGCGTTTGTTTACGGATAATCAGTTATCCGAATAACAAATTGCTTCCCACTCCTCTTGTTCGGATAATCGAGGCTCAACTATATATATATGTATATATATATATGTATATATACGTATATATGTATATGTATATATATGTATTTATATATATATGTATATGTATTTATATATATGTATATGTATATATATGAATATATATATGTAAATATATGAATATATGTATATATATAAATATATATATGTATATATATGAATATATGTATATATATAAATATATATGTGTATATATATGAATATATGTATATATATAAATATATATATATATATATATGTATATGTATATATATGTATATATATGTATATATATATATGCATTTATTAGTTTAGTTTAGTAGTTATATTAGCTACGGAATTTTATACCTGGATAAAGTGGAAAAGTTGCATGTGGTGCATGTAAGTGGTCGTTGTCAAATGCTGTATTGGTCCAGCACCCCTCATGATATGTGAATATGTGGTACTTTACTTTGTCAAACTATCGATTATTGCCTGTTAAATTTATATGTTCATGTTTTCCCCTTCAGTCTTAAATAATTTGAGGTCAAAAACAGCTTTTACTAATATAAATGAAAATATCTTATTGATATTGTTCGGTAGATCATTGGCGGTTCAATTTGAGATTACAGAACTTTTTATTCAAATGATGTACGTACTCAGATTACCTGTCTTCCTATATTTGTAGTTTTATCATGACAAAATTCCACAAGGGTCATCGCATTTGTTTTGAGCTTGAAGGTTTGAATAGGATTGTGGTTCAGAGTTCAAAGACAGGTCACAGTTCATAGTTAGCGAGTATGAAAAAGCCATCAGGAATTTCTTAATATAGCTTTTTACTTTGGGGTTCATACAAAACTTGAGTGGTTTTCCTGTGTTTGATATTCATTAGAATCCTTCTCTTAGTTTCACGCATATAAAAACACATATGTGTACCACGTGTGTTTAACATTTAAAGGTGAAATGGTTGTATTGTATTGGAAAGATTTTTTAAATTTCCATTGTGATATTCAAACGATTTTTCTTCAAAGCAATACTTTTTACTAGAAATAGATGTAGCTGAAAGCCAATGTTTGCAATTAACCGATATAAATATAGTCTTCATTTGTCCTTTGCCCCAGAATATATATATATATATATATATATATATATATATATATATATACCAGTATCGAAGTAATTGTTAGTTATCGACAGTGCTCAATAATATAAGAATATTTGAGTTTTCATTTTGTGGACGACAAAAAAATCAACAAAACTTAGTTCACAATCGTCAGCCAAACAAAATTTGTTTAGCTGACGATTGTGAAACATGAAACTGACAGTTCTAAACTAAGTTTTGTTGATTTTTTTGTCGTCCACTATATATATCAGTATAAATATATATATATATATATATATAAGTATAAATATATATATTTTTTTATATATTCTTTTCTTTGTCATTCTTCTTGCCATATACATCTTTCCATAACAATCATTCTTATTTTCTTATGTCATTTATCTGCTAACCTATGTTTGTGTGTGTATGTGTGTATGTGTGTATGTGTGTGTGTTACT
>RDPX01000407.1:325873-342671 GCA_003991215.1 Morbakka virulenta
TTGTGAGAAGAGAAAAAAAAAAAAAAAAAGACAAAACTGTTTGTATAAAATAAGAAAACAGTGGAAAACATATAGAAAAATAAAAAATAGAAAAAAAATTGTGTGTGATAATGTTATATCTATGCCTATATATGGCGTAATACACACACACACACACACACACACACACACACACACACACACACTCTCTCTCTCTCTCTCTCTCTCTCTCTCTCTCTCTTTTATTAGTAAGGTATTGCTGAAAAAAAATGACCTTTCGACATGTTAGGCTGAAATTAAGTTTATGATAAAATCCCGTAAGATCCAAAGATCGTGCCACTTCATCTTCATGTTTCAAAATAAACCTGGCATTAGCTTCCCATCTTAAATATCTTCGCTATTGAATAGCAGTTCCAACACAGAATGAATAAACAGCCGATTAAACCAGTCGGTCAATGGGACTGAGGAGTCATCAGTTTGGTTGAGATGAAAGGTGGCTTGTCATCAGTGATAACAAGGGACTTTTCATCTCAAATCAAAGGGAGAGTGCTGAGATTTTAAATGTGTTTCAGGTTTATCAAGTGTGTTCATAATTTCGTACCTCATTCACGGAGGTCGGACAGAAAAAGTTGGCTTCGAACATCCAATATTATGCTGTGAAAAGTACATTATGTTTTAAGTTAGCAGCGTCTTAAGTTTCCGCATTGCAGCAATTCGATTCGAGAAATGCGTACTTTGAGAATTTCAAGGGCGCCACACGAAAATTGTAAAAATTAATACTTGCCGCCAAACATAATGACACCTGGTGCGACAACCAGATTTTGTAAATTTAGATTCGTTCCACTCACTATGAATTTCAATTGGTTTATTTACAGAAAAATGACAAAATTTGTAAATGATTGTAATCGCCAGTTTTAGTAGACTCCATAAGTCCAGGCTAGACATTTTCCTTTTCATTCATCATCCACTGATTTTCAACACATTATCAGAATCTTTGACCCTTGGTCCAAATATTGAATTTTCCATTTATTGCCACAATTCCAACTAGGTCAAATTATAAATTATTAAAATGTTCTAAAAACCGTTTTTACATCAGCATTTTTTCTTTTCAATTAACAAAACAATGATCATAATCCAAGTCGAAAACATCTTGGTTTCGTCATTAATAAATGAATTCATTTTTATTTGGCAAATATTTCTTTTTTTGTACAATTACAAAACACGTTGATTTGTTGGTGAAACGTGGACCCCCCAGAGACATTTGTTTACGCATGTGGTTTTGTAATTACTAAAGGCAATTTATTCTCAAATATATAATTCAGGTGTGAGAGATTATTTAACACACAGCCTTCCACTTTACTTTACTCAAATCATTCTGCGGTATTTTTCACATGGTGACAAAATACGAGGCATTACATGGACTCCTAAATAATAACATATTATTTAGGAGTTAATGGGGGCAGTACTACCCTCTCGGTGTGATGCAAATGGTGTTGACTTTGCCTTATGAACCATTTTTTTCAAACTAAATGGACAGAACTTAAGAAGTTAATTGGTCTAATAAGATTAAACCCTTCTGCTTATTAGAATGCACCTTAACTGAATATTTCCACAGTGACTATAGACATTATGCTTATTCAGCGTCTTACTTAGTCATTGGGAGATAAACAGCTGTTTTAATTTTCAATCAGCTCTTTCGAGCTCAGTATTACGTTTTCTCTTTTGTCTGCTTTCATCCGGAAGCAGATGCTTGATACGGCTGCACTAGTAATTCAAGATGTTCTTTCGAGAAAAAAAAGAGAAAGCCTTTTTTGATTCTTGCCGTGCTTAAATCACTTAAAACAGAAGGCTTTTTTATTTGTTAACATTTATTGTGAGATCAAAGGAATATATGCTGTCATTTTGGTTAAGCTGAAATTTCTCAAATATTGGAACTTTATCACGTCATGATTCATAGGGTTTTTTGTGAACTTCTCTCATCGTCAGCCTGAAAATCCTTGCTCTAAAAATTAAAACCTCATTCCTTTCAATGCCCCATGTATATTCAAAATAAGTACTGGCACAATTTGTGCAAAATATTCTTTACACTCTTGGTAATCCCTGATTCCTTTGACAAAAAATTCATGTAGAAATAAAATTCTGTTATTCATAACAATATTTATTAGTATTTGACCAATAGGCTTGACAGGAAAGGGGGTCACTTTAAGCAACCTTTAAACTCTGAACTTTGAACTTTTTACCTTAAGTTGACCTTTGCAATCTTTGCTTAGTATTTGACCAACAGGCTTGACAGGAAAGGGGGGTCACTTTAAGCAACCTTTAAACTCTGAACTTTGACCTTTTAACCTTGAGTTGACCTTTGCAATACAAAGCTAGATGCAAAGTTTTTATTTATCGCAAAACCCTTATTTTCACTGTGCATTACATTGTACCATGGAAGGAAATAACGATGAGATGTAATGAGATATGTACATGAGATACCTTTAAAACTTACTCATAATTTATTCATTATTGTTTTCCCTGAACAAACACAGTAAGAAAAATAAAGAAAGTCGAATAATCTGAAAATGACAGTGAAAATAGAAAAAAAGAGAAGTGAAAATGATAAAAAAGGTGAGAATATTTAACAACAGAAATAATAATTTGAATATTTAGAAAATGTAGTATATTATTATAAAATGATCTAATTTCGCATTTTTTTGCGAAATCTATCGAAACGATTTCTCGAGTATTCTAGAACGAAAACGTGTGCTATATCACATGAAAAAGAACACTGAGTCATGATGTAAGAACTTACCACTGTAAGGAAATTGCTATAGCATTACAGGACATTACATTATTTATTACACATTCAGCTTAAATTCTGCTGACTAATGATCAAAGGTCAAGACATGGCAGCCTTTTTCACACACCAAGTCTCTTATTTTGCTGACTCAGCATATATTCATTCTTTAAAAATATATAGGACATTTGAAGATTGAATTGAAGTGAGGGATGAATTTTTTTTTACTATGCTCGAACTGGAAATCTCAGACAAGAAAAATCCCCTCAGGATTTCGTCACACATCTTGTTCCCTCCTGTATGGAACCCAAAGGTGGCCGATCACCCGTGACAAAGACCAAGATTGGCTCCCTTTTTCCTTTTTTTGGATACTGCAGTCATTTTAGCTTCAATTAGGATCTGATAAAGTAGTTTAAAAAATAGATACAATAGCATACCTTTTAACTGTCAATTCTGAACTCCTTGTTATAGGAAAATTTACCTGGAGAAATAAAAAGTAAAGAACAGGAAGAGGGGACATTCGCTTATTTCCTAAGTCTAAACAAAATAGGTTTGAGTGGTTGACAAGCACATCAGGGAATCTGGGCTGCAACCGCTTCGTATAAATGGGCAGAAAAAAATATCAGAGAAAAATTGCTGTATTCGTGTTAAAAACGTATCAAGAAGCAGAATCGAATTTGGGACATAATGTCATATATATATATATATATATATATATATATATATATATATATATATATATATATATATATATATATATATATACTTTACGTGTCTTTTATGAAACAGTATGCTTACTTTGTATTAAAAGAATGGACATCATATTACAGTATTCTTGTTTACGAGAGACATTCTTTGCATCTGCCCAAAAGGTCATGTCTTGGTCAAAACGAAAGGACATACTTGAGGTAAANAGCATACCTTTTAACTGTCAATTCTGAACTCCTTGTTATAGGAAAATTTACCTGGAGAAATAAAAAGTAAAGAACAGGAAGAGGGGACATTCGCTTATTTCCTAAGTCTAAACAAAATAGGTTTGAGTGGTTGACAAGCACATCAGGGAATCTGGGCTGCAACAGCTTCATATAAATGGGCAGAAAAAAATATCAGAGAAAAATTGCTGTATTCGTGTTAAAAACGTATCAAGAAGCAGAATCGAATTTGGGACATAATGTCATATATATATATATATATATATATATATATATATATATATACTTTACGTGTCTTTTATGAAACAGTATGCTTACTTTGTATTAAAAGAATGGACATCATATTACAGTATTCTTGTTTACGAGAGACATTCTTTGCATCTGCTCCAAAGGTCATGTCATGGTCAAAACGAAAGGACATACTTGAGGTCAAAAGCCATGACCTCTTTTCACGAAATCGATAATTAACAACTTCTGCCTGTTTACACAAGCCAATTTCAGATGGTGGGTGGACACTGAAAGTAAAGCTGTAGTGTATTTTAGGAAAAGACCTAAAAATATCATAATAAACCGATGATTTTTCTATATTGGGCTGAGTAGTGAAAACTGCTGTTTCAGAATGAAAAAGAAGCGAGTAGCTCTTGTTCCCTATACGTTCCTACGCCTATGATACTTCCCTAAGTATAGTTTGAAAGACAACTAATGGTCCGCCTCTACTGCTTTTTACCGATTACTGCTTCATTCCAGACTAAAAAGATAAGTAACCAAAGCTATTCCTTATCCTATCCCACTACCGTATTTTCAGACATTAAAACTTATAATGAAAAGATTGAAAATAAAAGATACGGGAAAAACAGATTGCTATAATCATATTAAAAAGAGATACCTCATAATTATAAGAAATTACTCATCTTATCTGACCAGATTTCCTCATAGAACAATTTTAGAATGTTATCAACTGGTTCTTACAAAGAAAAGCAGGGATTTTCAAGTCTTCGTTGATAAGTGTGTTATCTTAAATGTATTGTTGTTTGTGTTTAGATAGAAAGTCGCAGATAATTCCCTATTTCCATCTGCAAACTTAACGACTTTTTAGCATTTCCAAAGAAAAAATGACGCATGGTCAACTGTTTTTTCCTGGGAAGCAATTTATCATCAACAAAAAGAAGCCAAGTTAGAGTGATTTATTCACCTGTACATGTAAAGGACATTTCGTTTTCATATTACCCGAAAGGCAGAACTTTAAAAGCTCGGAAAAGTGTGTTTAGTAATGCCAGAATTGAAATACAGGGCGGAATTCCTTGGTGGTAAAAACAGACTTTGACAAGGAAACTGGTAACTTCTTCTTCTTCTTTCTCTTTCGGCTGCTCCCGTCAGGGGTCGCCACAGCGGATCATGCATCTCCATTTGGTACGGTCCTCAGCGTCCTCTCTTCTAGTCGGTAACTAACCGACTCAAATAATGAAGAAAAGAACGCACGGAAAAAAGACTTTAATATCTTGTTTTAATATATGTATATGTTAGGTGAATATTTTCGATAATTCATTATCATTTTCAAACCTGAAAACGTATAAATATAAATATTAGTATCTCATACACATACCAGAGGCACAAAGCAGAAGTTCAAATTCCATTGTTCTGTGGTCAGGGTAACCTGACTGCAACATAAAATCAATACAACCTGATGGTCAGAGTGCACGTTCCATACTCATCCTTCGTGTTGATGCAGGGTTTCTTTCCTGCAATGAATAGAGCCTCAAGAACTAGTAGATTCTGTTCTCTTCGAGCTGATGATTTCAGTATATCCATATGGCCAAATGTGAGCTCTGTGTTGCAGTGTTTAAAAAGCTTTAGTCATACTTTTCTGACCCCAAGAATTTAGCTTCTTTTCTTCACTTTTACTCTCTGCATTTGTTTGTTTGTTTGTTTGTTTGTGTTTTGGATAATTTATAGAGCAGTCTTTCTTATTCTTTTTCCTCTGGAATACACTTTAGAAGCAAAAATTGGCTACTAAATATTTAACTGATAATAACAACCAACTTGCAGTAATGTACTTCACATTCCATCACAGGGCATCGACAAAGGAAAGACAAGACAACTACCTGTGGAAAAAAATGAAGAAGTCTTTACATATGGTGGTCTGGTGCCAAACCTGATACAGGCATCGGCGATCATGAGACTCCAACCATTCCTATCACTACGGGCATAAGTGAGTTCATTACAGCTCGGACTGTTGTTCGTAGCCCAGGGTAGCAGGGTAACTATCACCAACAGGAAAAGTAAGGCGCCTCTTTCCCTCCAGTAGCTTTTGTGAGACCCTTGGACAAGGTCGAGTACCCACGGAGCCCCCCGATCAGGGTACATGAAGTGACAACAGGCAGGTCATGGATAAATTTCTGAGCAGCTAAATAGTTTGGGAACTTGTCAGTTTTTCCTTACATAAAAGATACAAGAAAGACCGTTAACATAATTGGGGCTTTTGGCTTTTTCTGCTCTATTCCATAAGATTGCTTACCTTCATTTAACGTCTAAAAATAGTGCCACAAGAAGCCTTGTATTTACGTTTGATAAACATAGAGCCAGTACGAAGGTTTATAGAAATACAACATGTACACACACACACACACACACACATATATATATATATATATATATATATATATATTCTTAGTCATTATCATAATCTTAATCATTATTCTTACTCATCTATCATTTGACATTTTTCATCACGCTTCACCATAGTTGTATCCTTCATACATCATTATTTTTCTTTCTCTCTGCGGATAGTTCATTCTTATGTTTTTTCGTTGTGTTGCCCTTTGTGTTGTGGTGTGGATTGTTCATGTATGGATTGTCCCATTAATGTCATTTTATCAGCCAGTTCCATCTTTGGCTAAAGTTTTTTGAGTGTTTCACTCTAATACTATATATATAATTATAGTAAGTATATCTTTCACTGTTAAGTTAATCAAAACCGATTCAAACTTGCTGAAAAATCATCTTTTATTCAATACAAAGGAATCTTTGCTGCTATATATTGTACCTCTAAAAAGTTCTCATCTTTTGCTATAGTAAATCTCAACTCTTCAACTCTGTCATTGGCAGGTGTTTTTCATAAAGATATTATCAAGATGTAACCTGCTGCAACTCGAAATGTTATTACTATCAACTCATTAGTTCATGTGAATTAATGACCATCATATTTATTTTTTATCAATAAAAAGCAATTTTCATCATAAAATATGGTATTATATACAGTTGAATCTCGATTATCCAAACAAGAGGGGTGGAAAGCAATTTGTTCGGATAACTGATTATTCGGATAACTGATTTTCCGTAAACAAAAGACACCTTACTTGATATACATATACCTGTATTTACATTAAAACACACATTTACAAAGGTATTTACATGTATTTCGCTTGGTTTAAATAAAGTATGTAATAACTCTTTGGTTGTGAAATGGTTCAAATACACAAAGTACGCAGGTATTATCGTCCAAACATTAAGAAAAGTTTGTCAAAGTATGTCTTCGTAAATATTTATCTGGACCGGATGATCTTTTTCGGATAATCGGAAATTCGAATAATCGTTATTCGAATAATCGAGATTCAACTGTATACTAATATAATATATACAGTTACCACCAAATGAATCACTGGCTTTCAACAGCAATTATAGTGTGAATATACGGGATTGGAATTGGCGATAAAAACGGAAATTCGAATAATCGGTATTCGAATAATCGAGATTCAACTGTATACTAATATAATATATACAGTTACCACCAAATGAATCACTGGCTTTCAACAGCAATTATAGTGTGAATATACGGGATTGGAATTAGCGATAAAAAGCATTCGACGCAAGGAAGTCTCTTTACTTTTACTTTTCTTTATTTTACAAATATGAATAATAAACTGTCCTTCCGTGCTGCTAGTGAATAATAAGCCGGAAAAAAGCACATGGATCCATTAACCCAATGCTTATTCATCCAGAGCACCAGGTTCTATACACGACAGGTATTAAGACTCACCCACCCCACACTAAAAAAAATCGCTTTCTCTGGCTTGCTAGCGAAGGCGATTGAAACAAAAATACGATTTACATTACCAGGGACAATATTGTTGTATTGAAGGGCATATTAAGTCTGGGTGATTTTCTAAGGTCGATTTAAAGAGAGTACGTTTTTTGGGCTAGTAGCTTTATAATGATATTACCATCAATGTCCCTGTTTGGACCGATTTCCAGCCCAGGGTGAAAAAAACTCGCTACAGTCTGTGACCGAAAATCGCTTTACTTCGTATTTAGGGCTGGTAGCTTTATAATGATATTACCATCAATGTCCCTGTTTGGACCGATTTCCAGCCCAGGGTGAAAGAAACTCGCTACAGTCTGTGACCGAAAACCGCTTTTCGTCGTATTTAGGGCTGGTAGCTTTATAATGATATTACCATCAATGTCCCTGTTTGGACCGATTTCCAGCCCAGGGTGAAAAAAAACTCGCTACAGTCTGTGACCGAAAACCGCTTTACTTCGTATTTAGGGCTGGTAGCTTTATAATGACATTACCATCAATGTCCCTGTTTGGACCGATTTCCAGCCCAGGGTGAAAAAAAACTCGCTACAGTCTGTGACCGAAAACCGCTTTACTTCGTATTAAACAGTGAAATAAGTACCTTGCTGAAGAGTTTGGAGTAAAGACTCCGGGGCAGTGGTTTCCCCATCCAATTCATGAGCCGTGTCGAGCTATGTTGCTGTTGGACCTTCTCCTTGCAGTTTTTGTAAAAGCTATGGCTTAAATTTAACTTTTTTTAGTGACTGAGTGGAAAGTTTTAATTCCTAGGAAAACAGGTTTTGTGTTTTTAAAAATCAAATAGAACTGTGGGATCCGACGCAAAATAACACTGGGCTCTCCCTATTTAAAAAATAATTTTTCGGACCTTGAACTGAGTTTCGGTGGCCGGACTATAGATGCTAAGCTCCTAATCAATTTTATTTTAAGTATAAAGATAGTAGAAATAAATCATAAACAATGTTTTTAAAGTCTTTACAGGTGATTTGCTTCTTCGTAGGCGCTTGAAACAAATCATATATTAAAATGGATAAATAAAATGAAATAATGAAAGACACATACAGGGTACCAATTCACACAATACTATTTCTGTCTTAATAAGTAATACTGTAGTAATTCAACAGAGAATAAAGGATTAACTTACAGTTTGTTTCTGACTTAAATCGAAATAAAAACCTGGTATTTGATGATGTGAGAAAACATTGCTCGTGAACTTGACTTATTCTCTTTTGTAAACAGGTGTAAATCCTTATCAATTCTACAACCATTGGAGAATTTCTTATAATTTTGCAAGTATGAATATGTATTTATCAAACAAGTGTCACCAGATCGAACTTTATCTTAGTATATATATTTATATATGTACGCATATGTGTATAGGCACACCTGTGTATGGGTAAGGAATGGACGGACAATCACCAACTTTCTATTGATGTTACATAAACACATTTTGACTGTCATGATTAATAATAACATCAGCAAAGGAGTTTATTTTGTAAATTGACTAAGTCAATAAAAAATTCCGCGTTAATTTTGGTTTGTTTCTCTCACGCCTGAAATAATATTTTCAGTGAAGATAATACCAATTTTGCCCAATCGGATTAAGCATTGCGGAAACTTTGAACTAGAGTATTTTGTCACAGAAATAAGCCTTCGGTCACAATAACACTGTTAGTATTGATAAACTTCTGAAACAATGTTATCATTTTTCAAATTATTTAGCATTTTCATATTTAGCAATAATAATGTATTCTGTTTCAAAAAATGATTTAAATAAAATGGGATTCTGCGGAAAGCTCAGAATCAGATTTACATTGGGATAGAAATAACAGCCGGTTATCGGTAAAAATCGACTGTTATTTCTATAACTGACAAAGCAGAACAGAACAGAATAGAACAGAACAGGCTGGAGAAAGCTGATCTGCTGTGGGGACCGCTAACGGGATGTAGCCGAAAGACAAAGAAGAAGAAGAAGAAGAAGAAGAAGAAGAAGAAGAAGAAGAACTAGAAGAAGAAGTAGTAGTAGTAGTGGAAGTAGAAGAAGTAGTAGTAGAAGTAGAAGAAGAAGAAGTAGAAGAAAGAAGAAGAAGAAGAAGTAGAAGTAGAAGAAGAAGAAGAAGAAGTAGAAGAAGAAGAAGAAGAAGTAGAAGTAGAAGAAGAAGTAATAGTAGTAGAAGAAGAAGAAGTAGAAGAAGAAGAAGTAGAAGAAGAAAAAGAAGAAGAAGAAGAAGAAAAAGAAGAAGTAGTAGTAGAAGAAGAAAAAGAAGAAGAAGAAAAAGAAGAAGTAGTAGTAGAAGAAGGAAGAAGAAGTAGAAGAAGTAGAAGAAGAAATGATAGTAGTAGAAAAAGTAATAGTAGTAGAAGAAGAAGAAGAAGAAGAAGAAAAAGAAGAAGTAGTAGTAGAAGAAGGAAGAAGAAGTAGAAGAAGTAGAAGAAGAAATGATAGTAGTAGAAAAAGTAATAGTAGTAGAAGAAGAAGAAGAAGAAGAAGAAGAAGAAGAAGAAGAAGAANAAGTAGAAGAAGAAGAAGTAGTAGAAGTAGAAGTAGAAGAAGTAGTAGAAGTAGAAGAAGAAGAAGTAGAAGTAGAAAAAGAAGAAGAAGTAGAAGTAGAAGTAGAAGAAGAAGAAGTAGAAGTAGAAGAAGAAGAAGTAGAAGAAGTAGAAGTAGAAGAAGTAGAAGTAGAAGAAGTAGAAGAAGAAGTAGTAAAAGAAGTAGAAGTAGAAGAAGGAGAAGTAGTAGTAGTAGAAGAAGAAGAAGAAGAAGAAGAAGAAGAAGTAGAAAAAGAAGAAATAGAAGAAGAAGAAGTAGTAGAAGTAGAAGTAGAAGAAGAAGTAGAAGTAGAAGAAGAAGAAGTAGAAGTAGAAGTAGAAGAAGAAGAAGAAGAAGAAGAAGTAGAAGAAGAAGAAGAAGAAGAAGAAGAAGGTAGAATTAATTTGAAATAAAAAAATACGATGGTAAGAACGACTTTCATGCTAAGTTTAATTGAAAACTGGTCAGAAACAACCATTACGAGACTTATGGTGCAAAAGTGAAACATTTGGATACCTAAAGCCTTTTGTGTTAAAAAACCTTTTTTTGATACCTGAAAATTAAAATATTTAATATTAATTTAGCAGTTACTACTAGTTTCATGTTTTCTTAACAATCTTCAAAGCTGCAGTTTGAAGATTGTTAAGAAAACATGAAACTAGTAGTAACTGCTAAATTTGTCTAGTTATTTTGTATACTATACTCGATTTATATATATATACTTAATAATAATAATAATAATAATAGCATCTGGTTTCCGGTTCGATTGCCCGAGCAGGTGAAAAGAATTTTGGAACTTCACAAAAGAAAAAGCCATTGGTTGGCGTCAGGAAGGGCATCTGGCCAAGAAATTCCTCATTGCGACATCCAAGTCCCTTTGAAGAGCATTATTATCTGAGCCGCAGTTACAGGGGGAAAAATGACCTTAAAACCAAAAAAGCAATGCAAAGCAGATTGCTCGTTTGGATACTAAATACCCTAGTGGAATGAACACAAGAGTAGATGATTTGGGTCCCTCTTTTATGACATATTTTTGTGGGTAGACTTGGTTTGGGTTTTTTTGTAGTCTATTAAATTATCATCTTTCAAAATGTCAATTATTATCATATCATCACCTTTATTTATTTTAAACTTTGTTGCTTTGTTACTATTAAAGTCTTTATACATGGACAAGATGCACCGTGGAAGGCTTTAAAATACGTTGAAACGTTTGCAAAAATGGCTTGTTTTTGTTTTAGTGTATCTATGCCTATTTCTATATATCTACATATATTTATATATCTTTAGTGAATCGAGTTCTATGTATATATACAGTGAATCAAGTTTTGCGAATACCATATTGCTTATAAGAGAAGAGACGGTGGGATTCCAAGTGTAAGATAGTGTGGGTAAAAGATGGTTGGGCTCCAAGTCCAAGTTTAAGATAGTGTGGGGAAGAGATGGCTGGGCTCCAAGTGTAAGAAGATGGGGAGAAGAGATGGTGAGGAACTCCAAGTGTAAGGTGGTGCGGAGAATAGATGGTTGGACTCCAAGTGTAAGACAGTGCGGACAAAAAATGGTGGGATTCCAAGTGTAAGATTGTGCGGGAAAGAGATGATGGGACTCCAAGTGATCCTTTTAGCTGTAAAAAGATTGAGTTTATACCAAACATTCTGCTTTTGATAGCAGTGAAAAAGCGAAAAGATGTTAACAAAAAGGCTAAAACAATTTTGTAAGCAAATGAACAATGAATACAGTGCCAAAGCAGGGGTTACAAGCAGACAATAACTTACAACTTTTGTAGAAAGTAAATAGCCTAGTGATATGAATTTTTGCTTACTATAAGATATAACGGTAATCCAGCGTTTTTGTGATTGTTGTAGACACCAGCAAAGTTTGAGGGAGCAAGGAGGTGAAGAAGTAAGGGACTTTTGCATTTGATAACCTCGTACAGTTACAATTATGAAGATGATCCCAGGTAGAGAAAATAAAAAGATTGTGGCCTCTATCGTAAAATAAGGAGAAAAGTAGAAATCATAACCAGTAGTGCTAGGGTTAAATGGTATGCCTGATGTAAGAGAAGAGTAGCGACAAGAATATCACTTAAGAATATTTGGGTGAGTATAAAAAGTTTACACTGGTTCGTATTCTGTACAATAAATACATGTCAGGCGATGCTTTAAATTGTATTTCTACGTATCTAAATAAACACTTTCTTTCACAACAGATTAAAAGATTCTTTGTTAGGGTTCAAAAAAAGACATCTTATTCAACAGGTCGATGATTGCTACATATAATATTCCCCTGTGTCTTCCTTGCGACCAACTTCATAAATTGTCCTCTGGTTCATTTGAGCTGTTTCCCAAACCGTACCCAGACTCTTTTTCATTTGATTTCTCAGCTGACTATAATTGCCGACTGTCAATCAATCAATCTCTTCAAAAACATTTCTGGTTATTCTTTACGTACTCATTTTTGTTGGATTAGCTTGAGCGTTTAACTGAACACGGAAATACCTATAAAATGTTCATGAGATTTTTATGTGACTTGCATGTTCAAAGTTCCGACATTCTCATTGATTGCACCCGCTTTGTGAGAGTCTTTTGAATTGGAAACACTAAATGTCTTTCACAAGAACCGGAATATGTCGTTCATCAAATGAATAAGAAAACTGCTTAGAAAGAGTTTCGTGCTCTAAATATAAACTGTGGGGATAACTGGTAATAACCTTTAGTAAAAGCTTTTCACACTATGACGAGATTATAATTATTGTTAAGCCTCGATATTCTACACTTAAAGATATCTGTACAAATATAATATAATACGTTCATGCTACACGCACTGTACATTCATTACATACCAAACATCAACTACGTCACTGTACTGCATGCATTCTGTTCATACTGTCCTATTATGTTACGTACTTATTACGTATTTATTACAGCCTCCAAACAATAAGAATTCATTACATACATCACATAATCGACATACTCTAATCTGGTGTATTACGCTACATGCTACATTCTGTAGTTTGGTATGTATAGAATGCTGCTGCATTCTATACATACTAAACTACACTATGTACAATTTACACGTGTAAAAGTGTGCTTCAAACGTTACATACATACATATATATACACACATATATCTGAGAAAGAGGGGCCGTGGCTTAATGGTCAGTCCAGTGGCACGGAAAACCAAAAGGTCCCTGGTTCGATTCCGCGAGTAGGCGAAAAGGATTTTGGAACTTCACAAAAGAAAAAGCCATTGGCTGGTGTCAGGAAGGGCATCTGGACAAGAAATTCCTCACTGCCAAAACAAAGTCCCTTGTAAGGACACCGTCTGAGCCCCAATTGCTGGGCATTAATGACTTTAAAACAAATATATATATAAGGATATATATAAGGATATATATATATATAAGGATATATATATAAGGATATATATATAAGGATATATATATAAAGATATATATATATATATATAAGGATATATATATATAAATAAGGATATATATGTGTGTGTATATATAAGGAAAGAAGAGTTTAAAGACTACATTTAGGATACCCAGACAAGCCTGTATCGTGAAATTACATAATCATCAGGCGACATAGCAATAAATTTCCTGATGAGTAAGTAATATTACGGAAGAGTATATAATATATTATATATATATATATATATATATATATATAATGAGGAAAGCGTTAAGAAACCAATAGAAATATTGATTACTTCATTTTTTATCGGAATATTTCGTTACCACTTTATATCCATACATACTAATTAAACTTTACGTCATTGTACTACTTCCGTACTGTACTATAATATTATACGAAGGGACTATATATCATTTACTGTACCGTATACATGCTATGGATACCTTATATATGTTGCATGCGAGGGAAACTATACTATATAAAAAATGTACATACTACTCTACTGTTAATATAATACTCCACAAAGCAAATACTATATACAAAATACGTAGTATATACTCCATAGACCGTATACTATCTGCGTAGNAGAAATATTGATTACTTCATTTTTTATCGGAATATTTCGTTACCACTTTATATCCATACATACTAATTAAACTTTACGTCATTGTACTACTTCCGTACTGTACTATAATATTATACGAAGGGACTATATATCATTTACTGTACCGTATACATGCTATGGATACCTTATATATGTTGCATGCGAGGGAAACTATACTATATAAAAAATGTACATACTACTCTACTGTTAATATAATACTCCACAAAGCAAATACTATATACAAAATACGTAGTATATACTCCATAGACCGTATACTATCTGCGTAGTGTAGCATGCAATGATTTAGTACATATTTATTATACGTACATCATATAGTATATTCTATTATATTCAAAGTCATTTTGCTGTGGAACCATTTCACATAAACTGTCATATATTTTGTAAGAGTTGACCACTCCGTTATTTTAGTTTCCTAGAATTTACCCATGGCTTATGATTAATCTGTTTCTTTGACAGAAAGTTAAAACACCAATGTTCTTATCAAGATTTTTCCTTTTCAAAGAATGTACCTTTTATTCAGAGATTAAGTAATATCTTTACCATGTCTACTGAAGCAAAAATGCTCCGGAAAATCTATCAATGAAATCATTGATAGATTTGTAAGTGTCAACACTTGCATTAATGAAAGAATTCTATAGAAAATGAAATGAATAAAGCATTCCATTTTCTCAGTTTTTCAAATGAAACACTTCATGTTCTTGTCAGCTTTGAAGATCTGATCCCCAACAGCTCTCTGCAATGTAGAGGTCTGGGGAACAACAGTAACAGCTCTCCATAATGTTTTTAAACAGTAGAGGTCTGGGGAACAACAGTACAGCAGTCTTGAAGATGGACCATTAAAAGTTATTGAAGTTGCTTGTAGAGTTGTGAGCCTTTCACAATTTCAAAGTTTTAGTTTACCAAAAATAAATCTTACATTTCATCGACCTCCATTATTTGTTATATTATAAAAATATAATATAATATAAGGTAATATAGCATAATATTTAAGATATGGAAGGCCATATTTTAATACTATCAACAGCAATCTCTATGCGTGCACTACTTGATTCTAGATCAATTAATGAGTATCTTTAATTGCTCCCATGCCTGCTTAGTGCGGTATATAGTAGTCAGGATAAAATACTTAAAACGCATGCTGGCACTGTTATTCTGTGGCCATTTATGGTATCTGTTAGGTTGCATCTTCTCGCACATTTACATAAAATTTGGAAACTTGATTCTAAACGCTGTAGTACTGCAAGAAAAGTGATGAGGGATAGTGTCCTATATTATCATCTAGAATATTGGCAAATTTGAAGCATCTACTTTAAAGTAACAATTATTCCAGAAGCACGTGTTTCCCTATATATTTGTGGTGTTTAAAGGAAGATGTTTTTCTCTTATTGTAGTTCCGTGTTTTATTGCTACAATTCTAAGTTGATCATTGATTCACAGTGTGGTATATCTTTCCCATGACGATCAATGATTTTACTCAATGTAGCTCGTGAAAGCTCTTTATTAAGCTATGGATACGGTAGGAGAATTAATTATTTTTTATTTACTGTTGAACTGTCACGCATTAATAAATCTGAACTAAAATAAAATAAATTAATTAGCTCTAAACAAGAAAAGGAAGAATTTAACACCAAGAGATCATTTTGGGGAAAATAAAGATGTTTGAATCCTAGTAAACATCGATAGCAATTTCGTTCAGCCGGTGATACATGCAAACTAATATAAAAAGGGTTTGGCTTTTGTAGCTAATCTAATTAGCGCTTCTGTGACTATACATCCTCAAAGCTTCTTTCCGAAGATTTAGCTAGTGTTACAAGGTACAAAATGTAATTTGATTAACTGTTAGACGGGATATGAAAAACTGTAAGACAAAAGAAGATATGCATAAAAGTATTTGGAATGACAGACCAAAAGCAGTGTAGTCGAAAACTAATTTCAAACAGGGATCTGGGTGTCGTGTACCCCTCACAACCCAGTTTGTATGGTAGAGAACCCAAATCCCAAAGACCCCGGTTCCAAGTTTCAAATAGGAGTAACAGTAGCCTGATAACAAATGTAATAGAGACAGCAGACGATGTACCGGCGGACCAGTGTATTATTAATACCAGCAGAGGAAATGCCAGTATCTTTCAATGCCACCAAAAGTAATACTGCCCATCACTGCCAGCAGAGGTAATACCTATCTATCAATATCATCAGAGTAAATACCTATCTGTCAATACCAGCAAAGGTAATACCTATCTATCAATATTAGTAGAGTAAATACCTATCTGTCAATACCAGCAAAGGTAATACCTATCTATCAATATCATCAGAGTAAATACCTATCTGTCAATACAAGCAAAGGTAATAGCTATCTATCAATATTAGTAGAGTAAATACCTATCTGTCAATACCAGCAAAGGTAATACCTATCTATCAATATCATCAGAGTAAATACCTATCTGTCAATACCAGCA
>RDPX01000407.1:352922-362939 GCA_003991215.1 Morbakka virulenta
TTAGCTCACCTTTCCTGATTTCTTACTAATTTCCTTTAGCCCTGAAATCATTCGCATCGGAGGGAATTTTCTTAACGAAACCAATTCAGCGAAGCTGTGAAGTTATTCCGCCGTTGCAATAAAAACTCGTTCATGGTTATCAGTTTTCGTATGCTTCATTTCGAAATCTTTCTGTGCGTGTTAGCTCACCTTTCTTGATTTCTTACTAATTTCCTTTAGCCCTGAAATCATTCGCATCGGAGGGAATTTTCTTAACGCAACCAATTCAGCGAAGCTGTTGAGCTATTCCGCAGTTATTATAAAAACTCAGTCAAAATTATCAATTTCTAGACTGTTAACCGTACTTAATCGTTTCGGTCTGCTGCAACTTCCTCGTCATGTTAGGTGAAATACGGCAGCTTAAATATGTGAAAAACACATATTTAAGCTGCCGTTACAATTCCGTTTTCAATTCCTTCATTGATTTAATTAAAATTTGCTTCATCTAGTATTTTTTTACTGAACAGAGCCTTCTACCATTTTCATGAGAACATCAATGCATAATTAGGATAATTAACCTCCATGCTATTCACTGGATCTGCACTCGCTGACCAGCAGTCGTTTTGGAACTGTTCCATGTCCTTTGCTTCTGAATTTATCAAAGAGAGTGCTCCACCAGTATATAGAGATTGATAGACAAAGTAAAGTTTCTGAAGAACACTAAAGAAACATACAGCAAGGACATAGGATTTATTTGAAGCATCTCTTGACAGAGTTAAAGTAGTCTCATGCTGGAAGTAACCAAAATATTCTAATTTTCTTACAGACCTAAAGTCTGCTCACCTTTGGCAAAGGCATTTACATTCCTAGCGATATCATCAAAGCGGCCTCAACAATAAAACATTTAGTTTCCAACATCTTGGCAAGTTGATATGATAATTTAATGTACACTTCTGGATGAGAAGATGTAGAAAAGTGACGCGTTTTAGCTCCTGGAGTATTGTGTTTCTTACATAAAGAGCCATCAATACAATACGTTCGTCTTAAGTTATTGGTGACAGATAGGAACCTCTGCCACCACCACTGTTTCTATATTTCTTGATGTGGGTAGGGAGAAATGGATTATATTTTGCCATTAAGTCCAACCAACTAAACAGTTTTTCCATTGCTAAAATTATTAAACATTTCCTCAGAATCTATAAATATCAAACCTTGAAGGCACATTAATTTTGGCCATCGACTTAATTCACTTTAATACGTCTTGGCTCTTCCCCAATTTTGTCAAATAAAATTCGATCAACAGCCTCTTTGTTTACAATATAGACCAAGTACTTTGAAAGGATAGTGTTATGATTTTGACGTTGTTCTTGTACTGATAGCCTGTTTACATTATTCCACATCTCAAACCGACTACTTGCTAAAGTACTTTTCCTTCCGGGGTTAGAGGGAACCACACACGAAGTAAACTAAAAGGCTTGACCATTTTCGCTGATCAATAGCAAGAATAGATGATGATGATTATTATTATCATTATTACTATCAATATTATTATCATCATCATTATCATTATTACCG
Organism: Morbakka virulenta; assembly: GCA_003991215.1. Classification (NCBI taxonomy): domain Eukaryota; kingdom Metazoa; phylum Cnidaria; class Cubozoa; order Carybdeida; family Carukiidae; genus Morbakka; species Morbakka virulenta. Next base: position 354,477 of record RDPX01000407.1, read on the forward strand.
TAAGAGTAGATGGAAGTATCTAGCTTTGTTGCTTAAAACTAAAAGTCATGTGAAGTTTATAAAATTACTATGATTATTATTATTATTATCATCGTCATCATTATTATTGCTCTAAGAGTAGATGGAAGTATCTAGCTTTGTTGCTTAAAAATACAAAAAAACATATGAGGTTTATAAAATTATTATTACTGTTATTATTATTATTATTATTATTATTATTGATATTATATTATCCTTATTATTATTACTATACAAATTTCCTCATTATAATCAAAATGTTCAATATTTGATCATTCTAACAACAAAGAGAGAAAAAATAAATTGGGAATTTACAGATCTTAATGGACCACAATTTTATCTTTTGACACCTTAGATCTGCCCAATTTGAAAAAAAAAATCCCAACAGGCGGTACAGGTACCCCAGGACAAAAACCCTTGTAATATATCAATGTCCAACAGTACCCTTTGAAGGGTTTATTGAATGGAGAAACTCCATTTAACGTAAGATTATTCACAATTTCTGATTGAGTACCTAGCACAAGAAACAATGTTCCATTTAGGTTTTATGTTAATCTGAACGCACTCAGCACGAGGTTTCATTTTCATTCCCAGCATTTCAATAGAACAAAATTTAAGTCTTGTGTAGCTGTGGTAAACATCTATTAATAATTCAGTGTTGTAATAATAGAACTAGTGAGTTTCAGTTAGTGGTAAAAGCAAATTTAGTTCTTCTCAGTTTAAATCCAGTTTATTTGTAGTTACTTACTCACCAGATTGTTTTGACTTGAACTTATCAAAGAAGTTTATCAAGTGTTCAACGTCGTTGATTGTTATTAATGAAAACAAGCTTGTTTTTATTCTAGATTGTCATTGAAATTCCCCAGTAAACAGAGAGGAATAAATATTTTAATACCAGGGGACATAGTTGTGGCAAAATTTTATTGCATGGCTAAGAATTTTGTTTTGGGGTGATTGCTTCTAACATTTGTACCAAATGATATGACATGATATGGCATGACATCATTTCACGAAATGAAATGACATGATATGGGATGACATGATATGGGATGACATCATTTCACGAAATGAAATGACATGATATGGGATGACATGATATGGGATGACATCATTTCATGAAGTAAAATGGCAACATATGGCATGACATCATTTCACGAAATGAAATGACATGATATGGGATGACATCATTTCATGAAGTAAAATGGCAACATATGGCATGACATTATTTGTTCCAAATAATGACATGATATGGGATGACATCATTTCATGAAGTAAAATGGCAACATATGGCATGACATTATTTGTTCCAAATAATGACATTATATGGGATACATCATTTCTACCAAATGGTATGATTTGATATGATATGACATCATTTCTACCAAATGGTATGATTTGATATGATATGACATCATTTCTACCAAATGGTATGATTTGATATGATATGACATCATTTCTACCAAATGGTATGATTTGATATGATATGATATCATTTCTACCAAATGATATGACATTAAATGGCATGACATAGATGTAAGAGCTTTATCATGTCATGAGTCGTAAGCGTTTTCTGAGCTACTTTTCGAGAGATACTTCTCTCATCGTCAGGCATCGTGGTAGCCTGACGATGGGAGAAGTATCTCTCGAAAAGTAGCTCAGAAAACGCTTACGACGCATGACATGATAAAGCTCTTACATCTATGGCTTCCTCTGAGTCCATAAAGTTCAGAATTTTCAAGATATTGCATGACATTATTTCTACCAAATGGTATGATATAATATTACATCATTTGTACCAAACGATATGACATTATGTGGCATGACATTATTTCACAAAATGAAATGACATGATATGATATGACATCATTGGTACCAAATGATTTGACAAAATATGGCATGACATCATTTCACAAAATTATATGGCATGACATCGTTTCACGAAATGAAATGCCATTGACATGATATGACATAATTTGTACCAAATGATATGACATTTTATTATTTTCTTAAATAAATCCTGATGATTCACGGATACAACACTTTTTCATGTTGTAAGGTTAATTCAGTTTTTTTGTGTTTTGAAGTTGTCTCTAAGATCCTTTTTCTCGAGCATCTGTCAAGGTTAAAAAAAACATGGATGTATTCTTATCCTTCGTCCGATGCTGGTATCACGGTAGTCAAGGGTCAGCAGCAAGTATCGTCGCTTGCCATCTCTGCCGCTCATTCGTGTCACGTTCAACAAGTCCCTTCCTCTTCATGTAACTTTACACGACATTGCTCCATCTCATCTTTTGTCTTCCAACTGACCTACTCCCCCTAATTAGTTCCCTTCTTGCTCTCTGTACTGAACTCTTGTAGTCTTTCCTTACAACGAGCCCAAACTATCTCAATCTTGCTTCTCTCAGCTTTTCAACTACACCTGATACTCCGGCACTTCTCCTCATTTCCTCATTTGTGCATCTTTCGAAACGCGATACTCCAAGGAGCCCCCAACATCCTCATCGTTTGATGTGAACACTATTTACTACAAAAAAAGAATATTTTAACTACATGTATTTTTAAAGGCAATAATCTGTTACATATTTCACTTAGACTCAAATGCATCTTTATTTTCTCGATTTTCACAGTTTGGGAAGAGCAGGGGCAGTAAATACTTCAGAAAGAAAAAGCACAGCTCAACACACATTGAAAATTTAGGTGCATTTAAACACAGCTGAATTACGAAAAAGTTGTCGGAAACTATGAGTAAAGGAGAAATCAGAATCTTGCAGTTTACCCATGTTTTTCCATTTTATTGGATTTATTCATATGTTTAACCATAAAGCTATTGAGTGATGGGGCATGGTAAATCATTTTTGACAGGAAGCTACCCCTTCTTGGGGAACAATTAGGAAATGTTTTCTCCGCTTTGGAAATCGTTTTATCAACGACAGGATGGTGTGCCCTCCCAGAGGCGCAGAGTCTATGTAGGCCTTGTGTCTATCTCTCTATCTATCTATTTTATCCAAATGTTTTGAAAAGACTGGCATAATTTCTTTTGACTAGATCGTGACTTGAATTTCGCAAAGCCACAAAGTTTCTGTTTCGAAATTTGCATCTTTTTTGACGTTCTCTTCAAAGTGGGTCCAGTTTTGGCAACTTATTACAAATTATTGCAAAGTGTTTTCATATGAATCCTTCAATGTCTGTACTCTTTTATGGCTCCAAATACTGGACACTTGCAACAGCCACAGACAAGAGAATCGCGGCATTTGAACTCTTGTGTTACAGACAAATAGACAAGGTTTCGTGGACTAAATATGTGATGGGCGTTAGTGTACTACAGCAAATTCAGACGGAGCTAAAGGTTTTACAACAAATTGAAAAGACAGAATTTTTGTTGAACAGACTACCAGAATAGACGGGCTCGAATCGGAAACACTATTTGCGACGTGATTCAGACCGAGTGGGACACCTGCAATAAATTTCCAATGATAATCTCAAATGTTTGCGGGGTTTGACAAGATCGACAATCTCAAGAAGAAGAGGAATAAGAAGAACAAGAAGAACAAGAGGAAGAAGAAGAAGAACAAGAAGAACAAGAGGAAGAAGAAAAAGAAAAAGAAGAAGAAGGAGAGGAAATTCGTGAGTTGAAATATGTTCTCTTTCAAAACAAAAAAAGTGTGTATTTTTTTTACTATTTCCTACACAACAAGCAACATACCTTACCCCTCAACTATTCTAACTTCCACTGAAGAGGTTGTCGTCCTGCATAAGATCTAATTGGTGGTCCACAAAATATTTATGGTCAAAGATTAAAGATAGATAAACGAATGACAAATGAAGGCGATGACAAAAGACCAATATCAAAGAAAAAGATTAAACCTTACTATTTGAGGATCCAATTAAGGGATCTCTTATACTGGTAGAAGTGTACAAGCCGATATACTATTAGTACTGTGATTTAAAGTCACTTCCAGAACTAAAGCCCATTTACAATATAGTGAGAAGAGCAATGTGTGTATGTATATACACGAAAAGCAACAACAGAAAACCGAAATTCCTCGAAATATTTCATGACATTGTTACTTACAGTTAAATTGCAATGTAAGCAAAATAGAAAGGAAAAAGTGAAAGACATATTTAAACATGTTGAAAATAAGGCTGTGGAAACAATGCTAGTACAAAGCTGTATATGTATATGTATATATGTATATGTATATATGTAGATGAATATATGTAGATGTATATATGTAGATGTATATATGTAGATGTATATATGTAGATGTATATATGTAGATGTATATATGTAGATGTATATATGTAGATGTATATATGTAGATGTATATATGTAGATGTATATATGTAGGTGTATATATGTAGATGTATATATGAAGATGTATATATGTAGGTGTATATATGTAGATGTATATATGTAGATGTATATATGTAGATGTATATATGTAGTAACCCTCAGTCGTAAAGTGGCTTAAAGCCACTTTACGACAGAGGGTTACTTTTCTCGGTTGATACTCTCTCTTTGTATATTTTTTATTGGATATTGATATTGTATTTTAATGACCTGGAGCAAAAAGGAAAATTTTTTCTTTTTTGTGATATTTACTTGCGGGAAGCTAGTGTTCTGTTCAAAGTATGCAAACGAACACTGAATGTTAATTGTATGGGCCAAATAAAACATTGGATAAAAGCTAACTTTGACATTAAAAACACAAAGATTTATTAACAGGTTCAAAGTACCTGTATATGAAAAGATACTGCTACACAATTTCATTGAAAGCAATTTACAATGAAAATAAGAAACACCATGGGATCTGGGGGGAAAAATTCTACCTTCATTTCCAGATTTTTCAGCTTTAAACAACGGATCTTTGTTAGTATGTGTAACTGTAGATTTGAACGGAAGTATTTCTCTGTTTACCACCTGCTCATCTACAACAGGACACTACGTTCAATAGATTCAAACCTGAGCGTAGTCTTCTTTTAATATATGAAAACCATCATGGTTTTAGAAGCCGATCCAATAAATATAGCCTCGATTCTAGGTGACAATGACCCACAGCGACTGCCAGCTACTTATTTTTTATTTCCAACATATCTATTTATTTCCAGTCTATTTCCCCCCACAAATATGTTGCTCTTTTGCTGTTGAAGAACACATTTGGTTTACTCGAGAAAAAGCGACAAAACCGTGAAAAACGCAGGAACCAAATTTTGCTTTACTTTTGAATAACCGATAGTGAAAAGTTTGGTCGTTTTCCACTTCCTCCTTGGAAGCGGGAATGTGTACGGATTGTTTTACATGAGCCAACATAAGTAGCCTGTTGGTAAAGACATATGAACATTTCATACATCCAAATAAATTCTTTATTTTCAAGAAACATGCCACTTTAGTTATTGCTCTGAAGCACTGAGGGTTACAAATAATACTAAGATGTTGAAGACTTTCAGTTAATTGTGCTTCCAACTTTTCATTCAAATAACTTTACCCCTCCTCCTCTTTCAGCCACCCTTTTTCAAAAAAGCTCTAAAACAAAAGTTCACATGGAATATGTTCCCGTATTTCCTCCATTTAGCGCCTAATCCCGATGAAACACCTTCCTTAAATAAGCACCCCACTTTTAAGTTTACTTTGGGCCAAGAAAAAAGCAGCCACACAAAGGACTAACAATCTTGCTTTCTGGATTATTCAAAGTTGTCAATTATTTTTATTGGTATTTTTCAATTGCACCTTTTTCTCGCGATCTAATATTGCATCTCAAATATTCTTTAACCCTGAATTAATAAATTAAATATGAGTTTATCATCAAGATTCAAGCCAAAGCAAAGCACAGCTGATTCCCGCCAGACGTGGGGCTTTACTACAACAGATATCTGCAGCTGTGGATCCATGCAAACAATGTCCCACCTTCTAAACTGCCTCGTTGCACCAGGCTGCCATCCAGCTGACCTGGTCCTCCACTCAGAGGAGGCTTTGGATTGTGCAGGTTTCTGGAGTGCAAGAGTCTGGTAGGACAACAAGAAGAAGAACAGCTGATTTTGTGCTAAGAGTATTTGGGGTGTTAATCTTCTGGAACCACAATATAGGGCTCGAAGGTAAGTGAACATCCAACATCAGATTTTTCTTGCCGAGATACGAAGAAGTACCCTTGTAGCTATTAACATCATCCTAAAACAATTCCTGAAGACAAAAAGTACTGAAATATACGAAACGGTAATCAGGTTACTACTGAAGACAATGGAAGATATTTTGTGGGGAATCTTCCGAGGGAAAAACGACAAGAACATTCGGTTTTGAGGTAAAAATCTGTAGGGCAAAAGGAAACTTAGGGAATTGATTTTGAAACTTATGGAAGAGATTGAGATATCAATGAAGGATGCTAACTAATTCTTTGCCACTGCAGCGATTCATCCTTTTACCTCATGTATCGCGCACAATTGTTTTGTTATCGTTTTCCCTCTCCCTAGTATCCATTGTTTTCTTGTTAGCTGATTTTCCTTTTATATTATCATTTCCCTATTGTTTTATTTCCTAGTGATGTGTAATTAGTAACACCTCTATAGCGTCCTTTGGATATGGAGTAGATTTTTTAGTTGAGGTTTTCAGGTTGTGTTTGTAAATAAGAATCTTTCGATTGATAACTGTTGTGCCCGCCACAGCAGTCAGATTATACGCAATGATAAATCCATGATTATTGTACACGACTATAATATGAGACTCTATTCTGGTATCTTCAGTAAAAACGCAACAAACTCACAATTAACAAACTACAAATAAAGTTATGATTGTTATACATATATCAGGGGAATACAATGATATTGTAATCAATGAGGTGCAACGCATATGATAGCAATCAAAGCATGGCACGATTTACTGCATGGACACAAGAGACCTCCAACAATAACGATGAAATAATACATGCGATTCATCCTTTTACCTCATGTATCGCGCACACCACCAATGATTAGAAGTGATTAGATAAAAAATATTCTCTTCTTTCCTGTGAAAATCTCTCAGATGGTTTTATGTAATGTTATGCTTCCTGAAAATGTGAAGGGGAAAACTGATTTTCCTTCGTATTACTGGTCATTCTGGATATATTTTCAATCCTGTCCCCCGCAATATTCTGTCATGGACTGTCTTTGTCATTCACAAAACTAAAAGCATTTTTTCTTACCTCAACATTTTGAAAACCTTATATAATCTTCTCATAATCGTAGACAGTTTGCATTCCTTTACACTAGTAAGAAGTGTTCACCAAGTGCATTTTACAATCCATACTCTTACTGTTGTGTTTGTTTATTTTGAAATTTGTCAGATTAAAAGTGCTTACAGAACATTCTTACTGTTTTAAAGAAAAAATTGTAATGTCTAACATAGTAACAATATATTAAAAGCTTACTGTGGCTACACGCTTCCTTGATTGCACCCTGCGTCAGATGGTCAGAATGTAGATAGCTCTGGGCTATGTTTATGCAGCGAGAGTGACGTAATACAGACGGTAGCTGCCATATTATGTATCCTCTGCCCTCGTATGAAATGGAGCAAAAAAAGAAGAAAAAAGAACAACATCAGTCTCGATAACACCAACAGTAATAACAACAATAATAACAACTATAAAAACAACTATAAAAACAACAATCATAACCACAATCTTAACCACAATCTTAACCACAATCTTAACCACAATCTTAACCACAATCTTAACCACAATCTTAACCATAATATTTACCACAATCTTAACCATAATCTTTACCACAATCTTAACCACAATCTTAACCACAATCTTAACCACAATCATAACTACAATCTTAACCACAATCTTAACCACAATCTTAACCACAATCTTAACCATAATATTTACCACAATCTTAACCATAATCTTTACCACAATCTTAACCACAATCTTAACCACAATCTTAACCACAATCATAACTACAATCTTAACCACAATCTTAACCACAATCTTAACCACAATCTTAACCATAATATTTACCACAATCTTAACCATAATCTTTACCACAATCTTAACCACAATCTTAACCACAATCTTAACCACAATCATAACTACAATCTTAACCACAATCTTAACCACAATCTTAACCACAATCTTAACCATAATATTTACCACAATCTTAACCATAATCTTTACCACAATCTTAACCACAATCTTAACCACAATCTTAACCACAATCATAACTACAATCTTAACCACAATCTTAACCACAATCTTAACCACAATCTTAACCATAATATTTACCACAATCTTAACCATAATCTTTACCACAATCTTAACCACAATCTTAACCACAATCTTAACCACAATCATAACTACAATCTTAACCACAATCTTAACCACAATCTTAACCACAATCTTAACCATAATATTTACCACAATCTTAACCATAATCTTTACCACAATCTTAACCACAATCTTAACCACAATC
>RDPX01000407.1:461021-471754 GCA_003991215.1 Morbakka virulenta
GACAGATGAGGTGAATGCACTTGTGATCGAATGTTATTTCATGAGTGAGCCAGTTGACAAAAATGGTAAACCCAAGAGGATATCGACGACGAATGCATCGAATCTAGAAAGATAGAGGGTTATTTCACATCAGTGAACAAAATCTGTGTAATCAGGCAAGAGCAATACGCAAGAACGAGTGGGTGTCAGGTGTTCAGATGGAAATGATAAAAAGAAAAGTTTACGATAGATAGATAGATAGATAGATAGATAGATAGATAGATAGATAGATAGATAGATAGATAGATAGATAGATAGATGGATAGATAGATAGATAGGAAACTAAACCTGAAGGAGGCAACGCTATAAAACCAGATGTAGTGAATGCAGTAGAAGAAATTAAAAACTTTGTTGTAGATACAACAAGCAGTAGAACCCAGGAGGAAAGGGAAATGATTCGGGAAATTCAAGAAATTTTAGCAAATGGCGAGAGTGATTCATACTTCCCAGGGTTTAAAAATGTAGATAGGAAAAGGTTGTCAGAATTGACGGAAAAAGTCAATGCAATTATTGGTGACATTGAGACTAATTCGGTAACAGGTACAAATAACTTGATAAAAGCAGTGGCAATCTTTATAGGGAGACAGTTGGGACTTAAACCAAGTACCAGCAATCTTAGAAGAACAAAGAAAGAACCTTGGTGGAAAGGAAGAATTAACGAGAACATAAATGAGCTGCGTAGACATATTAATATTCTTCAAAGAAAGAGAAACGATGAAAAATTGAAGAAGAGGAAATATGTTGAGCTCGAAAACAAGTATAGAATAAATCGCAAAGGGCTGAGTGTCGTGATTGAGGAATTAGAACAACGACTCAATGCAAAAATTGTGAACAAAGAATTGAGCAATATAGAGTCAACAGGCTGTTTAACCAGGATCAGAAAAAAGTATACAAAGAACGTAATAGTGAAGAAAGAACGAAGGATACTGTGCCAAATGCTGAAGTAAGCCAGCAGTTTTGGTCCAATATTTGGTCACGAAGGGAAAATCATGAGTGTGACGCAGTGTGGCTTAGTGAGTTGAAGGAAGAAAAAGGAGAATACCAACAGGACCCCCTCATAATCACTGAAAATTTAGTAAAGAAGCAATGTAAAAGGTTCCCAAATTAGAAAGCTCCTGGCCCTGACCTAGTTCAGGGAAATTGGTTGAAAAGACCAACCACTCTTCACTGTCGCATTGGGCTGCATATGAATGATATGATAAATAATGGAACAGGTGTACCTTTGTGGTTGACGAAGGGAAGGACTGTTTTGTGCCAAAAAGACAAAACTAAAGGAAACGAAGTTGGGAACTTTAGACCCATTTCTTGTTTACCACTCACGTGGAAGCTTTTAACTAGCATCATATCCGATGTAATATACAGGATATCTTGAAGAAAATAGTGTTCTGCAGAATGAGCAAAAGGGATGTAGACGTAAGTCCAGGGGTACGAAGGACCAACTCCTTATTGACAGAACCATCTTAACAGACAGCAAGAGAAAGCAGAAGAATCTGACCAAGCCATGGGTCGATCACAAGAAGGCTTATGGCATGGTCCCACACTCCTGGATTTTAGAGTGCATGAAACTTGTTAACATCTCAGACAATATAGTACAATTTGTCGAGGGGACAATGAAGAATTGGAAGACTGAACTTACTGTGTGCGGAGAGTCACTTGGAGAAGTTGGTATCAGAAGGGGAATATTCCAGGGAGACAGCCTATCGACTCTGTTATTTATCATCTGCATGATACCTTTGTCATTAGTCCTTAGAAATATCTCCGCTGGGTATTCACTAGGGGATGCGAAGATAAATAACCTGCTTTTTATGGATGACCTAAAATTATTCGCAAGAAGTGAAAAGGAAGTTAATAGTCTTGTCTCTACAGTACATGTTATCAGCAAGGATATAAAGATGGAGTTTGGAATTCAAAAGTGCGGTGTGTTGATTTTGAAGAGAGGAAAGTTGAGTAAGACTGAAGGCATTAGATTGTGTGATGGTGAAGTAATTAAGGAGGTGACCGAGGAAGGGTATAAGTATCTAGGAATAATCGAGGCAGACAAAGTGAAAGAAACTAAGATGAAGGACATGTTTATAAAGGGATACGTTCGACGTACCAGATTGGTTCTAAAGTCGAAACTAAATGGCCGAAATAAAATCAAGGCAATAGGCACTTGGGCAGTATCTCTTATGAGATATGGAGCTGGGGTNACTAGGGGATGCGAAGATAAATAACCTGCTTTTTATGGATGACCTAAAATTATTCGCAAGAAGTGAAAAGGAAGTTAATAGTCTTGTCTCTACAGTACATGTTATCAGCAAGGATATAAAGATGGAGTTTGGAATTCAAAAGTGCGGTGTGTTGATTTTGAAGAGAGGAAAGTTGAGTAAGACTGAAGGCATTAGATTGTGTGATGGTGAAGTAATTAAGGAGGTGACCGAGGAAGGGTATAAGTATCTAGGAATAATCGAGGCAGACAAAGTGAAAGAAACTAAGATGAAGGACATGTTTATAAAGGGATACGTTCGACGTACCAGATTGGTTCTAAAGTCGAAACTAAATGGCCGAAATAAAATCAAGGCAATAGGCACTTGGGCAGTATCTCTTATGAGATATGGAGCTGGGGTGATCAACTGGAGAAAGGACGAGTTAAATCGACTCGACAGGAGAAGTAGGAAATTATTGGCGGTGAACAAAGGTATGAACCCCAACAGCGATGTAGACAGACTCTACGTCAAATGATAGGATGGTAGAAGAGGTTTGAAAGGAATTACAAATATTGTTGAGTCTGCAGAGAACAATCTTGCTTGGTATTTAAGAGAGAGTACGGAGGAAAAGCTCCAAATCGTCAAGGCTCATGGCCATTTGAATGTTGAAGAGTCAGTAGACCCTGCTGTGCTAAAAAGGGATATAGAGAATGAATTCATGCAGAGTTGGCATGAGAAAAGATTCCAAGGTCAGTACATAAGGAATAACAAGGATGTAAGTTGGAGTGACTCATTGCTTTGGTTAAAGAAGGGTGACCTGATAATTATAACGGAACCACTAATTTGTAGCACTCAGGAGCAATCTCCTAGGACAAATTATGTGAAATTTTACATTGACAAGACAGCTGAATCACCCTTGTGTAATCAGAGGGGAAAAGTGTCATGCATGTTGTTAGTGAATGTAGCAAGTTAGCTCAAAGAGAATATAAACGACATGATAATGTTGTAAGATATATTCACTGGTTATTGTGTAGACAAGCTGGATTACATAGAGCAAATGCTTGGTATAACCAAAAACCAGAAGGAGTGATAGAAAACAACAATTTTAAGATACTTTGGGACTTCATGATCCAATGTAATCAGCACGTAGTTGAAAGAAAACCAGGCATTGTGTTTGTTGACAAAATTAAGAGAGAAGCTGCAATAATTGATATAGTTGTCCCAGGTGACTCAAGGGTGAAGGAGAAAGAAAGCGAGAAAATAGAGAAATACCATAATCTTAAGGAAGAGGTAACAAAAATGTGGAATCTTAGAAAGGCTAAAGTTATACCTGTTGTAATTGGAGCACCGGGAGCAGTATCAAAAGAATGTAGGAAACACCAGAAAAGGTTAACGGGCGATGCAAGATTAAAAATAATACAGAAAACAGCACTATTGGGAACTGCAAGGATTTTAAGGAAAGTGCTCTCAAGTTGAGAGCAGAGAAGAAAAGAAGACCTAAAACCTTTGATAACTGGTTGCTATCTGCTTTCAGGTTAGCACCGGGTGGAAGATTTACCGACAAAAATGGAAAACATAATAATGCAAAAAGATTCTAAGCTACTCTGGCCTAAAAATTGAAATCCAACGTACCGTAATTATTCCATTAAGCGCACGGTGCACTTATATAATTCTGGGGATTCTAAAGAGTGCGCTTATTCAGGGAGTGCGCTTACTGAAAAAGTCAGTCAACTTATAAAGCACTTAAATCTCAAAAATATTTTTATCAGTACAAACAGTACTAAGTCAACTTATAAAGCACTAAATGTCTAAAATATCAGCGCCGACATTCATCAAGTTCAAAAGTGAAATTGACAAATACAAAGGTATCTGTAAACATATGAACATTGTGATTTACGCACATGATGTTAAAAACATAACTGAATATACTCACTAAAATATATGTTGTTAGTGCTTTTATTCTTGACCTTCAATTTTTTACTTTGAAAAAAGGGTGCGGTTGTTGAAAAAGAAATCTGCCAGAGAGTGCGCGTAATTGAAGGAGTGCGCTTATTAACTTTTTGGGTTCCAACGGGTGCGCTTATTCGAGTAGGGTGCGGTAAATCGAATAATTACGGTATGTGGAATCTTAAAGCAACTGTCATCCCAATCATAATAGGAGCTCTGGGAAGTATTCCACCCAGATTGAAAGGATTTCTGGAGCAAATAAACATAGAGTATGACATGGGTACGCTTCAATAGTCTGCTTTACTGGGAAATGCAGACATTTTGCAAAAAGTTCTCAGTATCTAAAATACCTTCAGTGTCTCAAGTCTAATGAAACGGATGCTGAAGATGACAATACCGGAAGTTAACACAAATACTGTGCGAATCAGAATAGTAGTGATAATAATAGTAGTATTAATGATAATAATAATAATAATAATAATAATAATAATAATAATAATAAGCTCTGGGAAATATTCCACCCAGATTGAAAGGATTTCTGGAGTAACTGAACATAGAGCATGATATGGGTACTCTCCAAAAGTCTGNATACCTTCAGTGTGTCAAGTCTAATGAAACGGATGCTGAAGATGACAATACCGGAAGTAACACAAATACTGTGCGAATCAGAATAGTAGTGATAATAATAGTAGTATTAATGATAATAATAATAATAATAATAATAATAATAATAATAATAATAAGCTCTGGGAAATATTCCACCCAGATTGAAAGGATTTCTGGAGTAACTGAACATAGAGCATGATATGGGTACTCTCCAAAAGTCTGCCTTACTGGGAACTGCACACATGTTGCGAAAAGTTCTCAGTATCTAAAATACCTTCAGTGTCTCAAGTCCAATGAAATGGACCTGATGCTGAGGATGACAATACCAGAAGATACAAAGAAAAATGGGTACAGTAACTGCGATATAAAAATCTAAAGCTGGAAAGGACGATAGAAGGAGGCAACAGAATAAAAGACAACGGCAACTTTGCAAAAGACCAACAAGCCTTTTTAACACTCTGGAAGAATAAACTGTCTACGAAGGAGAACCACCACATGTGAAGACGATTCTTCAGTTCTGGGCTGGGGTATGGGTTAAGGGAAAAAGAGAAAAAAACCCACCAGAGATGGTATGCATTGAAAGAATGAGAATATTGTTGCGAGGAAAGATACAAAATCTAAATAAGTTAACATTACGGAAAATAAAGCAGTTGCAGAGATTAGAAAGAGGAAAGAACTGGAGAGCTTCAGGTACAGATGGAATTCAAAATTTTAGTCGAAAAGATTCGAAACAATTCTAAACATTGAAAGGAGCATTTGAGGGGGGATGGGGGTGAAAAATAATAACGACACTATACTATCACGGTGGCCAATGGGAAGAACAGTCCAAATACCTAAGAAAAAAGAGCTGGGGGATGAGCAGATATATCACCCAATAACGTGCTCTAACACTTCGTGAAAAATTATGACAGGATTAACTGGAAGATATAAGAGAACTTCCAATAGAGAATAACATCTAGAATGAAGGAGACCTTGGAGCAGTGGAGGGTGGGGCTAGGCACAGTTGATCATTTAATTATTGACAGATGTATCACGGATGAAGTAAAGACCTACCACCGCAATTTAGCTGTTGCCTTCTATGATTAACAGAAAGCCAATGGAAGAATGCACCATGATTGCATGATACCAGTGTATGAGTGGATTGGCATATCGACGGCAGTCATTTCATTATTGGGAGAGCTAGTGAATAAATGGAAAGCAAAACTTTTCTATTTCTACAAGAAGATAGTTATTCACCTGTTGGACGTGGTATTGAAGAAGTATTTATTGCTCAACTTCTTGAATATAGTAAAGGATATTGAATGAGAGAACCAGGAAAGAGAGATGTAAGCCGGACGCACAATTTATTTGTGGATGATCTTAAGGTATAACAGCAATCACACAATTTATCAAAAATGATAAAAAAAGTTATTGTCGAAGTGAGTTTAGCTGTAGGTGCTTGTTGTAGTGTTCGAACGCGGGAAAATAGTGAATGCTTAAAGATGGCAAGTGTTACAAGAAAGGATGAAGACCTGAGACCCTGATCAGGAGGAAATGTATAGGTTTCGTGGAGACAAAGCAGGTGTATGTGAGAGTTAAAGAAGAAATAGCAAAAAGGCTGAAACTGCTAATGAAATCTGAACTAAATGATGAAAACTTGATAGAAGCAATTAATTCTACAGTTATTCCAGTGGCATCCAATGAATGTTTGCACGATGACAAAAGGTAGACTGCATGAGACGGATCAAATTCTTAAAAGGGAATTGAGGAAGAGGAACATGCTGAAAAACAAGCAAGAGATGAATGATTATCTAAAGGTGGATGGGACCTTACGTCTATGACAGCTATATCTCCCAAGTCAAACAATAAACGGATTAAAGCAGCATGGCAGAGCAATAGTGAAAGTAATACAATCATTGACGATGCAGTAAAAGCACTGATGGCAATTGGTGTCAGTAGAATTTGTAGATATAATAGAAATAATATAGAAATAATGTAAAGCCAGAGGGAGAATAACTAGAATTTGGATAGAAACCAACAAGGTAGACGTTGAGGGCAGATGGGTGCAGAAAAAAATACGAAAGGAAACTTACAAAGAGAAAGAATTGCAAAGTGATTTAATGTATACAGAAGACAAAGAATGGAATGTCATCTTTGGTTAAAGCAGAGACTGCGACCAAGAAAAGCCAGCATCAAGGATGACATTGATTGGGCAGATGGTGGAGACAAGAGGATGGAAAGTGGGAAGAGGCCAGATTGGAAATGAGATGTCGAGTATGCGCGGAATTAAATGAAACAGTGGAGCAACTTGTTGTTGGATGAAAGGCTATGGCCAATAGTGCGTATTTAGCACGACAAAACAGGGCGTTAATGGTGATGGCCATTGGATGGGCAAAGGAGTATGAATTGGTTGGAAAAGAATAACTGTAAGGTATAAGAAGAACTGGATGGAAGAAAAAAGTGTTGGAAAACAGAAGTGCCAAGTTAGTTAGGGATTTTGAGCTAAACCTATGTAAAACAACATCCAGCAGACCAGATTTTGTAGTTAAGGAAGGAATAAGATTTGGATTTGTGGTATGGCAGGTCCGCGGAAGGCAAAAATAGTAGCCAAAAGAAATGAGAAAGTGGCAAAGTATCGAGAACTTGCATTTGAATTCGGAGAGAAGAGAATTGGATATGACACAACACTTATTACCATAATCATTGGTGCTTTTGATGAAGGAATAAAAGAAGTGTTGCATGATATGTAAAAAGTATTTAACGAACACTAAGAAAGGGTACGATTAGGTGAGATTAGATTAGGTTAGGTTAGGTTAGGTGGGGTAACAGTTCAAGAGATCCAATAAACTGTATGAATGGACAGTAAAAGGATGGTGAGAAAAGTAGTTTCTGGCCTCGTGCAACAAGAAGATTAAATACTGACTGGATTTTGTTGGGGCACTATTTGAAGCTATTTTGCTTAAATGAGAATAAAAAATACTATCAATATTTCGAGAACAATACACAGATAATCTCGTCCCTTTGTGTTAGGGTCATTAATGTACGTTTCTTTGTTTACATAAAGTGATCAACTGTCCGTTTACTTTTGTTCCATTCATCACACTTCATACGAAAAAACACTCGGAAAGTGCAAACCTCTGCTAAGCAGCTACAATATTGTAGTCTTGCGTTCATATCAGTAAAAGACTCAAAGGTACTGAAAGGTAGTGCTTCCACTGGTAGTATCTCTGAAAGCACAGAAACATCTTATGAAATGGAAGTAAGGTGTTGCCTGGATTCAAATCGGGGGTCTCCTGTGTATTAAAAGGGTGTTTTAACCAACTAGCCCACAACACCCTTGGCTGCCAAACGTTATCCTTACTTTAACGTCCACAAAGGTCTGGTGGTTTGCAAGAACTGTGCAAACCAACAGACCTGGCGTTGTTCCGCACAAGCCTAAACAAAATAAGGCGGTAACCCCGGTCAACACCAAGTTTAATCAGCTTCTCATTGTGCTTCCATCAATACTTGCTAAAACTTTCACCAAAAAACAAACAAACAAACAAACGGAACTGGATAATTTTAATGTACTTACTGCAAAAAGGGCTGGCCCCATATATGCTTCCATAAATTCATAATATAATGAAACTATTTTTACTAAACACTGTAAACCTGCAACTCTGACCTAAAATTGGACACAAAAAATATTGTAAAAATTCCCGCTGTCTCACTTCATAGGAGAAACACTCAAAAACTATGAAGTAAATGAACCCTCAAAGCTCTGACAAGTAAGATTAAATTTAAGCCTACGCTGCATCTAGATTCCTGGGTTTAATAAAAGCTGGTACGGTCCAAATATGACCACATCAAGTAATTTCGTAAATGGCACAATATATAAACTATGATTACTGACTGAGTCACATTATGATTGCCAACCTTAAACATAACATTCCATACTTCTTTATTGACTCTATTGTCTGCCTCTCTGTCTGTCTGTCCATTTCACACACATACACATACACACACGCTCTCTCTCCCCCCACACCCTCTCTCCCAATCCCTCTCAATCTCCTCGCCCCCTCTCAAACTCTCTCCCCTCCCCCTCCCTCATTCCCCTCCCCCTCTCTTTCTCTCCATCCCTCTCCCCCCTCGGGACACATACCAAAACAACTCTGAAAATTGGTACCACTTACCGACAGGTACACAAATACATGATTAAAAATACCCGCATCGGATTGTGTAATTCTTTTTCAAATTTATTGTACCGGACGAAATTTACTGCAGAAGAAAAACTAAACGACAAGAACCTTCGCGACGTGCCTCAGATTTTAAACAGGACGAGAAGTTAAGGTCTTTTCTCAGTCTCTATTTGCCATTGGCGGTCGATAATTTGCCCGTAAATACGACAAAGATTCTCCTAAACTATATTAATAATAAAGAAATGTGCAGAAACCCAAAGGTGTTCAAGGCCAAAAATTAATTCATATCCAATCATTATCATGATCATCATAACCATCCAAACAGCCAACATCAAGTTTGGCATGAAAAATCATTGAGCGTCAGGATACACCATGTTTCCAACGTTCTCTCTTTTTTTCAACATTATTTTATATAGCGTTAATAACAAGGCGCCACCACTGATAGTTTTATCTAGCAAAATGTAAAATCGTCAGAATTTTTTTTGCCTGAATTTAAAGCCGCTTACATGGCATTTTCGGAGAAAGTAAAACCCATGGTAAAAAAAGTCGCATCTTTGAAAATTCACCAAAGTAGCCGTGTTTGAGCACAAGATTAAAAAACAAGTATCATCAGCTCCACGCAAACAATATCAGCCTGCTTGATTCGATATCCTACAATAATTAACTCACAATAGGTTATGTCAATTCTACTATCCACTTTTTGATTCGAACGATAATTTTCCATAATAAATTTGTTCTGGTGACCTCAGTGCACAAGCCGTGACCAAAGTAACTTCCAACGCTTAATGAGCGATAATAGAGACGGGCCTGACCATTAAATTTCTAAGAAAACAGATAATCTAGTCCACAGAATCAAAGTAACTTCGAACGCTTAATGAGCGATAATAGAGACCGGCCTGACCATTAAATTTCTATGGAAACAGATAATCTAGTCCACAGAATCAGAGTCACTTCCAACGCTTCATAAGCGATAATAGAGACGGGCCTAAGCATTAAATTTCTAAGGAAACAGATAATCTAGCCCACAGAAAGCACAACTGCAGCGTTCACAGGATCTATTTATTGAAATGAACTCAGGAATAAACTAATAAATACAATTATTGTATCAGTGATGGTAGAAATAAAAAGCACTTATTCCTCATTTTATGGAGTTTTTTAATGTTACAATTACTATCCTAAAATAATAATGGTTATCCGGCTAGCTGTCTCAATCAATTGAGAAGCTGTATACGGAACGCGCTTCTACAAGCCCCATTACGGTAGGAAGCCTTACTTAAGTGACTATGAAAACCAAATATTAAATGTGACGGAAACAGTTCGACGGATATTTACATTAGTCCGTCCAATAGAAACCAACATACACATTTGGGTACAGCTTTACAAACTTTTCCCGTTAGATAAATACTAATATGTGAAATATGCATTGATCTACGAGTCCAGTCTTCGGGTCCTTCTAAATACGCAAGTCCGATCGGATCTGCGCTTGTCATGATAAAATCTCACAGTTTTTAAAGTGCAATCAATAAATCAAAACTTACCCTTTTATCTGTATTTTGTGTTGCTTGGCAAACAAATGTCATAATTACGTTTCTCTCAGGCTGCAAAAATGGTAAAAACACTCACAATTAGAACATTATACAACAGATAATATACGGAGCCAATGGCACGTTTTCAAAACTTAATCCACGTGAGGGAGAGAGAGAGAGAGAGAGAGGGAGGGAGAGAGAGAGAGGGAGGGAGGGAGGGAGAGAGAGGGAGGGTGGGAGGGAGAAAAGAGATAGAGATGGATAGAGAGAGG
>RDPX01000407.1:481755-492674 GCA_003991215.1 Morbakka virulenta
AGTAGTAGTAGTAGTAGTAGTAGTAGTAGTAGAAGTAGTAGTAGCAGTAGTAGTAGTAGTAGCAGTAGTAGAAGCAGTAATAATAGTAGTAGTAGTAGTAGTATTAGTAGTAGTAGTAGCAGTAGTAGAAGCAGTAATAATAGTAGTAGAAGCAGTAATAGTAGTTGTTGTAGTAGTAGTAGTAGTAGCAAAAGCAGTAATAATAATAGTAGTAGTAGTAGTAATAATAATAGTAGTAGTAATAGTAGTAATAGCAGTAGTAGTAGTAATAGTAGTAATAATAGTAGTAGTAATAGTAGTAGTAGTAGTAATAGTAATAGTAGTATTAGTATTAGTATTAGTAGTAGTAGTAGTAGTAGTAGTAGTAGTAGTAGTAGTAGTAGTAGAAGTAGTAGTGGTGGTGGTGGTAGTATTGTTAGTAGTAGTAGTAGCAGCAGCAGCTGTCTTCTATAAGACATCATAGCTAATAAAGGTAAAGTATAAAGCTCCCCGATAAGTAATACACCACAAAGCAACTCTGGCTTGGTCTTAGTTGGCTACCTTTGAATGACAATCCGTATGGACAAAGAAATTTATTAATGCCATGTGAAAGATGCACTCAAGCTTATAGAATAGGATGAATACATTCGTGTAATACATAAGTGTGTCAAAAGCCTTATAAACTGCCCCAAAACAAAAATACCAATATCGTTTGTTTGTTTGGCCGTTTGTTCGATTGTTTGGGTGACGAAAAAATTATGACCTTTTTTTCACATAAAACAATTTCATTGTGGAACAACTAAGTCTATAGAATGGAGAAAAATATTTTCAGGAAAAAAAATGAGTCAAAAGGCTTTATGTGCTGCCAATTATGACTGAGTTAAGTAAAAGAGTTCACATACTTGGGCGCACTCTTCAACACCAACTGCAACAATTTACAAGAGGTCAAGAGAAGAATAGTACTGGCAATGGAATAGTAATGGAAGTGTGGAAACATCAGGTTAGGTACTAAGAACAGATTAGTACAATCCATTCTCTGGTCAATAATGAGTGGATCTACTCCCAGAATGTGGAGCGAAGGATAGTATCATTCGAAATGTGGTGTTATCGACGGATACTTCGTATCCCCAGGACAAGCTTCACCACTAATGAAGAAGTATGCAGAAGAATTAGAAATCACCCGCAACTATGTCAGCACTTGCTCAACCGCAGACTACGATTTTTCGGACACATGATCAGAAAAGATGGCCTCACTCGCAAGCTTCTGTTAGGCAGAGTGCATGGCAAACGACCGAGAGGGAGACCATGGCAAATGGCCGAGAGGGAGACCACGGCAAACTTGACTCAAAGACATCTGGCAGGGCCTGAACTCTAACATACAGTAGACAATCAAACGTGCCAAATATCGTGACCTGTGGAGAATGGTGATCGGCAACCCTCGATAGACGAGGACGCTACAACAAGCACAAGCACAAGTAATGACTGAGTTAATGAACTGGGAAAGAAGTAAAGCACACTGAATAATATATATCTTGTTCCTTGAATGGGATTCCATCTTCCATGCAAACTCATGTACTGATTTCAAATCTAATTATTTTTCTCACCCAAGCATAGTTTTTTAATTATCAGCAAAGACTGAAATATTCACTATAATCCAGACTTGTAACTCAAAGTGGACCAAAACATTCATTTCAGCTATACTAATCTCGAAAATTTTTCTAATTAAATTACTTGATTTTGTGTATCAGTAGGTCACATGGGCTGTTGATTAAAATTGATGATTGTATTTGTAAACAGTCCAGTAAGAAATGTAAACACTGTATAAAATAGACACTGTGAAGCATCCGTTCTACTTGTTATCAAACTGTGTGCCAGTAACAAACTATTTGGACAACTGTTTTGCACAGTGAAGAAATATGTTAGGGGAAGGCGTTTAAATCATCCAGACAAATTCTATTATATATGAGCTAATTCACATTCAAAGAAACAAAGAAAGGATATAACTGATAAATTGAAAACAGCATAAAAGTGTTACTTTAGCTGTAAACTTGGGGACCTTATATAAACAATTGCGTCCAAATGGGCGCTGTGCAACATGCTACAGAAGACTTACAAAACTTATATATGGTCAAAGAAAATCAATGCCTCCAGCTGTGCTCATGATATGCCACAAACCCAAAGATCAATATTCTGATTGTTAGTTTTGCCCAGCAAATACATCTGGTTTTAATTCCAGAAATAAATAAAACGTTATTCACCCTGACTGTGAATAGGCACGAAAGCCTGTTTCACATGACGCACAGTATGTTGTTCCTTTACACACCGGAAATTAAAGCATGGGCAGTGTCATCAGATGGGGAAGCTGATCATATTAGTAAAGAGTTTTGATTTTACATTTGAGCATGATGTGGGCAGTACACTATATTTAATAGATATCGAGGAAAATGATCTTGTTAGGGATAGAATATGACAAAGGAAATGCTAGGTTTATGATGTCAACAACGAAACTTGCTTGAGTATGGAACCACGGTCGGTCGGTCTGTGTCTCTGTCTCTCTCTCCCTATCTCCCTCTCTCTGTGTCTCTTTCTCTCTCTCTATCTCCCCCTCTCTGTGTCTCTGTCTCTGTGTCTCTGTCTCTGTCTCTCTCTCTGTCTCTGTCTGTCTCTCTTTCTCTCTCTCTCTCTCTCTCTCTCTCTCTCTCTCTCTCTCTCTCTCTCTCTCTCTTTCTCTCCCCTCCCCCCTCTTATTAGCAGATGATGTTACTTTTTGTATTCTGTATGAAGATAAGTCTATTTTTAGCTCCAGGCTATCGGAAAATAAGCTTCAAAGCAGCGCTGCTGCAAAATGATTACGAAAAACCTTCCGTACCTGCAACAAACGCAGAAAGCCTAAAGGCGACAAATGGTTCAGTGACCTTGTTTCTAAAATTTATTGAAAATTTTGCTCATACCGTAAAAATATGGTCGATTTTCCTTGACTAATTTTCTTATTAATTTTACATCTCTTAATTTCCAGAACTATAGCATACTAAAAGTGGTAAATTCCGTGGTTTGCGGTTAACAGGTAGTTGATACGTTTGAAGACAAACCTCATATTAGTCTGGTAATGCAACAACAATTCGTTCAAATAACGGTAATAAAACTGTATGGTTTCCGTTAACTGCAATATATTTCTTTCTCGACTCAGTTATGATCGTGATAAATCTCAAATAGCTTATTTGTCTTTTATATGCGGTACCAAAGCAGCACTTAATGAGCTAACGGGACTTTAAAAGCATACTACCAAGGTAAGTGGTATTGCACGATATTTTTATAAATCGTAGGCCGGCTAACTGAAAACAAATGCATTCATAACAGACAGGCACATTCTCTGAAAGGATAGGAAAGAATTACGACGCAGTTTTTCTATAATTTTTTTTTCTCCTGTAGTAACCGGACCTTCCCAGCACACCCAGTCTCTAAAATTAACCGTCGTCTCTCATGGAACTGTATACCATATGAATGGTCTATATGGTACTATGTGGTAATAGCTATCCTGAAGTATCATGTAGAAGATGGTTTTCATTTTTCTATCGATCTTTTTGTGAGTTCTGAGTATTACAAAGCGCATTACCACACTTGAGAAACTGCTCTGAGAGATCTGGCGGCTTCGCCTTCTGTGGCAAACTGTTTCGCAAATATTTATGCTGGGTATTCGTCGAAAACGACATTTTCTACCAGGCAAAAATGTTAACTTATTTATTGGACAACAAAAAAAATCTGTAAGGGCATAGTAAACATGTAGCAACTGGTTAAGTGGCGTACTGGTGTCCGCAACTAAGGAGAGAAGAGGAAAGTCTGGTTAGGTTGGGTGGCAAGTGCTAAGCAGTAGAAAGAACTGGTGATGAAACAGAAGGGTGGTGACAGACCTAAGGGCTAAGTCTTCAATTTGTTCCTTTTCGCAGTCGTTATATGTATCATGAGCATGATTACCTGGGAGTACCGGGCAAGCTGCTTTTTGCAGACGATCCAGAAAGCAAAGGACACTAACGTAAATTGAAACCATGACAATGTAAAATGGAAAGAAACGGAAGGCAGAGGCCTCAAGACAAAGAACAGAAGTTCACAGACAGAGGGTTGAGGTTATAAAATGCGACTGAAGCAACTAATAAATTAAACTATCATACTCAGACTGTGTGCAAATAACATAAAGATCAGTTAGGCACGAAAACCCAGGCCCTTAAATACATATTGGCGATTAATTCCACTTACCACATCCTGACATATGTATCCTATTGCTTCAAGTGATGCTTCCTTCCCTCTCTCAGTTCCTTGTCCTTGAGTCACATTTCCTACCAAAGTTTTTATTAGCTCATCCCATCGCCCTGATGGAAGCTCTGCAAGTGCAATTCCTGCGATACACTAAAAATTGAATGCAGAAGAAAAAAACAAAGGGTTGTGTGTTAAAAGGAATAGCTACTATGTCAATATAGATTAAATTATTTGTCCCTTGCGTCAATAATTCAGGGATAATACGTGATACATCTGCTTCTATTTCAAAAACGTCTCCACACACCGCCTACACATCCACCTAAATCAATCCATCAAACCATCCATCCATGCCTCTATCCATCTATCTATCTATCCATCCAGCGATTTATTTATTTATTTATCTATCTATCTATCTATCTATCTATCTATCTATCTATCTATCTATCTACCTATCTACCTACCTACCTAGCTGGCTATCTATCTATCAATCTATCTAACTATCTATCTATCTGTCTATCTATCTATCAATACATTAATAATCTTCATTGGTGTAATAGAAACCTTTGATACAGTAGACCATTAATTCATCATTTCATAGAATCGATGGTCTTCAACATAAGTGGTTTAGCTTATACTTCCATAATACCAGCCAGGTCGGCAAGGTCAATGGTGACAACTGTAAACGCGCTGAAATCAAAACTAGGGTACCTCAAGGCTCTTGCCTCGGATCGCTTCTATTTTTGATTTATAATGATGACCTTCCTTTTGCATTAAAAAAAGGCAAGTGCGACAATGTACGCCAATGATACATCAATTTCGTTCTATTCTTACAATATAGTAGGAATAGATTTTTCAATGCAGGGATTGCATGTCTTGAGAAATGGTAACAAGCTTTCCCTGACTGTTGTCAAAGCGCAGCCAATGACAATAAGATCATATAACAGTGGCACCTAGCCATCATTTCCAAGTAAGTGGGAACCATATCGATCTTGTAAAGGAAAGTAAATATCAGCAGTTTTGGCCACAGAAATTTTTCACACATCTTTATACCTCAAGATTTCATGCTTCAGATTGTTTAAAGTGAGGGATCTCAACTAGGTAGAAGTCAAGACATATGGCAGTTAGTCGTAGGACCACGCTTTTCTTTATAAAAATTTCTGTAAAGCATGTAGTACTGGACTAGATTAGAATTCGAGTTTCAGTCTTTAAACATTAACCTTTTTCTTTTAACATTTTTACCAACAATTGTACTGGCGCTGTGTTCTACTTTTCAACTTGTTTGTCAGATTCTTTTCCTATCTCTCTATTATTGGACATCACATAGAAATTTACACATCTTGAGTGCGACATGCCAAAGAATGACGCCTTTCCTTACGAGTTAAAACAAGTGATCCCAACGGGTAGGTAAGCCAAGAAAAATTGTAAAAAATTAACTTTAAAGTGAAGATATGAAATGGTAAAAGTTAAATAGACTTCCAATACTTCTGATAAAAAAGAGCGCATTGAGCTATCGCAAAAGTCTACTTGCTGGGTGGCTACAGGACTACGCTACTACTCTTGCCTAAGGTAATCAATATACTTTAAATGCACCTCTATTCGTCCTTGAACCTATCTTGGCCTTTATTGCTTCTAACCAGGTTATCCAAAAGTGATATGACTATGTCTAACTTTTGGCAATAGACTGAACTAGTGCAGGAATCAGTCGTTTAAATGTTTTATTCACTATTTCAAGAATAAGTCTAAGTTACAGTACGTTGCTCGTTGATAAACATATAGCTGAGTGTTGATTCATTTATGCAATGGCAAAAGAAGTAAAAAAAGTACATCTTTTTATTACTATACATTCCGATTCACGAATATCACTGGATGCCGCGTGGCGGAGCTGCAATTAACTATGCGGCTATACGTTTAGTTTCAGCTGAATCCATGTGACTGTATCCTTAGACTTAAACCTTAGATCCTCCAGTCACTGGGCAGCACGACGACGCCATAGGTCACTGTCCCCGGCCAGGACCTGTACATTGCGAAAGTCAGTAGATGTCCTGGTCCTTGCTCTACACCGATGATGTTGACCGGAATGGCCTCCTCTTGCTGTTTCTGTAGTTTTCTTGTAACTGTATCAACTTGACGAAATTATGAAAAGAGTAGTCTTAAGTCAAAAATAGGTTTATGAAAGAACGTTAAAAAAACCCCCCAAAATCCAGAAGAAAAACCAGCACCAAATAGACCATTCTCAATAAATAAATTAATACGTTAAATACTAGAAGCACCATGTTTTGTGTCGCAAGGGAGAACAGAAACACATTTCAAGGTAAATTACTCGTTCTTGAACAAAGGCAAAGAACGAAATTAACCAAGACATAATTTTGTCATGTAATGATACTGATGAAGATTTGAATAACTTCCTGTGTCAACGTTGGGTTTCTTTTTCCTTTCACCCATTAAACCCTTTGGTTCAGCAATATAGAAGGCAGGGCAGTCCTTATAATGTTTCTAAACTATATTGTCTCTCTTTTCAGGTGTGACTGGGTCCTTGGGTTTTGACGATTTTGGAAAGACTGAAGGCATGAAGTATAAACATAGGTCATAAACATGTCATTGTGTTGTCTAAGGGTTCTTAGGTTTTCGTTTACGTTCTTGGCATACAGTAACGTGTCTTTCTTCCTTTTCAGGGTCATCTGGACTTACAATGATACTTCTTGTTCCTCTAAACGGAGAAGTAAAGGCACTATTTTGAGCTGAAACTGTCTAATGTAATCACTAGTTGGGGTAGTTGTCTGTGTGAGTATATTTCCTGTAGATGGTAAAGAATATCATGCAACATACTTGTCTCTTTACCAGGGCATCACCAGCTGGTAGTCACTTATTTTCTTTCTCCACGGTGAATAAAATATTCGAGTGTAGGCTGCTGATATGGCCAAAGAAGGTCTACAAGTGATTTTCTTTGATTACTGCAGAGATGTCCCCAAAATATATTTTTAAGAGAGTTGACCACTGATCCGCTGTTAATAATACTATGGCTTGAATTCCTCCTTGAATATTTTAGCAGTCACAAAAAATGTATGAGCTTTCATGGGTGGGTATACAGTTGGTTTCAGTGTAAATGCTATTATTGAAGGGGAAGTTTGTGTAGGTAATAAGTGCTTGAAGTAGATTCAGTACATGGCTTCAGTGCACTTCTTGATGACACACTTCTTGATGACAATGACTTATCATTTTCAAGCAAATCTTTGACAGTTCGTTCGGTGCGAACTGGAACTTCTGCATGACGTGACATCATGAACAAACCATGATTTTATCTGCCTGGACTTTTTACTGTGTGATGAAGGCTGTAAAACCAGTCCAGCTGTTGTTGTGGTGTGACGTAATTTTTGTGTATGGATATGAGCAGAGGGTCATTGTGTATGTGGCTCAGTTGCGTACGTAAAGGTGAATGAAGGGAACCCTTGGAATAAACAGCAATTGGACATACTGGTACATTTAGCTTCTATACTTAAGGTAATCCATGGAATCATAGTAAGGTTGAATCCCTAGGTTTCAAACTGTGGTAGTGGCAATTATCAAAGATATGTTTTGCTTTGATTACTTTGGTCCAAACAACATTTATAGGATTACACTAAATTGTAGTGTATGACCCATTGTTGAGGTGCTCAAGGCACTTTTAGAAATATTTTGCTTTAGAAAGGATGAAGCTCACGTGTCCTTTATTAACTAAGAGGATGAAGATTGAATCAACATCCTTTTGGTTCTTGATGGAACTTCTTTTTCGTGACGTTATCCATAGGGAGGCCTGTTGTTTGGATTGTGCCTGCTCCACTTTTGGTAGGGTTTTTATGCCAGTCCCCCTTTTCAACTTGATCTACACCATTGCGCTAATTGAATAATCCATTAACAGTAAAGGTTTACATAACAAGTTTCTTGAACTAAAATATACTCTGCCTTTAAATACAATATTTGAGAGCTTTTTTGTTTAAACCAAAAGCTGCAAATTCGTTTGTTCCATTCTACTGGTCGTTGTATTCATTCCACTTTGCATTTCCCTTTCAGGCATATACACTTCCAAAGTCATACCAAAATCATTGGGAGGAGGGGTGTGTGACGAAGGAATAAGGGCGAGAATACAGACAAACAGGATGGAAAATGCAAAATAAAGATGTATATGAAGTGGAGAAAAAAAATCAGGGAGAATATGAAAGCACAAGGAAAACAGAAATGGGGCTCTGAGGGAAAGGTCATGTAGATATAGGAACAGAAAGGAGATAGAAGTAGCAGGTGCAGGTGTCTAGGGGAGGAAAGGGGAAAATATGTGGTGGGGCTAAGATAATGGCTACTATCAAGCGGAGGGTAGAAGGAACAAGAGAGGAAAAAGGAATGGCAAAATATGGAAATGGATCAATGGAAAAGTTGTGGGGAAAGAGGGAAAGGAGAACAAGGGGAGGAATGAAGGTATTTGAAAATAAGAATGAAGTAGGGGACAAAGATGAAGAACAGTAGAAGAGAAAAAGGGGTGTGAAAAAAGTAGGGGGATTTTGGTGTGGTAATGGGAAAAGGAAATCCTTATTCAGAATCCATAAAGATAAAAAACTTATTGCAGCCCAAAACGTGTAACTTTTGACCTATTGCTTTTGCATATTTTTCTGGTGTATGCTTAAAGCATCAAATACTGAATAAAACAGGCTTAAACAATGGCAAGATTGTTACTTACCTGTGCTGCAGAAGAAAGTCCTACCTCTGTACCAAGAGTATTCAAAACCTTGGGATTAAGAAAAGAGCAAATTTTATTACTACATATATTGCAAGCCTTATTCTGATCAAAGAATGCAGATGGCTGCAAGGAAATGTTGAAGTTACTTGAAATAACAATTTTGATTTACAATCTGTGGTGTTTTTCAAAGTCTAATTGTGGGCATTTGTTGGTAATAACAGGTGGAATGAAAATACCATGCTGCTGTTTTGTTTGTGGGCTGGAATGTCATAAACATTTCATATGCAGAGAGCTGAAACACTAATGTAAATAAAATATCGAATAACAGAACCCAAGAAATGAATCTGATTCCTTTAACTTTAGAAAATTTTGAACTTCACAACATAGTTTTACAACATAGGTATGATGCCACTCGATCCCAGGCTACATGTAGGTCTGCACTGGCAAGGTATAAAACAGCCATAAAATAGAAATAAATTTACTTTGAGCAAAATGATGAAAAATAAAGGAAACTTATGCTTTGAAAAGTGAGAGCAGTTAATATGTCCCAGCCATGTAGGGAAGAATTAATGGCAACTCAGCTTTTATATGCCGCTATTCTTGTTTCCATTACCCTTCTTTTGGTAGCACTTAGGTTGAGATTTGTCAAGGTTTGTCAGAAAACAAGTTCTGTATTTGAAGCAAATCACAAACTTTGCAAAAGTTTAGTTATTGAAATGGAATATTTTTTACCACCTCATCTTCCATCTTTTAAATAAGGTAGCACTCAGTCACACACACACACACACACACACACACACACACACACACACACACACACACACAGAGGTTGCATTGCAATACATTTGAATAAAAGAGCATAATTCCGATTTTGACATATTTAAGTTTTAACTGAGTTTCATAGCAATACAGAAAATATTTATTTCCAACAATGTTAGGGCTAGTCAGGCTACCCCGTATATCTGCAGTGGATCACCCTCAGGTAGTCATTGTTGTATTAAAACTAGAAAAATGTAGTAGCCTGATGAGAAAAATAGCTCAGAAAAAGCTTACAAATCATGAGATTATAAATCTCTCACATCCTTTTACTTTTGGTTTCTGTTAGAGTGAATTAAAATGAATCTAAAGTCCATATGCTTGTGATGAGTGGAACTTTCAATGAGTTATTCATATTGATTTGGGTATGCTTATAAATGGGTGGGCCTTTAATCAGGACTTTATGGTAATTGATATTAAATATTTCAAAAAACTAAAAGCAACATCAAGATTAAAAGATTAGTTCTAGTTAAAAATTCCCAAAGCACTTGTTTCTGTCATGTCATCAATTGTACATATGGTGCATAAAAGACATGTTTGTTGAGCATATGGACAGGTTCCATTGATAGACAGCTGTGGGTGGGTGACCCACTGCTTTCAAGGAAAACATTTCTCCTATGTATATATATCTGCAGACAGTTCCATTATGCTCTTTGTGGGCTCATCACATCAGTGCAGCACAGAGCTTCTGAGACATAACTCTCTGGCCATGTTGCCGGAGCAAACACAGCTTAAAGAGTTACTCTGGGATCCTGTCAGAGTGCTCAAACTACGCAAGTGCAGTGAGCTCCGTATTACACCAGCAACAGTATATATATGTATATATATTTAACAGGAACACCTTAAAATTAGGCTATAGCTGAACTGAAAATATGTCACAAATCATAAAAAAGCAAAATAACAACATCATCAGCCCCAAAACAATAACAACAAACCAATCCTGTAACTGCAGAACAAAAAGTCAATTTTTAATGAGCTGACTTCTTTAGTTGTTTATAAAAAGCTTGTGCAGTGTTTGTAGCATTGTTGCCCGATGATCAAAATATTGTGAAACTATTAGTTGTAATCACAGTTCTTATTTTTCGTTCACTCGTCAGGAAATGTACATTTCCTGATGAGTGAGTAAAATCACGAAAGAGGCTTGTCGAAATGGATAGTGTAGTTTTTT
>RDPX01000407.1:503757-526280 GCA_003991215.1 Morbakka virulenta
TCAGCTTTCTATCATCCTTCCACGGTATTCCAAAACTTTCATCATTCATTGTTCTTCCCATTACAAAATCTAAGCATATTATAAATAGAAAAGGGGGCAGTATGCAACCTTGTCTAACTCCCGAGAACAATTCAAATTCCATTAGCTTTAATCCTGTGTAATATTACCTCTTTCTAGAGCTTATAGAGCAAAACAGTTTGGTCTTGGACTAGAAGATAATAAAGACCTACTAGTACATTGGCCAGTGCTTTTTTGCAGTAGGAAATGCTTTCTCAAGATCTCTAAATTAAATCTTTCAATACTCTATAAAGTTCTTTGTCAATTAGCTTGATTTACCTTATCAATTACAATCTTTTTGTGCCAACTGTGTTTTTTAAATGCTGCTGGGCACATTGGGGGCATATTGGGGGTGTAGCTCAGTGGTAGAGCGCTCGCTTTGCATGCGAGAGGCCCAGGGTTCGTAACCCCGCACCTCCAATCACTTATTGAGGAGCCGTGGCTTAATGGTTAGTGCAACTGCATAGTAACCAGGAGTTCCGGGTTCGATTCCCCGAGCTGTCGAGGAGAATTTGGAACTTTACAAAAGAAAAAGCCATTGGATGGCGTCAGGAAGGGCATCCGGCCAAGAAATTCCTCACTGCCAAATCCAAAAGTCCCTCTGAAGGGCACCGTCTGAGCCCCAATTGCTGGGGGAAAATGACGTTAAAACTAATTTTTTTTTTATACCATCTCATACAGTTCATTTTGGAAAGGCCTGAAGTGTTTGTTTTGTCCCAGGGCAATGTTTATTTTCAAACAAACATTCTGGGTAACATTTTTACCATCAACATAATTGGTATTCTTCCTGAACAATTAATTTCTCAAAATTCAATATTATCTAAATTCTAAACCTTACATTCACAGTCTGTAATTTTTAATACTTAGTTCTATTTTCTAACAATCAATTCTTCTGTATCTTTTAAAAACAAAATCACAATATGAACTTGGCTTAAAAATCCTAACTCAAAAAAAATGGAATGTGCAGACAAATGTTAAATAAATCAGTGCAGTCTGACATCTAGGAATGTTTGCATTGTGCATAATATCAAGAAAACAATGACGTGAAACAGTAATAGGCACGCAGACGTCAAGAAAGTAAGCCATGAGGGACTCGAGTGCTTACACAAATATACGAGCAGTAAAACTATGTATTAAAAAGGATTATAGGAATTTTTTAAATATTTGTCTACCAAAAGCATTTAAAACTAATAATTTTCTCTAAAGTAATACAATGAGCGTGCATTTCAAACATTTGTCCATCAAATTAAAAAAAATGTGCCTAAAATTGAAAGAATAAATACCCCTTGAGTAAACAACAATACCAAACATCGCTTGCGCCTAAAAAGGCTCACACGGGCTTTACCTTTACCAGATATGCAATAAAAACACCAATTTAATTTCGTGCTTCGTTGCTAAGCCAACTGAGCGATACACTTCAATGGGCCTAAATAAGATCCAGTCTAACAGATAACTGTTCCTTAAAAACGCTCACCCTAAATCCGCCAATTACTTTCCCGCCTCCTTCAATACTACTCCTGCATCAGTCAACAAAAAATTTCCAAATATTATGAGGAATCAAATGAGGTTACGTTATGTTCTCTGGTACTCTAACCCACAACTTCTGCATGCTGATCAAGTGACTTATTTCATAACTCTTCCGGAACAGTTGATTTCAACACAACAGTGTAGTCACAGCCTAGTTAAACACTGTCACAGTGCCATCTTAATATCCAGGTGGCATCAGCTATAAAATACCTCTTCACTAAACTACAGGAAAGAGAGTAACCCCATTTTTCTGACGATATATTCAATAAACAGGCGGAAGGGCTCCATGATAACCAGATACTAAGCTTCAGTACTCAAGATAGCTAAAGACCGCAGCCCAACTAGCTTACCTCCAGATACAGTTGTCTCCAGCACTTGTGTAAGATCCATGGCTTTTTCCTTATCAGTGAAAGCACGTGATTTGATTTACTTAGGAAGCAAGATACAATATAGTAGCGTTTCTTCTTTGTAAGGGTGCATACACCGTTCAGTATTCCTTCACTGCATGCACTTCGATCGTTGTTGAGACATTCGACTCGTTCTCACGCGCAAGTCCGAAGAGGCAGACGGGAGTTTTCGCGCCGAAATTTTTAACACGAAACACAGGGAGCTTTGGCTTACAGATAATGGTTCACCGATGTTAGAGCTTTATCATGTCATGAGTCGTTAGCCTTTTCTTTTCTGAAGCTTACGACTCATGACATGATCAAGCTCTCACATCTATGGCTTCCTATGAGTCCATAAAGTTCAGAATTTTGAAGAAAATGTTTCGTTCGTTTGGTTTTCGTGTCTCAGAGAGAGGGAGAGAGAGAGAGAGAAAGAAAGAAAGAAAGAGAGACAGAGAGAGAGAGAGAGAAAGAAAGAGACACACCGAGAAAGAGACAGAGAGACACAGAGAGAGACAGAGAGACAGAGAGACAGAGAGACAGAGATAAAGGAGGGAAAGATGGAGAGGGAGAAAGAAAAAAGAGAGAAAGAGAGATGGAGAGAGATAGAGAGACAGAGATAGACAGACAGACAGACACACACACACACACACACACACACACACACACACACACACACATACGGAGTGTTGGATGAATCGGTATTTACCCAATTTTCTGTGTCAGTCTTCAAAAGAATTGAAATTTTATTCAGTTTCTTTCCTTTAATTCAAATTTTTTTTCCATAATTGATTCTTCTGCTTATTTTTCACCTTTCACTTCTGCCGGATGTCCTTTCACTCTCTGCTAAATCAAAATAATGGAAAACCAACCTATTGTCTTCATCACCGTGGATAATGACAGTGTTATGTTTGGTAGAAAAGATGAAAGGTTACATGCCTTCCCCGTTCTTAGCAAGAAAAATCAAACGAAAACATTTTAATCGACTTTTCCTTTATAATATAAGGAAGGTACACATTCGTAACAAGTTATCAAAATTCAATTCAGTGAAATACGTGCAGATTAGTGTATTCCCATTAGGAAAATTACAGTTCGTTCGTTCGTTTTCGTGTCTACAGCGTCTCTGCCCAGTAGCGGGCACATGATATTGCCAATGGTTTGGGCTCCTCTAAGTCATCAAGTTGTAATTCGGGGCGTCTGGACATTGCAAAAGGTGGTCCATTGTCTGTGTGGCATTACAGCTGCAGGTGTCAGATGTTGATAATCCCATTCGTTTCATGACAGATTTGCATCTGCTAGAACTAGTACGTAGCAGGTTTAGACTGCGTCACGTTGACCAGCCAAGATCGTGGCCAGTGGCAAGTTGTTCTTTGGCTACTACACCTCTGCTCTTAAAAGCTGTTGAGTTTGGTGATTCATCCCATAGTGCCTTGCACATGGTTTCTCGTTGAGATTGAGAAGATGAGATATTTTCATCTGGTATAGACAGGAAGCTGTCTTGATTCCAGTCGAGTTAGAGGTGGACCATGGTTATGCAACGGGTGACGCTTATCGGTGATTTGTTTTAATCGTTCCCGATTAGCGGCGGATGTCCTTCTCACATGTGATGGGGCTATGCCTGACAGAGTATACAGAGTATGGACTGGTGTGGATCGTATTGTCCCTGTAATTATTCCATAAGTGTTATTGAGTGAAATACCCATTTGCTTAGCATGTGTTGACCTTCCCCAGATGGAGCATGCATAGCCGCCGACCAAAAACATAAGGCAAGAGCAGTGGTTCGCAATGTTGATGGGTTGGTCCCGCATTTGGAGGTTGCCAACTTGCGCAACAGGTTATTTCTTGAGGCAGAAAATGGTAACAGGAGCAGAACACAGTATGGATAAAATAAGTACAAAGTAAAGATAATAGTAATAATTATAATAATAATAATAATAATAATAGAAGATAAGCAAGGGATAAGCATTGGTGGAAGAAAGATCAACTCAATCAGATATGCAGACGATACAACAGTCATCGCCGACTCGGAGGAGAGACTTCAGGAGTTGATCAATGAAATGGATCAAAGAAGCAAAAACATTGGCCTGGAGAGAAACACCGAGAAAATCAAAGTAATGACAGTCAGTAAATTGTCAATGCGAAAGTAATGACAGTCAGTAAATTGTCAATGCCTGTTAATACCAACATTGCACTCAACAACAAACAGTTAGATCAAGTTAAGAAGTTCAAGCTCTTTGAACACACTACTACAAGTAATGGAAGATGTGACGAAGAAATCAAGAAAAGAATAGCTATGGCCAAGTCCGCTTTCAACTGCTACCAAAAAACACTGACTTGTCGAAAAATCAATCTACCAACACGCCTGTGATTGACCAAGGCCTATGCCTGGTCCACGTTCCTTTACTGTGCAGAAGGTTGGACTTTAACAAGTTCCATGGAGAGAAAGATAGATGCATTCGAAATTGGTGCTACGGAAGACTTTTACGTGTCAGCTGGATGGAAAAAAGAATTAATGAAGATGTTTTGAGGATAATGGGAACAAAGCAATGTCTGTTAGTCAACATATAGAAGAAACAACTGACATATTTTGGACATATAGTATGACACAACACTATCCAGCTAGATATTCTAGAAGGAAGAATTCAAGGCAGGAGAGCGAGAGGTCGACAGCGCTTCGGGTGGACGGATAACATGACAAGAGTAAAAAGTCTATCATAGGAGCAGCTCAGACATCAAGGAGAGGACAGAGCGTGCTGGAGATCCAGAGTCGCCAACCTCCGGACCGGGGACGGCACCTACGCAAGGCAAGGCAAGGCAAGGCAAGTACAAAGTAAAATGAGTTCAGTTTTCAAGAACAGGCAGCTGCAAGTAAAAACCAGGATTAGAGTCCTAGAATGTTATGTGTGGTCTGTTTTGCTTTATGGGTGTGATGTTTGGACCATCAATGAAAGCATGAAGAAACGAATAGAAGCAGTGGAAATGTGGTTCCTGAGAAGAATTCTAAGAATACCTTGGACTGACAAAGTGAGCAATGAAGTGGCATTAGAGAGAACAGGGATGAAAAGAAAGTTGATGAAGGTAATTAGAAAAAGACAACTGCAGTTTCCGGGTCATGCAGTGAGACGTGAAGAAATGGAAAACTTGATGTTAACAGGGAAGATTGAAGGAAAGAAAAGTAAAGGAAGACAGAGACTGAAACTCATTACCAGCTTCAACAAGGATCTCCAACTAAAGAGGAGTGACTGTGAAGTTTTAGCACTGTCAAAAGAGAGAAAGAGATGGAAGACCATGATCTCCAATGTCCTGAAAGGATAAGGAACTCAGAAAAAGAAGAAGAAGAAGTATAAAGAAGGGGAGAGAAACCGCGTTTTTTAATTCGTTTTAAATACAAAGAAAGTACTCGTAGAGATACATAAGTGCCTTCCTAGTGATCTGGTAGAGTGGACAACGAGAGAACCGCAGAAATTTGTAAACGATTGTGATGAGGAAGAAGAGGCTTGAAGGGTTGTGCTGACTCGCCGTGCAAAAGGAAAAAGATCATGGGGAAGACAAAGAACTACGTTCTGGGAAAGCTTAGAAAGAGCAACTTGTTGGAGACCCACTGTGCTCAGCCAGGGTTTGAAGAACCGCCAAGAGAAGAATGTTATAACTGCCGCCTGCACCGGAATTCTGGCATGGGACCCAGATTGATTGATTGATTGTGTGATAATATCCTCCTCCTCAGGTGTGGGTTCGATATGGGAGATGCAAAGCCTCGCTGATGGGATCCAATGATTTTGTAGATATAGAATAAACGTCAATTTAAACGCTTTTTTAGGTCTAACCATTAATCGTTTGGTCTGTTCTAGATTGTTTGCTCTCTTTGTACTTTGCAAAAACGTACAACGTTTGCCGTTTAGTTGATGGAGGTTGAGATTATGTTGACAAAGAATGTCCGTTATGTTTGAGGATCATACCGGCGGCAGCAGATGGTATTGCACTTTTCATGGAGTGTCGTTCTTCCTCATAAAAAAATATTTTAATCCCAGATCTAAGAGCGTGGCAATTTGGACAGTGTTATTATTTGGGTAGAAATCCATTTGTCTCACCGATGTGCTGGCATATGAGTTCCACCGATCCTTGTAGATGTGGCGAGCAACAGGCCATGGACCATCTCAAAACTTGCCACCTTTTACCAAACTGCACCCCCGATGACCTCGCGGATCCAACAACTGCTGCTGTGGTCTGTGCCACTTGTTGGTCAAAGACGATCTGATGAGAGTTGAGGGACTCAAAGAAAAAGAGAAAAGGTGCCATGTGCTAGCAAAATGTTGGTGATCATGCCTCCCAACAGATTCCTGTCTTTCGCTGCCCCCAGTAGCTGAAGCCCACTCTTTGTAGACCATGCTGCTATGCTTCTCTTATATCTGGTTCTTGGCCTTCCTTTGCCTCGTTTGCCATCAATCTTTCCCGTCAGTGTCAACTGTTCTAGCTCTTCTATCATCATTAACTGTTCCAAGGTTGACAGCTGTTTTTTTAGAATGGTAAACAACTCAGAAAATCTTCGTTGGTAATGTGCTCTGTCCAGGAAATCCTTAGCATGTGGCATAGAAACCAAATCTCTGCTGGTTTTAGCTTCTTCTCTCGGGTCGATATGATATTCCAGCTTTCACTCCCGTAGGTAAGCACTAAAATTACGTAACCAACGAGAATTCTGAGCCTGGTACCCAAGGATAAGATTTATCTCTTCAGTATGTTGGACAGTTGCTGGCATACATTTCTTGCTGTGGCAATTAGTTTCCGTATTTCCAACCAACATATTCTATCTGATGTAATCATACTAACAAAATAATTGAATATATTTACCTGGTGAATATCGTAGTTATCTATTGCTATTTTATGGCTCAAATTCACATTATTTTTGTTCATGGATATGCAAAAAGTCTTTCGCAATTGATGCTATTACCCCTTGACCCACTTTCTTCAACGACTGTGTTAAGTAGTTGTTTTAGCTTCTCTGGAATGTCAGTTTTGAGTGTCTTGGCAAC
Source organism: Morbakka virulenta (assembly GCA_003991215.1). Taxonomy (NCBI): domain Eukaryota; kingdom Metazoa; phylum Cnidaria; class Cubozoa; order Carybdeida; family Carukiidae; genus Morbakka; species Morbakka virulenta. The sequence goes on from RDPX01000407.1 coordinate 510,755, forward strand.
AGCATATCGTACAACGAGGTTGGAAAATGCTGCAATATTCAAAGAGGACTTGGGAAGGTTGTGTCTTCTTACCAGATCTGTTTAACCTATATAATAAGAACATTATGTAAAGTATCGAGAAAAAAGACGGTTTTGTGATCGGAGGGTACAATATAATATATGATATTCAATACAAGAAACTACAAATATGAAGCTTTGTTTACCTTACCCACCAGAGGAATCTCAAATACATATTCGTACACATTGCCTAATAATAGAAGAGGAAGCCGTAGAAAAGCTGCTTTAAACCTTCAGGTTTTAATTCATGGGTAGCCAAGTATTCAATTTAATTTAATTCCCAGCCTTTTTCTTGGTTGATGGATTTTTATTTTAAGATTACATAATACATTGAATTCTGTAAGTGAGCTTCATTAACCTTGTTTTTCCTTTTTTGTAATAGAGCATTGCATACCGGTTTATGAGTGTCAAATTGGGGACGAACCTGTAACGAGGAAACAAGTCATTGTCTTCAGCGTGGTTTGTCTACTTTGTTATTCACAAGCATTTATCTACCACGATGTGGGCTTTGTAGCTGCTTTCATGCAACAAAGGCCACACTCATGACTACAGATTCGACGGATCTGCTAAACCACCGTGAGGCTAACCAACATATTCGAACATTTTAGTTAGTTGGATCTGCTTTAGACGTGGAGCCAAGTAGTTTCAAGATTATCTAAATAAAAGAGTAAATAGCTTACACATCCATTTTATTGACAAAAAATGTTTTCGGAAATAGCTAAAACAATATAGGAAATAAATTTAAGTAAAATTCATAGAAATCTTCACTCTTTGTCAATTGTTCACATAACATCGTAAATAATTACAGAAAGAGGCAAGTAGCAAGCCTTCACATGGTGCCTCCTGTAAACTCCCTACTGGACACTAATTGCTACAAAAGGTTTCATGTCTCTGCTGTCCCCTCTTCCGTGGTGGTAAGAGAGTAGACCCTTGGTCCCAAAGATAAAAGAAATGACATCAAAGCTTAACGTTGTCATCATCAATGCTTGAGACCTTTCAGGGGCGAAATGTGAACTCCTTGGAAATCTTAAAGTGAACTACCTCTGCCTCAAGAAAACGCACAAAATATCGGTGTCACCCCAAATTTCTTATGTGAGCTTGGTTATATTCTACCCTAGCCAAGTCCACTACGGTACAATCTACTGCAAAGACCCATCTCGACTTAAAGCCAACATAGACTATTCATCAGCTGGTATCGAAATCCTTGAAGTAGAAACTTATTTCGTTACCATCACATCAGTCTACAACCTCCCACCAATGCCTTTCATCTGGCCAAATAATTGTGACCTCCGAGATGGGTCGCAACTCATCGTAGGTGATTTAATAGTCATGGCATTATGTGGGAATATGCGCAGAACAATGCAGATGGAGAATCAGTTGAGGAATGGACTTTGCTGAATGACCTGAGTACCCTCTATTCGGCCAAAGATAAGCCCTCTTTTAACAGCGCACGCTGAAGAAGGGGCTAAAACCCTGATTTGGTCTTCGTACAACAGGGTCCTCGAATGTATTTAAAGAAGACTATGTGATCACCTAATACCTCGGTCCCAACGTCGACCAATCCAAGTGGAATTTGTATCTGTGGTACGACCCATGGAGAGTATCCCTCAAATGTGGTTTAATTATCGCAAAGCAGACTGAAATGGGTTTACAACTGACCTCGAAAACGCTATCAAACACATTCAAGCAACATTGGATGGATATGAGCAATTCCAAGCTTCTTTCTGGAAGATAGCCATAGCCAACGTTCCTAGAAGGTACAGAAAACACTACATCTCTGGTCTTGATAAGGCCAGTAAGGATATCTACAAGCAGTAACAACTTGCTTACGACATCAATCCCTTCGCTGAATATACCATCGAACTGAGTAACCAGCTACTAGACTCACTCAATGAATTCCACAAGGGGCGCTGGCAAGAAATGGTGTCAAATGTTAATATGACCCATAACAGTAAAATGGCATGAAAGACTATAAGAAAGGTGAATTCTGAAAGCAAGCCGCAACAAAGAACTGCTGCTGTCACACCAAATGTCATTGCTATTCGACTTCTTCTAAATCGTTAGCCAAAAAAACGCAAATTGGACTATGCGGAGAAGATGAAGTAAGACATGGCCGCCGCGTTATGTCAGAATGTGATGATGTGTTCTTCCCATTCACTCACGAAGAACTCACCCAGCCCCTTAAAAAACTTAAACTTGGTAAAGCAACCCGACTTGACGGAGTGAACACGGAGATGATAAAGCACCACAAGACGTGCAACTGGCTTCTTATCCTGTACAACAATTGTGCAACCAATCGCATCATTCCTGAGATCTGGTGCAAAACCAAGCTGGTTTCATTATTGAAGTAAGACAAAGATGCTGCACTGGGAAAGCGTTATTGGCCAGTATCACGTCTGTGCAACCTGTTTAAGACCTATGAATGCTTGGTTGTTACGAGAGTAACACCTGTCGAAGACAACCTGACTTCAGACCAATCAGGCTTCCACGTCTGTCCGTCGTGCTACGGTCAGGTTCTCAACCTGGCTCAGTACACCGAAGGCGGGTTTGAGGGAGGGGAGGATACAGAAGCAGTGTTCCTGGATCTCACTGCAGCATACGACACAGTTAACCACCGTACACTGATGGTTATGACCTACCTTCTTTCAAAGACATCCACATAGATTTATTTACGTAGATGATCTGTGTCCAGCGACCCAGTCGAAAGATTTCAACACGATTGAACGAAGGCTAAACGCTGCACTAGAAATACTATCTCAGTACTACAGAGAATGTTCTCTCAATTCTAATCCTGGAAAAATCCAAGTCTGTACTTTTTAACTTAAATAACCATCAAGCCAGAAGTCCTATGGACATCTCTTTGAAAGGGGAAGAATTAGAATATACGGCGTTTCCTGTATATCTTGGAATAACGTTGGACAAAACATTTTTGGTCAAACAGGGCCCACGCTACCGGGGGGGCCTAGGGGGCCATGGCCCCCTCACTTTTTTGCAAAGCAAAAGTGTTAAAAGTGTTAATTGCTTAATGCGCTTCATCAATATGCAACACGCGTGTCAGATAGTTTGTTTGCTTTAGTTGATTGTTTTGAAAATGAACTCATAGTGCGCATGGATGTATTTCACATCCAAATTTACGAAATACAAATATAGTGTTGTTGTGTGTATCGAGTTAACATGGCGTCTAATCGTAAAATCACAGATATCTTCAAAGTAGCTCAGAAAAAAGACAAGTCATCATCTGATGTATTTCTGTAGTTTTAATGTGTCTTTCACTATTAAAAGTAACCTTTGAAACATGAAAAAGAGTTCATTTTTAGCCCTTCTAGACACCCTGATTTTCAAATATCTAAGGAGGCCCCAACCATGGTGGGGCCTCCTTAGATAGTAACTCGTGTGGCCCCTCCACTTTTCAAATCGTTGCGTGGGCCCTGTCAAAGAGCACACCAACAACCTCAAGAGCAAACTATTGACCAGAGCAGTTTGCTTGAGCATCTTGTCAACACTTCCTGGGTGCTGATCTTCACACGCTGTTATTATTATTATTATTTCTATTTTTATAGAGGATGATACAATTCAGTTGTTTTCAATAACAATATAATAAACACTGCTGTCAACATGTGTCCTCTTATGAGAGAGAAAAAGTCTATAAAATTAAAAACTAAAAATAAAATAACTTGAAAACCTCCTCCCCAGGGTCTCTCTCTCTCACTTCCTGACATTAAAAATGCCAGGAAAGCTGGGAGGAGGCCTTGGGAATGAGGATGAAAAATTATTTGACTGAAAATAAAATAGAAAAGAAAAGAAAAAAGCTGTTAAAAATAAATTTATTTCTACGTATATAGAAGTTAAAAAGTTTCATTAAAATATCTCGCTCCCAGGTAATAAAATGATCTCTTCCCAATTTCTAATTTGCATTTTGGCTGTTTTAGTTTTTTCAGATTGTTTCATGTATTCATGGTGTGATTTTGTATTTTGAAATAGTTTTGGAAATTGCAACAAACTTTGCCATTTAAACAATTTCGAACCAACTTGTCTGTGCGATCTTTCATCGTTTTCTGAATGGATGGCACACTTTTCCCGATAATCTGCTTAGCTCTCTTTTCAATGGACAGTATTTTCTGTGACTGTGTACCTGTAAGATGCAATTTCACAAATAGCATGTACGTTAATATTGGCAAAATTGTTGACATAAATATTTTCATAGCTGCTTCGTGATTCAGATAATGACGTAGTTTGGATAGCAGTTTTAATCTTGAACTGCTTTTCTTGTAAGCATTATCGAAATCCTGGTTAAGTATGAGATTACAGTCTAGTGAGTGGCTTAGGTATGTGTAAGAGTCAGTGTTGTTGACAATTTCTCTGTTGAATCGTACTTGTAGGGATCTTGGTTGTGTTGATATTCGGCTCGCTCTACCAAACAACATTACCTCGGTCCTTCCAACATTCATGTTAATTATCAGCTCGTTTTCTCGTAGATACTGCTCAATACGTATTAGCCCCTCAGTCAGCTTCTTCTCGATCACTATAACACTCTTTCCCTTGGAAGTTATGACAGTATCATCAGCATAAATCACCGTTTCACATACTTTAAGAACTTCTGTAAAGTCGTTAAATAAAGTTGAGGTATATGAAAGTCAAGATAGCTGCCGGTCTACTAATTTGTGTTGTACTTTTGAAAAGCAGTGACTGTGACCAAAGACGTTTTCAAAAATTTGTGATCATGACCACGAGAGGATGGTACACAGGCACATTCTGTTCCTGATCGCGATCATGGTCTTGAACTTTCAAAAACTCACCTTGATATATCCCACTTTTCTTATCTCTTTCTTGAATTCTCTCCGACTTGTCTCTATTTTTTCAAGTATAAATAAAATAAGAGAAAGTGATGTACGGTTGGGATCTGTTCTTACTTCTAGTTTCCATCCGAATTTACTGATATCGAAAATAATCAAGGAGTCATCTCAGTCGGTGATCGTATGCTTGATTGAAAATTCAAAGTGTTATCTCAAGAAGCAATTCAGGCGGTTATCATACCCTGAAACAACGAAGTGTGAAGTCTGTTTGTGTGGCGACTAATCACAGATGATAACTGACCTCAATTCACAGCTGGACATGGAGACGGTCCTCACCATACAAAAACTACTTCAAAACCATTTGGAGATCATACCTTTTATGGTACTCTTCTTCTTCTTCTTCTTCTTCTTCTTTATCTTTTGCCTATATCCCGTTAGCGCTTTCCATGTGGGCAATGTCTCACTACTACCAGATGCTAGGGTCTCCGTGGGCTCTATTCCTCTGGATCTCCAAATTCGTCTCTTGTCTCCCAATTTGTCCCATCGCAGCCTGTAGCGACATGATACACTTCGTTAAGTGCTGGATCACGTTTTTTAGCATGTGGATTAAGCATACTCTCCAGCTGAGAAACAGATAGCCAGGACTAATGCCCTTGCAGTGCCAAAATCAGTGCCCCATTTAGAACTTGTTAGCTGGCGGATCAAGTTATTTCTGGAGTGGACTTTTTCCTTTAGCTTGGAAATGTGCTCCTTGAGGGTGGGTGAACGGTTTAGTGACACTCCGAAGTAGATAGGCTGTTGTTCGCCCTGTAGGTTTTGTCCATTCCAATTGATGTTAAGTTTGTGGTTGGCAAAATAGTTTTTAATGTGGAAGGAACAGATCTAGGTCTTTCCAGGGTTGGCTACAGGTTGTTTTCCTTGCTGTAGGCTGACCTCTGTTCGAGATTGGATTCGAGGATTCTCTCCGTTGATGTGAAATCGTGTTGTTGTGTTGTGAGACACAAGTCCTCCACGTAGATGAAACTGTGACAGTAGGCAGGTTTGGGCTGATCATTGTTGAATTTGTTGAACAGTGATGGCGCCTGGATGCTGCTTTGGGGAAGCTGATATTTCTGGTGGTACCGTTTGCTCTTTTGGTCGTTAAATGTCACAAAAAATCTCCGGTTCTCCAGTAAGCTTCATATTATTTCATATTATATATTAGATTGAAAATCTTTCGGATCATTGCTCTATGTTGAATGGTATCGTAAGCTGCTATGAGGTAGACGAAGGCCGCTCCTGTGATTACCTTTTCCTGGTATCCATCTTCGATGTGTCTGATTAAGCCTTAGTATTTAGTCGGTGCATGATCTCTTAGATCGGAAACCATCATAGTCACTGATTAGGTTCTTCTCAACTAGGGGTCCAAGTCGGAGAAACAGAACCCGTTCAAACAGTTTGTAGGTGATACAGAGTAAGGTGATGGCTCTGTAGCTTTTGGGGGAGGCAGAGTCCTTGCCAGGTTTCAGTATTGCTACCACTATGGATCTTCTCCAGAGCTTCGGGATTCCAGCAATGCTGACACAGATGTTGTACATATCTAGCAACGAGGTTTTTGCCCTGGATCCATGTGAATTGAAATCCCCAATGACGATGGTAAATTTGCTATCAAGCTTAGCGGGGATATTTCTCAACTGGAATTCACTGTTGGGAGGCTTGTAAATTGAGGTGATAGTGATATCTTTTAGTTTGGCTGTGATCTGTTTGACAATCTCTGGTGGTGTTGAGGTTTGGATTTTCGTAATCCGTAGTGTGGGTTTGCAGAACATTGCTGAGCCATACTTCGGTAGTAGAATTTGGGCAATACGTTTCATTCCAACAGTCGCTGGTAGTCTACTGTCAGATTTTAGGTGGGTTTCCAGCAGGTAGAAAACATCATAGGGTAGAGATTTCTGGGCAAGAACTTGGGCCTTATCATCTGTGTATCCTCAAATGTTGAAGGAGGCAATAGGCAGAGGCGATCCTAAAGAGGACCCGTGTTGATGACTCTGGATTGATTGGCTTATATCGTAGAGATTCGTAGTTAGGTAGGGCTGTGATTTGTCAAAGCAGATACAGAGTATTGGCTTGATATTCATTTTCCAGGATGCGCCATGTAGAGACTCTCTGTCTGCATCGCATCAAGAGAGTAAAGAAACTTCAGCAGTTTGCAGTCCAAAGCAACATAAAGGCTTTCTGTGATGCCATTAGGACATTGAGTGGTACCTCAGCTAGCCGGGTGCCCTGCACAGCTGACAGGTAATAAAACCCCCCACCTGACAGAAAACACTTCGTGTTTTTTCTGAACGGATTATTTGACGTCAAAAAGAAGGATAACAACAGGTTATCTCTGGCCGACAACAACTATGGCAGGGACAGACTATCCACCTGTCTCGAAGTCATAAGTCAGATATCAATCGGTAAAACTAAAATCACTGATGCCATACATGCCATGATTACATACATGGCATGTATGGCATGTATGATGATACATATATGGCATGTATGACATGTATGATGATACATACATGCCATAGATGCAGGATTGTAAAACAAAATCTTGATCATGGTTGAACTACAAGATGACACTATTTTTGACGCCTTGTGAACACAAGGAGCTGCGTATCAACATATCAACATATCAAAAGTGTTTTGATTAGAAATCTTTAAAAGAATAAATTGACAGAAATGCAACAAGAATAAGAACAAATGTACCTTTTTATAGTAGGGAAGGCTTTCCCCAGGATTCTTTTACCGGTTAAAATAAACATTTTGAATAGTAAATGCTGCAAGAGAACTGATATGTCTTTAAATAAGACCAAGGGACAATTTACTTGATGTATGCTACTCGTCAATGGAAAGAGTAGTGCCAATATCACAATATCCAATGTACTTCTTCTTCTTTAGGTGCCGTGTCCTTCCAGAACGTTGGCGATCATGTTTCTCCACAACTTCTTGTCCCTCGTTCTCCTCAACAGCTATTCCTCAGTAGTGTTGAGCACTGCAGCTATGGTCTTCAAAAACTTGATTCTTGGTCTTCCCCTCCCTTTCGTCCCTTGTATTTTCCCGGTTATTGCTAGGTTCTCCATGCTTTTTTTCCTCATTACATGTCCGAAAAACGACAGCTGCCTTTTCCTTATGGTCTTCATGACTACCTTGGCGTAGCTGGCTCTTCGCAGTACTTACTCGTTACTTATATGATCTGTCCATGGTATTCTCAATATTCTTCTCAGCATCCACATCTCAACTGCGTTTAATCTCTTCTCCATTTCTTGTGTGATTGTCCAGCTTTCACAACCGTATGTCAGAACAGAAAGAACATTGGATGGACGTGCTCCTCAGCACTTTCGACATGCGCTGGATTATCTCCCTCACCATGACAATCCTTCGCTTGATCTCGTTAGGGCATCTGCCCTCCGATTGGATAATGCTGCCGAGATAGTTTAACCTATTGACTTGCTGTATTCTTTGTCCAGAGATCTCCAAGGCACAGTTGATCTGTCCATTCTTCTTGCTTATGGCCATACAAAATGTCTTCTTCTGATTAATGCTGAGACCTTTGACAGCACTCTCTTCAACAACAGTGTTTAAACTGTCCTGGAGCTTCTCTGGCGAATCTGCGATGAAGGTGGTATCGTCAGCGTATCGAATGTTGTTCCAGTTGTATCCACCTACAGTGAACCCTCCTTTTTCGTCAATGGCCCTCGTAATGTTTTTCACTATATAAATTGAACAGATCTGGGGATAGCACACATCCTTGTCTAACGCCCCTTCTTATCTGGCAGTATTTTCCAACTTCGTTGTTAACTCGTACTCCTGCTGTCTGTTACCAGTTTAAATTCCTCAGTATTCTAAGATATTTCCCATCGATGTCCAGAGATTGCAATATGTCCAGCATTGCTTCGTGTCTCACTTTGTAGAATGCTTTACCATAGTCAATAAAACATACAAACAGGTCTTGTTGCATCTCTCTCGCTCTTTCGGAAAGCATTCTCATAATGAAGATGGCATTCTGTGTGCCTGCGTCTGGAACGAATCATAATTGATGTTTACTAATCTCTGGTCTTGATGCTCTGCGTGTTCTTGCCATGATTACTCTCATAAGGATCTTGATGATATGGCTGATGAGGCTGATGGTTCTGTGCAGTTCACATTCTGTTGTCCCTGGTTTTTTAGGCAAGGCTATGAATATAGATTTTGACATATCCGATGGTATTTCGCCACTGTCATAGATATCGTTGAGGATATCTGTTACCTTCTCTATTCCAAATTCTTCTAGGGATTGGATGGTTTCGATGCATATGCCATCTGGTCCCGTGGTCTTGTTTCTCTTTATCTTCCTAATGGCTGCTCTAACTTCACTTTTCAGTATCTTGGGACCGTCGAGAGGTTTCTTGATATCTGGTTTTCCACCCCTGTCGTCCATAAAAAGCTCTTCTGTATATTCTGCCCATCGTTCCACGAGCTCCTCTTTTTCCATCAACAAAGATCCGTTTCGTCCCTTGATACAGCTGCTTGCACAGCATAATCGCTTTCCTACTAGCTTGTTGATTTTCTTGTGCATCGATGTAGAATCAGAGTCCTTGTATCGTTCTACTTCGGCACATTGGTCATTGAGCCATTCTTCTTTTGCCTCTCTACACTTTCTCCTGATCATGAGATTCAACGTCCGATACTGATCTGAGCCTCTGTGTTGCACCTTTTGTCGTTCTCCCATCAATGTTAAGATTTCGGGCTTCATCCATCTGTTCTTCCTTTCTCTCTCGATTGGAGGTATTAGGTTCTCCGCTGTTTCCACTACGGCTTCATGAAAGAATCTTGCTGGAGTCTTCGCTCTCAAGGACTTGAAAGCGGTTTTTAACCTCAACTGCATATCGTTCTTTCATCGTTTCGCTTTCTCTGAGCAAGTTTCACTGACGTTTTGCATGAGGCGTGGCACGCTCTAGCCTACGCAATTTAAGTTTGGTGGTGCAGACAACGGGGTTGTGGTCGCTGTCGCCGTCAGCTACAGAATAACTCTTTGAATTCGTTACTGCATTCCGAAACCGATGGTTCATCGTGATGTAGTTAATTTGATTTCGTGTTCTGTCTCCTGGATCCCTCCATGTCCACCTGCGTCGTAAGGGATTCATGAAGAGTGTATTAGTGATGCACTGGTTGTTGGCTTTGCACCAGCTGATCCATAGCTTTCCTCTTGCATTCATCTCTCCAAGTCCAAGCCTTCCTGTCACCTAGGGGATTTCTTCGCTGCCAACCTTTGCATTGAGGTCGCCCATCACTACGATAGTGTCTTGTGATTTACATTGCCTCTTGGCTTCATCTAGTTGCTTATAGAATAGATCGATATCTTCATCGTCACTTTCTGGAGCATATAGTTGTATGATGCTCGTATCGAAGGGCCTGCCCTTGATTCTCACGAGCATAACTCTTTCTGATAGCGTCCAATATCCTATGAGACACTTGCTGAGGTCTGGGTGTAATATAACTCCTATTCCCTTCTCATGCCTGCTTCCGCCTGAGAATATGACATTGTACCCATCCATGGTGAAACTACCCGAGCCTGACCACCTCATTTCACATAGCCCCAACATGTTAACGTTTAGCCTATGTATTTCTTGCTTGATGTTATGTAGTTTTCCGGACTGGTACAACGTCCTCACATTCCAGGTACCGATTCTTTGTGTGTATTTATTTCTGACGGTCGGAGTCCACCTGTCGAACATGGATAGACCTACAGAGCGAGGTGCTAGTCCTACTAGTCCCCTTCGCGCTGTTGGTGTTGGACATTCTTTTGTGCATCAAACATGACTTTCATGGCATTTTACGGTAGTGATTTGCCATTGCCTTCCACCAGTGGCAGGCCACTGGTAATTTAACGCCCCTTTGTGACCTCAGCATACCACGATGCACTTCCAGGTTGCGCCTTCTTGCCGTTGGTCTATAAAAAGATTCTTCCGCCAATCTGCCGCTTCCCCACTTCGTGCGCTTAATGTGAGACGTGCACTATCACCAACAACAAGTTGTTGGCTACCCTCATGTCGTTTAGCCCACCAGCTGAAGAGGGTTACCGGGGTGTGGCCGCTGCCACGCACATGCAGCTACTTGGAGCCAGACATGAGAGTTGAGTGACTTCGGGAGACCAGTGGGTCCATTCACCCTGTGGTCAGCTGATGGTTGCCACTGGATGGTACTCCCTCCGTACACCCCATACACCCCATCCAATGTACTATGTCTTTAAAATAAGACCAAACTTGTCTTTGAAACGGACCAATGGAATAACTTACTTGATGTTTGCTGTGCGTCAATGGCAAGAATAGTGCCAAGGTTACAATATGCAATGCACTATGTCTTTAAAAATGACTTAATTTGTCTTTGAAACAGACCAAGGAACAATTAACTTGTTGTTTGCTGCACATGAATAGCAAAATCACAATGTCCAGTGGTATGCTTAGCCTTTCATTGATGATACTCCTAGTAAACAGTGGGCTCATTTTTGTCTTTCACAGATTTCATCTATGAAATATCCAATGGTAACCAACAGATCTGGAAAAGGGGGACAGAAGCCACCCAAGGCACCATAAAATGCAAAATATTCGGATCACCCTTTAGGACCCTCTATAGGAAGAATATTTCTCTTGGTTTAATCTAGAGCTAGTGCTCAAGCATCTCAAGACCATCTCTTCTTCATGATGGAGGTCCATAACTGAAGCTCCGACCAAGCAGAGACCTAAGCTCTGCATTTGATCTTAGCCAAAAGACTGAGAAGCCATCTCCAGTGGTATACTACATTCATCGATGTCTAAAAGGTACTTGCCACTTTTAGTTTACAAGGTCCATGTAGAAAAATCAGCTAGTTTGCAGGCTTAAAGATGAATATCAATAATCCTTCGTTTCCATAACAACATGCTAAGCTCTTGATGATGGAGAGTTCTCTGCTCCTTTTTTTATTTGTAAACAAAGTGAGATATGGCTTTGTGATGGCACAAAGACTGTTTAGCATAATGTTTTCTGCAGTGTTGACAAGGGCCCTCTAGGACTCTGTAGTAAGAATAGGCATCAGGAAGAGAGCAAATGAAAAGCTATTTAACTTTGGACGTCTCTTAGCCCAGATCAATGTTTTTATGGCTAGCCTCCGAAATTTTTTGTTTGTGAAGCCTGTCCTAGAATTTGACATGACCTTTAACTGCACCCAGCAGTGTGACCTCCCACCTGTGGATGGTGAAGTACCTTTTAATCACTGTTGTTCCTATGTTGGCCTTTGGAAAGGCATAGCTCCCATAATCCATCCTTGGTCAGAATTACAATTGAAATCCCTTCTACACTGCAGGACGGTGTTAGGTCAGTAAAGACTATCAGAGAAAACTGTAAACGAGCAGCAGAAGGTAAGGAAAAACAATTGGTATACTCTACCAAATAGAATAATGAATCTGACTCCAACAAGTCATTAGAACAGCTTCAAGAGTACTTAAGGCAACCCAAGCCCAGGTCCGTCGGCAAAGGAAAGCAGGTTGGAGGAGTACATCTCCCCAATATTTATCCAATTTTTTAGTATTGTTTAGCACCAACATGGAACACAAGAGGGTAGCCTCTGCAAAGGCGATTTAATCTTTCTTTAAAAATGCCACGTACACTTCACGAGCAACTCTTGACAATTACTTGTTTCCCTCTGCAAAAATAAGTAGCTTAATAATAAAAAGAAAATACTTGCACTCGGCCAACTGTGAGTGAGCTGCTAGGTTGCAATTAAGAATTATAATTCCAATTTTTGAACGCCCAGGATGAGCACTTCTCTTTTACGTCCAAGGTAAGGCCCACTTTTCATGATTGATAACTTTTACCCTCAGCTGTTTTTCTTAGGGGCTTGTCTTCGTCAGTTGAGTTTGCTGGATTGATTGATCTACGGTTTAAACATTAACTTACAAGCATAAAGGAAAATGTTGGTAAGTCTCAGTATGGTTCCCAATATTTCCATTTGAGCCTCAAGTTGACTTGAGTTGATAACCTGACACCTGACTTTGACTCTGCATGACAACATGAGGGAGGTGTGGAATAAATCTATCAGATACTCCCGTGTAACCTATGTAATGGATTATCATCTTGATGGTCCTAAGACCTTGGAGAAGGTCAGCCTTGGTTTGTTATTATCTTTTTCTTTAAGCTTTGGGTACAAGCTAGGCTTGCTGTTATTGAAAAGTAATGACCACGTTTGTTGCGTGACGCATTAACTTTCAGTTTGGTTTATAGGGGGAAATCCTGCAGGAAGTCTGACTAAGTTTGATCAAAGAACGTTCTAGAATGTAAATGGGAGCATTATCGAAGAAAATATTATCAATTTCATGTGGTCACGCATTTTTTTTCGCAATAAATATGTCATGTAGTACGTTGGGCCAAGGGGAAATTGGGTCTTTCATTGATGGTACTCCAGGTGAACAGTGGGCCTATTTTTGTCTTTCACTGATTGAAAGACAAAAATGAAAGACTATGAAAGGCCCAAAGGGAAGCAAAGATAAGGAGAAAGTGGGACAGAAAGCATGCAAGACAACATAAAATGCAAAACATACAGGTCGCCCCTCCAGAACTCTCCGTAGAAATGCCCTTCCTCTTGGCTTGGTCTTTTTCAGCCAGTGCTTAAGTATCTCGAAACCATTTGTCCTGCATGGTTGGGCCCTATAGCCGAAATTCCGACCAAGAAGAGACCAGAGCCCTACACTTGATCTTGGCCAAAAAGGTGAGAAGCGCACCTGATCAACACACTGCCCGAGCACTGATCGATTCGAGTCTGATAAGAAGGTGGTGTAATGTAGGATCGCTGGCATATTTCTCATTCCCGTTCTCCCGATGCCTGTGGTCGCACAGTTGAGGACACATTAAAGCGCTGACCATCTTTATACGATAGCCAGGCTCTAACGGTTTATAAGTAATTGTCCGGGTAGTTAGGGGTAAACTACTCTCAAGGAATCACAAACACGTTCGTCATTTATTTCACTCTTTTAAAAAGAATCCCTAAAATATGGGAATTTCATAAAATTCTTTGCGAGAAAAGGTTTACTCTTCGAGTAGGTGTTCTTCCCTTTATCGATGTAAATATGAACAACGTTGTGATCTTGAGGAGCTAAGGGGACACAGTCTCTCGTTAAATTTTCAAAATCTTTGAGATGCAGCTCCCCAGATGACGGATTTGCCCCAAACTATAATTTGTTATATCTTGTTTAGGATTTTCTTGTTACTTTTCAAAGTAGACAATGTTTTTTTTAGGGTAAAAGTTTTTAAAGTTCTATTTTGTAAGGTAGTGGCAAATAATTGCAAATTAGACTCAGTTTAAGCATGTGAAAACCGAAGGCTGTGGTTTTAATATTTTCCAGAAAAGCACCTCCAGACCTAAAAACCAGATTCTGTTAAACTCATTCCCCTCTCAAACGTTTAGTACCTCGAACGAAAAAAAACACCTTGTCCTTTGGTTTTCCTTGCATTTAGAAATAACTAAATCCATCAAAGATATATATTTTTTAAAAGAAGCTGATGTTGCTACAATAAACACTTCAACACAATCTGCAGTTGACTTTATAACCAAAAATGTAAGTAAAGGAGTACTACAACTTTTGAGCGGCATGAGCATTCCTGAACATTTTCAATTAAGTCAGGACCGTTTGTTTCGACGGAAAGCCGCCGGGAAAAGATGAGAAATACCCGAAACTTTTTGTTCAAAATTTTCCTTTGGCTTTATTTTGGCCAAGCAGGACTCGATTTTTTGCTTTCTTTGTAGTGAACAAAACAATACCCACATCGCTTAACATAATAGAGAATGTATATGTGACTTCTTTTTCTTCTTCTTTCGGCGTTTCCCTTTTCAAGGGTCGCCACAGTAAATTGACTTCTTCCACTTACGTCGGTCATGTTTATCTTGCTTGGTCAACCTAAGTTCCCTCATGTCATCACCCACACAGTCTCTCCATCTTCTCCTTGGCCTTTCCTGCTTTCTCCTGCCAGGTAATTCCATGGACAACACCCGTTTAGCAATGTTATCCTCTTCCCTCCTCTGCACATGTCCATACCACCTTAGCCGTATCTCTCTCAACTTTCCTTCGATGTCACATACCCCGATGGTACCTCTCATTCTTTCATTTCTGATCATATCCTTTCTTGTGACTCCAAGCGACCACTTCAGCATACGCATTTCTGCTATTTACATCTTCCTTTCAAGACTCTTGCTTAGAGGAGCTGCCTCCAGTCCGTACAGCATGGCAAATCTTACCTCCGTCAGTTGCTCCACCATGCCTGGATTCTTTTCTTTGCTTCTTTTGTACAATCACCACTTTGTTCAATGGTGGACTCAAAGTACTTGAAATTATCTACCTCTGGGAGATCATCATGACCGATTTTAATTGGTGGTAAGTCTCTTTTCTTGTTTATGCAGAGGTACTCCGTCTTTGCTCGGCTCACTTTCATTCCACTCTACTCAAGTGCATTCCGCCATCCTTCTAGCTCTTCTTCAGTCTGTCCTTTCCCTATATTCTTGAGCACGATATCCTTTGCAAACATCACATTCCATGGCGCCTCCTTGCTTACATCATCTGTCAACACATTCATCACTAAAGCAAAGAGTAGTGAACTCAGGGTTGACCCCTGATGCAATCCTACCTTTACACTAAATGCTTCTG
>RDPX01000407.1:526286-540900 GCA_003991215.1 Morbakka virulenta
TTGCTCAATGGTGGACCCGAGGTACTTGAAATTCTCTACCTCTGGGAGATCATCATGACCGATTTTAATTGGTGGTAAGTCTCTTTTCTTGTTTATGCAGAGGTACTCCGTCTTTGCTCGGCTCACTTTCATTCCACTCTACTCAAGTGCATTCCGCCATCCTTCTAGCTCTTCTTCAGTCTGTCCTTTCCCTATATTCATGAGCACGATATCCTTTGCAAACATCACATTCCATGGCGCCTCCTTGCTTACATCATCTGTCAACACATTCATCACTAAAGCAAAGAGTAGTGAACTCAGGGTTGACCCCTGATGCAATCCTACCTTTACACTAAATGCTTCTGGATTTCCTGCAGCACATCTGACCTCCGTCCTGCACTTCCTGTACATTTCTTGAACACAGCACACATACTTTTCCGATACTTATTTCCTTCTCATGCAATACCAGTTTTCCTCTCTCGGTACTCTGCCATATGCCTTTTTGAGGTCGATGAATACACAATAAAGCTCTTGTTGACCTTCCCGATACTTCTTTGCTGTCATTTGGAGCGCAAAGATAGCATCCATTGTGCTTTTGTTGGGTACAAAGGCAGAAGGATTTATATATGACAAAGGGCTTTAATAGTTGGAAGAAGGCACCAGCAGCTTTCAAGGAACACCAACGCTGCAAAGCTGCTTTGACATAAGAATCCGTTATATCAAAATGTAGCGACGTCATTGACTTGACTCAGGGAGCTGAAAAAAAACAACGTGTGATCGAAATATAATATTTAATAAAAGTTATACAAAGTATTCGCTACTTAGCACAAGGCATTGCTTTGAGAAGTGACGATGGTAACGACTTGACGTAGCTTTTAAAACGTGTGTCTGAGGACGATGGTGATATTTTGAAATGCCCTAATAACGAAAAGAACTGCTGAAGTCTTGTCAACAAAAACATATGCACTTTGATATCAATAATGAATTGCTAGAGCTTCTAGGTAGGCAGGTTCTATTTGAAATACCTGAAGCAGCTCGCTCGGGCAAATTTCTTTCTGTGATAGCAGACGAGTATGCAGACGGTACAAATAAGGAACTTTTATCAATTTGTTTGCGACGAGTATAAAAAGACCTGAGTACTAATGAGGAATTTTGGTAGTTTTACAAAAGTTCCTAAAAGTTAAAGTGAGTCGAATTTGAGAGCTTTTAAAGACACTTTAACACGAATGCTCCTTTTACACCACAAACGAAGAGAAGAAGCATACAACAGTGCAAGAAGTATGTTGGAGTGAAATCTGGAGTTGCTGTTCAAATTTCAGCTGTTTGACTAAAATTTGAAAAGCTACCCGTGGACATTCTAAATCTATGATTTAAAATGGCCATACCACATTGTAAGATAGAGAAAGATGTCATGGGAACAGTAATGGAGATTATATTTCTTGTTGAAAACTTCCGTAAAAAGACGAAAATGCTAGGTGATATTAAAGACTTAATTCGATACAAATGACAATAGACATCCCAGCAAATGCTGTTGCCTCAAACCTCAAAAAACGTTGCCAACCAGATGGAGAATGCAAGGAAGCACAAATTTAAAGATAATGAACTGTGAAGACCTAAGGAAACTCTGGGTAGTCTCTTTAACAACTGGTAGCCTTGACACGGATATCAAAGCTTTTATCATTGAAGTTCAAAACCAGATGCAAACGTTTCACTTCTTTTAAGGATTGCACTTCACTTACCCAAAGACTATAATGGTACACTCAGTTTACTCTGGGATGTCTCGTTAGCAACTGGTAGCCTTGACTCGGATATCAAAGCTCGCATAATCGCAGTTCAAAATCTGGATGCAAAAGTTTTAGTTCTTTTATGGAGTGCACCGCAGCTAAAGACTATTGTCGATAAGTAACAGTTTGTCAAGATTACTTCAAAGCAAGGTAATGTCTTCTCGTAGCTTAGTCCCTTACGCCTAGCTGAACAAACCATCGAAACCTGAAAGATGTGCGTAATGATGACAATGCTTAATCATTCTTAAAAACTGTGACAAAAATAGCACTCAACTACGATTTTCTTTGCAAGCCACAACTGTTGCGGAAAATAAAGCAGACCTATTACAAATTTACCATGGAATACATGCAGATAGGTGGATATGAAAGTAGCGATAATTCATCCAGTTTACATATTCCAGAACATCACTTTAGATTGCAATATTTTTAATGTCTCGATTTTGTTATATCTTCCTTTAAAGATCGCTTCAACTAATCCACTTTTATCATATTCCTCAAGATAGAAAAAATATTGTTAAACATTTTGAGCCAAAATGATTATGTAGACGAGTTTCAATATGTTGAAAAGTAACAGACATACTGTTACATCCTGTCGCACACCAAACGGAAGCCTCCCCCTTCTACACAATGTTAAAATCGGTCTTTGTCATTGCTTTTGATAGCATATTTAATCAGTTGCGTTCCACACCATCAAACAAGCCTGCACTAATTCCAAACATTACTATCATCGTTAACCTGATATTTGTAAATCTCTTTACCTTTTCGTCTTGCACCCAGGAAAGATCTTCCTCCCAAACCCGTCAATTGAAGAATTAGCTTCGTGCAACTATGACTATTGAACGATTTAACAACCTTACTATATTAGCCTATTGTTGTGCTCATTAATCATCTTCATTGAATCAGTAACAATTATGAGACACTCTTACTCATTCTTTGCTTACGTTGGTTTCAAGAGCGATGAAATTTGACACACTCACACACTCACTATCAAGTTGGCATGTATCCATGACTTGCACAGGTATGTCTTTTGACGGCTGCTCGCAGGTTTGTTTGCCATTTGGTTCAGAGACTAGTGTCAGCTTCGCTAAGGTTCCAGGCCTTTAGATCTTACTTTATTGTGGCCTCCCAGTTTTTCTGGAGTCTACCCCTGCTTAACGTACCCTCCACTTTCAGTTCCAGCAATTTCTTTTGTCCTTGACTCACTCCTCTTGACGTGTCCAAACCGATACAAGCATTTTTCACGAAGAGTCACGTGAAGGGGTGGTATGTGCAGCCTAGGTTAGGGTGTTGCAATGCAGGCTCGTTCTGTCGCTTTTACGTTGCAGATCTATCAGAGCATAGCTTGTTCATTCCTGATCAGTTTGTATGTGTTTGCAAAATATGTATGTACAGATAATGTACGTTTGCATAATTACCTTCACGTGATGAATTTCATCTTCATTTGCATTTTTGACGATGTAAATGCCCTTTGGAAACTACATTACCTTTCCCTACCTTACCTCACGTAGTCCTGCTTGGGTGGGAATTTTTCCCTTTTTCTTACTTCCAACAGACTTACCATAAAGCTTTACAATCTCTATCGTTTCTGTCTAGATAACGCCATCGAAGGTTTGCATTCCTTGTGTTTCCCTATCTCTCTTGGTACCTTTGTCTCACCTCACTAGCAGTGGATCTTCATGGATCCTATTCTCAGCATGCTTTCCTTACAGGTTATCGCACCCTGCTTCCTTCGCTACAGAATATTTTCCTTTACTTATCTTATTCAAATGGCTGTAGGACTCTTAGTTCATCTGCCCTTAACAGTTTCCGTTCCCCGTGTGCCTGCAGTTCCTAGCTTGATCTAATTACCGTTGATTGTCAGGCAATGTAATTATGACATGGCTTTTACCGGATGCTTTTCCGGTTGCCAAACCCATTGTCTTTACTGAGGCTTGAGACTTGCTTGACACTTCAAGTGGCTTGCACATCCCCCAGGCGACGTTTCTGTGGAGCCTCATTAGTTAAACCAAAATTGGGCTTTAAAAGGTCAGGTGCGGTTTACACACACAATCTAATACCTATATTAGTATGCTTTTCCTTTTGCCAAAATTCATTCTATAACATCTCTCTTTTCTTTTTCTTTTATTCCTGAGAAATTTCTGAGAAGTGCTCTACATGTTACACATTAGGATATAAGAAGTGAATTATGTCTGTCTATGGTCATATCAGGCATTTAAATCTACTCAACTTTCGACGTCTCTAAGCTCAGATCAAGGTTTATGTTACTAGCCTCCGATATTTTTTGTTTGCAAAGACTGAACTGGTTCTTGGCATAACATTTAACTGTATCCACCATTTATTCCTGGAAAGTTCTGAGAAGTGCTCTACATGTTACACATTAGGATATAAGAAGTGAATAATATCTGTCTGTGTCAGGCATTTAATTCTTCTTCCTCACTGAATCATGAGTAATATTTTCTACTTAATCTATGTGCTCCCACTTCGAATTCCGAGTCGTCGCCCCTGCCAGCTCTGAGTATCTCGCTTGGTAATGATCGCCATGTGCATTAGGTGGCGCCGGACAGTTAGCCAGCTACTGCATGCAAATCAAGAAATATTAAGTTAGCTACATGGAATGTTCAAACACTAATAAAGAGAGAAAAGTTGATTAAGGTTATGAGGAAAATAAAGAGAATGGGTTTATATACTATCGGACTATCAGAAGTATAGTATGTGGAGTTGGAACTATTCGCTCAGGTGACTACACTGTTATATTCTCAGGATACCAGGACGAAAGAAACAAAGGAATGGCATTATTGTTCTACAAGGAAACCCAAAACAGAATTAAAAGGGAACAATAAAAGTATGCTGAAACTGAATTGTCAAGTAGATTCTTTTTATCTTATTTTCTCACCTTTTTCACCTTTCTCCGCAGTCTCCTGTTCACGTAGCGGGCGCCCGCCAGTTCTTCACCACAGCGTGCCACTTGCTCCTATCAAGCGCACCCTCCTTCTAACAAGCCACTAACTTGTAGGTCGCTCCTGATTGTGTCATCTCATCTATGATTAATTCTCTCACGCTTTCTCCTTCCCGTCATTTTCATCTCGTAGGAACGTTTCCGATCAGAGTCCTTGTCCTTTCTGCTCATATGCCCAAACCATTCTAATCGCTTCCTTCTCATGAAGTCCGTGATTGGTATCATTCCCGCCTCTTGCTTGATGTCTTCGTTTCTCTTATTTTCTTCTAGAGTGATACCAAGACAGCATCCTCATTTCCCACGCACTACCTTTGTTGCCCATAGCCTCTGTAATGGGCCAGCTCTCGCATCCATAAAGCACCGCGGGGGGAAGCACTGTAGAGTAGATTCAAACCTTTAGCTTCTTCCGGACTTTCTTGTCACACAATACTCCAGAGAGCTCCCTCCATTTGCCCCAATGCCTTGCTGATGCGCAGTTCCACCTCCGTTCGACATCTTCCCTCCTGGTGCAATGAAGTGCCCAGGTGCTTCAGAGATCTGCACTGGGGTAGGTCAGTCATCTGTTTTGATTCATACTGTCTCATCCTGATGCAATCTTGCGTCCTAGGCGGGGGTAGATGTTCAGTGTTTGCACTACTGACTTTAAGTCCGAGATTCTGCAGCTTTCCTCTCGATACCTCCAACCTATCTTCCAGGTCATCGATACCCTCGCTACTCAACACTACCTCGTCGGCAAAGAACATTGTCCACGATGCGTTCTCATCCTTGTCTTCGCCTACAATATCCATGATGATGATGAATATAAGGGGGCTCCTTGATGTAGCCCTACATCTATCCTGATATATTCCGTCTCTCCCGCACTTGTCACTACCTGGGTGATGCAGTTCTGTTACATGTCATGGTATCTTTGTAAGCTTCGAGCACTTGGCGCTTTCTCAGGCAATACCAAATGAGCTCCCTCGGGATGGTGTCATACGCTATAATTATTATTTTTATCATATTTCCGGGGGCATATATAATTGCAAGGAGATCTGAAAAAGATTGACGTCTTTTCAATAAGCAGTGATATGTTTATTAAAAGATGCTTGTTTTGAGGTATCGTAAGAGCCCAAATCACCAAAGCAAAGATATTTACACATTAAAATAGGATTTTGTTTCGATAATATGCTTTCAGAAAGCTGGGGCCCTACCAGTAACTAGCAGTGAAGCAAATTTTACCAAGTACAAGTATGACAAGATAAGACATGAAGTTCTATTAAGGAAACCGTGATTCATGCGTCAGTATAAAAATACAATTTTTTCCAGAAGAAACATTATATACATCCATGATAATAAAGAAAAATAGGCAAACGGAAATTAAAGCAATCCAAAGCATGCCAAAGGTGTAGATCCTTGAGAGAATTCTACAACTGGTTCAACAAGACTTAACTTGACTTATTTGCGTAATCCCAATGAGATCTTTGCACACGTCTTCATCGCAAACTTCCTCCAAAAATCCCTGTCTCTTGCCTTACGTTCAAGTGTCAAAGGAGGTAGCCCTGTATCGTCACGAACTGGTCGATCCATTTTTTTGGTAGTCTTCCTCGTGGTCGTCTGTTAGGAAATTCATCTTTGTATGCACGGTACACATAACTGCCCTCTCCTCTCCTTGCAACATGACCAAACCAGGTCATTCTTCGCTTTCGTATGAGTTCAATGATGTTTCTGTCAATACCAAGCTCTTTTCTTATTGTTTCAACTTTAACTTTATCCTGTAATATCTTACCAAGCATTGACCTTAAACAATTGTTTTCAAAAACAAGGAGATTCTGCATTTGTTCTTTTCTTAGAGTCTAGGTTTCACACGCATAAATTGCGATTGGAACGATTAGAGCGTAATATAACCTGGGCTTTACTTTATGAGGTATTGATCTGTTTTTCCATACCCTCTCTTTGAGTCTTCCAAATGCTGAAGATGCTAAAGCAATTCTTCNCCTTGCAACATGACCAAACCAGGTCATTCTTCGCTTTCGTATGAGTTCAATGATGTTTCTGTCAATACCAAGCTCTTTTCTTATTGTCTCAACTTTAACTTTATCCTGTAATGTCTTACCAAGCATTGACCTTAAACAATTGTTTTCAAAAACAAGGAGATTCTGCATTTGTTCTTTTCTTAGAGTCTAGGTTTCACACGCATAAATTGCGATTGGAACGATTAGAGCGTAATATAACCTGGGCTTTACTTTATGAGGTATTGATCTGTTTTTCCATACCCTCTCATTGAGTCTTCCAAATGCTGAAGATGCTAAAGCAATTCTTCTTTTGACATCACTAGCACTACCAGGTACAACGGATCCCAGAAACACGAAGTTTTCAACATTTTCCACTGTGTTGCCATCAATAGTGACATGATCATTTTCACTGGTTAGGACTTTGCACTTGGTGTGATTTACTTTTAATCCCCATCTCTGGCAGGCTTTTTCCAGTTCATTAATTGAGGATTGAAGCTTTTCAAACATTTGAGTTATGAGGGTAGTGTCATCAGCATACCGTATGTCTGTGGAGAGTGTTGAGTTTAGTTGCAAGCTGGAATGCAAACAGGAAAGTTCATCCATCACAAACTCGAGGAAGATGTTAAAAAGTGTATGAGACAAGATACATCCCTGCCTCACACCTACGTCTACACACACTAAACCATTCAGTTATCTGATTGTCCACTAAAACAGAGCACTCAGTTTTGCTATACGCATCTTCAATGATGTTAACAATCTTGTTATTTACACCTATTGCCCTAAGCATTCTCTATAACGCTTTTCTCCAAACTGTGTCGAAGGCAGCTTTGAAGTCAATGAAGTGGAAATGTAATGGGACTTTCTTCTCACGGGTTTTCTCAATGATTTGCCTTACAATAAATATCGCATCTACAGTACCTCTTCCAGCTCGAAATCTATATTGACTTCCTTTTAGTTTAGCACTTATCTTGTCATTCATTCTGTTTAATAGGATACGAAGAAAGATTTTTCCAGGAATGGAGAGTAGTGCAATTGCTCGATAGTTTTCACGAAGTAACTTGTCACCTTTCTTGTAGACTGGCCAGACAATCATCTTTGCAAAATCTTGGGGTGTCTTCTCTTGCTCCCAAGCAGTACAAAATATTTTGTGGAGCATTTCAACCATTTTTTCACCACCAGCTTTGATTACTTGGAAAGTTATCTGGTCAATTCCAGGAGCTTTATGTCTCTTCATTTTCTTCATAGCAGCAATTACCTCATCTTTAGAGATTTCTGGTTCATTCATTTCATTTTATGGTGCTTCAGGTAACAAATCTATTGCAGCTTCTTCATGGGGAAAACAAGTGTTTAGGTGTCTCTCAAAGTGTTGTTTCCATAGTTGTAAAACTACATCTGGTTGAGTTTGTGTAAAATTGTTGTCATCTTTGACTACTGAAAGCGATTTTTTCGGTTTCCCTTCTAGTTCTCTTACTGTTTTAAAGAGGTTGTGGCTGTCGTTTTTCAAGAAATCAGCTTCACGTTTTTTAACTTTTGCCTAAATTATCACGTCTCAGCTTTTTAACTCTATTCTTTACCAACTTGTTCAACCTGCTGTATTCAGTTTTCTTTTCATGGGAGGACGGTTTCTGCAGAAATTCAAGCCTAGCTTTGCGCCTTTCTTCGCATAAGTCGGTCAACTGGGGAGACATACTCTCAATGTTCTTTCGTTTTTTATATCCCACTACTTCCTGTGTGACTTCATTAGTGGCAGTTTTGAAGCTTTCATACATTTCATCAATATCACTGTCGAGAGGGAGAGAGAGAAGAGGCTCAAAGCGACCTCCTACTTTTACCTGCAGCTCCTTGGCAAATGTTTCAGTGCTGAGTTTCTCTACATCAAATTTCCTTGCTTGTAACTTGAGTTTCCTCCGTTTCTTTACTTTCATAGCAAGCTTGGNGCTGTATTCAGTTTTCTTTTCATGGGAGGACGGTTTCTGCAGAAATTCAAGCCTAGCTTTGCGCCTTTCTTCGCATAGGTCGATCAACTGGGGAGACATACTTTCAATATTCTTTCGTTTTTTATATCCCACTACTTCCTGTGTGACTTCATTAGTGGCAGCTTTGAAGCTTTCATACATTTCATCAATATCACTGTCGAGAGGGAGAGAGAGAAGAGGCTCAAAGCGACCTCCTACTTTTACCTGCAGCTCCTTGGCAAATGTTTCAGTGCTGAGTTTCTCTACATCAAATGTCCTTGCTTGTAACTTGGGTTTCCTCCGTTTCTTTACTTTCATAGCAAGCTTGGTCATTACTAACGCATGGTCAGACCCAATATCAGCTGAATTGAAAACACGGCAATTTTTTAAATTTGCTTGGCATTTCTTTCTGGAGTATAACATAATCAATTTGATTTTGTGTGCTACCACATGGGGAAATCCAAGTGACTAGCCTGGAGAGTTTATTTTTGTGCATTGTGTTTGCAATGGAAAGGCTATTGATCGCACAGAACTGTAGTAGATTTTCTCCACTAGGGTTTAATTTCCCAACTGCATATCTACCAGCTACGGCAGGCCATATATTATAACTATTGTGACCAATCTTTGCCTTTCAGCTCCAATTAGCATGTATTTTCTGTTATTAGGCAGGTTATTTATGTAAAGCTGCAACTGCTCATAAAATGAACCTATGACAGACTCGTTATAACTAGAATCAGGAGCATTTACTTGAAAAATAGTGATGGAACCATCTTTTGTACTGATTGTAACATTCATTATTCTTTCCGAAAATAGATTATAATCTTCTACGTGAGACGCATGTTTCGCTGATATTATTATGGACACACCTTGTCTGTGGATATTGTCTTGTCTTGGGAAATTCAGAATGACAAACCCCGATTCTTCAAATGCGTCTGGCAGTGTTTTATTCCAATGGGTTTCAGCAACACCCAAAATATGTATGTTCAATTTAGACATTTCTCAAGGAATCTATTTCGCAGTAGCTTGCTAACTAAGCCATGTGATCTCAACCATTGGCAACTGTATGCTGCTCATCTGCCTGACATCAATGTGAGATGTTTTGTTCAACAATTACCAGATCAAATATCAGTAAGATCAATGCTTAGGAAAGATGGTTTTTTAAGCGGCCACGTACCAGTTGTTTGTGGATTTAAAATACGATTGGGGTAAGATAGAGACAGAGCAGGAATGACATAATTGAACAGCTTGAACAAGTGGATAATCAATCGAACTTGAGAAACGAGAATACTACAAAAAGAGCAGATACTCTTGAGGGTTGGTAGGGTATGATCAATAATGTCTGTTCAAGAAAAGGTGTTTATTGATGGTGATAATGACTGTTACCTCAATATTGGAGGTTTAAAGACATGAACATCTCCATGGATTTCTTTTCAATTTTATGTACCAACTTGGGTTTTTCAAGTCACAGTAAGAAAACCAAAGTTATATACCAGCCTTTTCCAGGAAGAGCCTATCAAAATTTCAACATGACAATGCACGAACAGAAATTAGCAGCTGTATTAAACTGTAATAACGTGAGCGGAATCATTTCTTCCAATGTTAAAAATCGTTTACAAAATTGGTCCAAAGATCAGCTAGGCTGCTCGTATGGAAAAAAAGGAAAGAATAAGCCTTCTAACAAGTCTAAAGGCTATTTGGTATTCTGAGAGCATGGCTTAAGTGGCCATGTTTTCTGAATACCAAACAAGAGTTATCTCAAGCAAATTGTCCATGTTTGCTACGATGTCTTCCAAAAGAAACAATTCAAAGGTACTTTGAAAATCTTTTTGGAAGACGGTAGTGCAATCCGCACATCTTGGATGAAGCTACCCAAAATCCGCTGCTTTGATGTGGTACATCGTCAAACCGAACAGTAGCATAAGATGTACAATGCATCGAGGCAGATAGGACAAAACAAACACTATGCAAGTCCAATTTAACCAGCACAAGCAACGCTGTTTCAAGAGATGGTACATGCTGGGAATTCCTGCGTGGGACAGAACTGATGTATTGGTTTGCTTCTCAATCCATTTGATGTGCAAGATACGTTGCAAGCAACCCAAGTGGAAAGCCTGAAGTGTATGTTCATGTCAAGTGCATGGTCCAGGATTCACTGCCATACAAAAGGGTGCTCACAAAACAGGCTCGACAGACAGTCAGTTTTGTACTCTCTCTCAGCTTGTTGTTTGCCCAAACACGTTTGGTCAGTCTTCACATTGTGGTAGAGGCTTTACCAATTCGTTTGCTCAACTCTGATTCAAGGGAGAGAGAATCAGATATAGTAGAGCCAAGGTACACAAAGTCGTGTACGGCCTCCAGTTGGTGCTCTAAGATAGTGATGGATGGCGCAAGGCCTCCTTTTGAGCTAGGATTTGTGTTTTCTTTAAGCTGATAGTGAGACCAAAGTTCTAGCATGACTGACTGAAGCGGTCCACAAGCCTTTGGAGCTCTTCAGCTGAGTGGGTCGTAACGGCAGCATCGTCAACAAAGAGAAAATCACAAAGACAACGTTTGACACTGGTTTTAGCTTTGAGTCTTAATTGATTGAACAGCTTCCCGTCTGATATTGTCCGGAGATAAACTCCTTCGGTTGCATCTCCAAAAGCATGCTTTAGCCGAACAGTAAAGAATATACCGAAAAGGGTTGGTGCTAAGACGCAGCCCTGTTTTACTCCGCTTTTGATGCTGAACGCTTTAGAGGTTGTGCTATCAAAAATCACTGTGCCTCTCATGTCCTCATGGAAGGACTTAATCATGCCGAATGACTTTGGTGGGCAACCGATCTTGGGAAGAATTTGAACAAACCGTCTCTGGTCGCTAGATCAAAAGCCTTGGTTAGATCGATAAAGGCAATGAATAGTGGCTGCTGATGCTCTCGGCATTTTCCCTTAAATTGTCTTAGTGAAAAGATCATGTCTTTGGTTGATCTGTTTGCTCGGAGGCCACCTTATGATTCCAGGTACACACGCTCGGCCAGTACTTGCACCCTCTTCAGGATGACACGCGCGAACAGCTTGCCAACGATGCTGAGAAGGGAAATTCCGTGATAGTTGTTACAGTCGCTTCTGTCACCTTTATTTTTGTAAAGAGTGACAATGTTAGCATCACATGTCTTGTGACACTGTTCTTTCGGCCCAGCAGAGGCATAGAATTCATGCAATTCCGGCAGCAATGTGTCTTTTGAGCGTTTCCGCAACTCGGCGTGTATGCCATCATTCCCTTGGGCTTTTCCATTTGCAAGGGGGCCCAGAGCTTAGAGGAGTTCCTCGAGAGATGGTTCTTCATCGAGTTCATCAAGCAGTGGTTGCGGTTCGATTGAGTTGAGAGCTGTATCACTAAACCTGTTCTCCCTGCTGTAGAGCTCAGAGTAGTGTTCGACCCACCGGTTCATTGTTCTTTTCTATTTTGGATGATGTGGTCTGAGCTAGACTTCAAGGGGACAGATCTGTTTGTGGTTGGGCCGAGGGCCTGTTTGATCCACGCCTACATTCCTGTTACATTCTCAGTGCCTGCAGCCGCTTGGATTGACGAGCAGAGCTGTAGCCAGTAGTCGTTTGCACACTTCCTGACTGTCCTCTGAACTTTGCTGCGAGCAAAACGGAGCACATGGATGTTTGCTGCGCTGGGTTTTGCTTTTGGGCGAGCAGTGCCCTCTTTTTCTCCTCGAGTGCTGGTGTCAACACATGAGAGTATGTCTCGAACCAGTCAGCTGTCTTTCTGGTCTTCCTGCCATAGACCTTTATGGCAGTGTTGTAGACCGTTTCTCTGAAATGATCCCATTTCTCTTGAGCACTCGTCAGGTATGGGCAAGAGAGTTGCTTTCCGATGGTGCTTGCAAATTCTTCGGCTTTTTCAGGGAACAGTGTTTTTTCAGCATCAATTCTTGGCCTGCCTTCGATTTTTCACCTTGCAGAAAACAAGGGAATCGTCAGTGTCACAATCTGCGCTCTGGTATGTCCGGGTAACTTGAATGCAGGGGAGATTAGTGCGTCTCGACAGGATCAAGTGTAGCTGGTGCCAGTGCTTTGATCTTGGATGTCTCCATGAAACTCTGTGTTGTGGCTTTGTGTTAAAGAAGGTGTTTGTGACACATAGTTCATGTTTATTGCAGAGCTCCAGAAGGCATTGCCCATTTTCATTCATGTTCCCAACAATTAACTGGCCGAGGTAGATTGACCAGGAGTCATGGTCCTTTCCTACTCTAGCATTGAAATCGCCAAGAACAAGCAGGGGCCTTTGGCATTCCATCAGGTTGATGGTTCTGGCAACTTTGTCATAGAACAAGTCTTTTCCCTCAGTGGTTGAGTTGAGTGTTGGTGCATACGCACAAATCAGGGAGATTAGCCCAGATGTGGTGGAGAGCTGGAGGCTCAAGACTCTCTCACTACCCTCTGTGGGTGAAGTGATTGAGCATAGAAGTTTGTTATTAACTGCGAAGCCCACGCCATGTTCACGCACCTCGACTGGCGGTTTCCCTTGCCAAAGAAGGAGAAGCCTTGTTCTCTGACGGAACCGGATCCTGATAGTCTGGTCTCCTGGAGGGCTACAATACCAAGTTGTAACCTCAGCAATTCTCGGTCAATCACAGCTGTTTTCCGTGCATCATCTAGGTCTTGGAGGTCGTCATTGATGAAGCCTGGTGTCATTGTCCTGACATTTCAAGTGTCCAGTTTAAGGGCTGTAAATTTTTTCTGTGTGTTTCTTGGTGCATATATTGTCGATCTGCTTGTCGATTTTTGCCTTAACGCCACGCACCCAGTGAGGTGAGCAGATTGTAATGGGGCAGTACCTTACTGGCTGTGGGCTGCCCAGCTTGAGGCAGACGGTAACTGCCCAATGAAGTGTGAGGGCTTCTCTGACTGTCGGAAGCAGCACCTGGCGTCTAGCCCTACGCCAATTGAGCTTTGACGTAGAACCAGTAAACTGCTGCTTCCCGTGTTGTGCCTGCGCTGCGTGAGCAGCGAAGCTGGAGTGACCTCTCCAGTGTACTGTGATCTGGTGTCGAAAATCGATAGAATATCCAGTTACGCGTCGTTCCCTCTTTTAACTCAGTTCCTAGCCTTGCTTAGGATGAACCTAAAAAAACCTCCAAATACAAAGTAACCCAACACGTTTGGCACGTTTTTACTTTCCAGAAATGGAAGAAATAAAGAAACCATTCTGATGGAAGATAAACAATTTCCAAAGAATTCACAACTTTGGTGAAATATTTTTCCTTATTAAAACAAAAAGTTACCTAACATGTTGTAAAAAATGTTTACTTCTTTTTTTAAAAAAAATATTACCTGTTTCATTTAAGATCACACTACAAACAAAAAAAATAACACAAAAAGGCGTAGGGTAAACAATCTAAACCTCTCGACTCATCGATCGTATGAATATTAATGACGAATGGCATCGAGTGCTGTAAAATATGGTAATGATTTAATACCGCATATTTTGAGTACCTTAAATAAACAAGTTTAATGATTAGTCTTTAGATTTAGACGTCTTCTTTTTCTTTTCCAGTATCAAAATTGTTCACACACACCACCATATGTACATATACACTGTATATATATACATATATATATGGATGTCCGAGTTGTGATCAAAGAGAGGGAGAAACGAGAGAGGTATTCAACTCTGCAAGAGGAGCTTGAGCGCATGTACCGAGCCAAAGTGACCATTGTGCCGGTGATAGTTGGAGCCATGGGAACATTACCACCTGGAATATTCGAAGCATTTGAAACATTGCAGATCAGAATATTGCTGCAATTGCTCAGATTTCAGCACTTTTGGGCACCGCATCAATCTTGCGCCGTGTTCTGCACCTCCGGGGTCCTGGTCCAGACTTGAGACGTAGACATTCTTATCCTAGGTTAGCTAGTGACGCAGTAGCGTTATATATATATATATATATATATATAT
>RDPX01000407.1:549825-560904 GCA_003991215.1 Morbakka virulenta
GCCAAACAAGGATGCGTCCTAGCTCCCATTAGCTTTAGCAAAATCTTTGTCATCATCCTCCAATACGCATTTCGCAACTTGGTCCTTGGAGTTTACCTGCAAGTAAGGTGCGATGGTAAAATCTTCAACACCAGGCATTTTTCTGCTCGCTCAAAGCTGACTGAAATCCTCCTTAGAGACGAGACCTGTTGTTTGCAGATGACTGCGCACTCTCTGTTCACAGTTTAGAAGATACCCAAACAATAGTAGACAGGTTTGCAGACGCCGCGAAAACGTTTAGTCTCAGAATAAGCCTCAAGAAAAAAACAGAAGTAATGTTTCAACCTTGTCCTGGCATTTCTCATCAAGACCCTGTCGTCAAAATTGCAGGCATCACGCTTACGTTTGTGAAGAACTTATCTTGGTAGTGTTATGACACATAACGGTTTGCTAGACGAGGAGATAAATCAGCGCAAATCAAAAGCCATCGTAATTTTCGGACGTCTCACCGGCAGACTATGCAAGAGTCACGATGTCAAACCTGACACAAAAATCAGTGTGTACAAATCCGCAGTCCTATCCACTCTGCTGTAGTGCTGTGAAACGTGGACCCCCTACAGGAGACATATTCTCCAGCTTGAAGCATTTCACATGCGCCGCCTTCGGTGTATATGCAACATTCACTGAAATTCCGCAAGATGGAAAGAAGACTGCCTTCACTGTTCCTCTTGGCGGGGCCAGTGCCACTCAGTAGTCCAAAAATTCGAAGATTACCGCATTGCTAATACCAAGCTGAAGAGACACGCAAGAAAATCCCGCAATTCAATGACCAACGAACCTACAAGTACACAAAGTGCGGCAAGAAATCTTTTTCTTGGATCGGCCTCAATTCGCATGAAATGGCACACCAGCATCGAGACGTATGTATGTATGTATGTATGTATGTATGTATGTATGTATGTATGTATGTATGTATGTATGTATGTATCTCTATATAATGGAACACATATCAGAGAATAGTTGAAAATACTAAAATCCATAAAACATAAAAATTAGCTTGTGCGTTGAAGAAATTTCACTCACCAACCATTTTTACAATTCCGCTATCAAGTAAATCTTTGTTTCCTTTCTGAATATTTTCTACTGACGTGTTCACAAGACGGTCTATATGATCAATACCAATGGCACATCCACTCTTACCAACCTAACGTGAAAATAAGAATTTTGGTAGGTAAACCGTGACGTACTTTACCTATTTGTCCAATTAAAATCGGTCAAAACTATGCTGAAAAAGGTTTTCCCTCCTCACCCGCATCTACTGCTTTTTTAATCCCTTCTCTCTCTTTCCATCTGTTTTACTCTCTGTTACTCTGTTTTGCCTCTGCGTGTCTCTGTTGGTCTCTCTCATTGCTTCTGTTCAAATCTTCCGCTTTGTCAGTCTACCACAAACTCATCCACTATGTAAGTACTAATAACCTCTCTCTGTCTCTCTGTTTCTCTCTGTCTGTCTCTCTGTCTGTCTCTCTCTGTCTCTCTTTGTCTCTCTCTCTGTCTCTCTCTCTCTGTGTCTCTGTGTCTCTGTCTCTCTCTCTCTTTCTCTCTCTCTTTCTCTTTTACTCTGAAGGATGTTCGACAGCAAATGTATTACCCGGGTTTGGCAAGAGTACTTATCGAATAGGCTTTCATTCCTCTGCCTGCCTCCTACCCATTTAACTTGAATAATTAACACAATAAGTTGGTCGGGGTAGGTACTCACACGAAACTTTCCTATTTTCGCCAAAATAATAGCTCAAAGGTTCTTAATACTTCCTCATGTTCAAGGTGAAATACCGCGCATAAAGATCATATAATAGCCACTGGTGAATATCTCCATTCTCTGTTAATTCGTCACTGTACTATCCTACTTTACCATGCAAAAAGCAATTCAAGGATTCTACCGAAGAGGAATGGCAAGCTTAAAGTATAAAAAATATTTTGCGTTCCATAGGGAAACACCTACTTCTCTTCCTACCGTGCTTTAAGATTCTACAAAAGCCACTGAAGAGTACCTCCTTTTTCTGTTAATTCGGGGGTTTTTTAACTGTTACAACAGTTATTCGAAAGAGAGGAAGGCCAAAATGAAGATACTTTGATGTGATAGCAGAGGGCATGAGAGCAGCAGGAGTTCAGAAAGAGGGCGCAGCAGATCGGTGGAAAAGGAGGAAATTGATCCGCTGCGACGCCACCTAACGGGTATTGCTGCCGAAAGACAAAGAAGACGAAGACATTAGTTACTCGTACGTCTATACAAGATTTGTATCGTAGGATGGCTTATATACAATAATATGTTTTTGAGCATAGCAAAAAAATGAACTCAATTAAAGTAAGTTACAAGGAATTGGCAAGGTTTACAAGTTTCTGGTTTAATCTAGGGCGATGATAATTAGCACAGAACTAAGTGACATGATGGTGGTAAGCACTAACCTCATGAAAAACCGCCAAGGAGCTAAAACTTTAATATATAGCACAGTAGGAAGGTGTCCTCAGTAATGTCCTTATACGGTCGAAAGAGACAACGGTATAGATGTCGCATCGATGCTCATGCAAGTAAGCTAGTACCATGTATGCATTGACGTAATTACCAGTACCGGTTTAAAATGTTAACACAGTAATCAGCACAAAGGTGTATGGGGAAATAACTATGGGCAGTAAAAATAGGTTTTGGAAAAAGACAAGAAAAACGGTATGGGCGATGCAAATATCAAATGAAAAAGTATTCCATATACTTGGGGCAAAGAAAGCACAATTTTAGTGAATTTTTTATTTAAAAAATGCTAGACGCAAAGCCAGTATAATTAAATACACTTTCGAAACGGAGCAATCGCTTCGTTCGGAATCGATTGCTCCGTTTTGACCGATTTTTTTGACCTAGAACATAATTCAGAAAAAAACCCCATTATCCTTGTATATTTCGATAAAAAACGTCCTTGTAATTTAAAGACATAATAAAATATATTATAAAAATTTTAAATTTTTGTTTATTTTTTACTTTTTTCTTTTTTTCATATTTCATATATTTTTAAATATTTTTAAGTCTGCGTCTTTTATCTTTTTAAACTTCTTTTCTTCATCCTTGTCTCAGTATATTTCAGAGGCAGTTACAAAACTCAGAAATATCTTTATTGGACAGATTGGTTTTTTATACTGGAATATTCTAAATCCGCATATAAGTATCACCTTTGTCTATTTTTCTTTTCATATATTAAGTGTAAGTCTAATTTTTTTCGTGTTATTTTTCAGGTCTAGGTTTTAATTTTTTAACTTTTATTTTTTTTAATTTTACTTATCTAATTTTTACAAGTTTTTACAATTTTTAATGTCTAAGTCTAATTCTAAACAAGGGCGTACATTTGACGAAGACTACAATTACGTGACAAGTATTTCTTCTTTCCTTTCGTCGGAGTAAAGTAATCTTCAAGCAACAAGTTAACTCTCATCGTATCTTAAAATCTTTACAATCACCGTACGTTCTCTTAAATCTATTCGTATAATTCTTCTTCTGTTACTTGTAAAATCTCAATTTTTATTCATTTACCTTATTTATACCTTTCGATATTCTAGAATTTTCAAATCATAAAAACTTTAAATCCCTAGGTAATCCTATTTTGAAATAGCAAATGAAACAATAAAGTTAATGACGTCAGCGATCAATTCGAACGTTCTACGTTCTAATTCTATCTCAAAATCCTGAGTTCGTTATAGAGATGACGTCTTATTCGAGAAGCTTCGTGATTTCTCGACACATTTCATATTTCAAATTATTTCACTTTCTTACTTGATGAGGATGTTCTTTTCACTCTTTTAAAGGGTTTTTTTCTCCATTTTATCAAATGAAAAACTATGCCACATACTGGGGACAAAGCCAGTAGCATTAAGTACTGTTGTTGAACGGAGGAATAGCTTTGTTCGACAGATCGAAGCCATTCTAATTCGGCATCAATATCATATTTGTCTCTTCCGATAAAACGATAAAAAATTCTTGAAAAGGCATATTAAATCCATTTTTCATGTAAACCGGCTTACGTCTACATAAATCCAAAAACATCTTATGTGGACATCAAATCAAGGTGACATCTGAGTAACATAAATCTGTCTCTTTTTTGTTGATATGTTTCCAGTTAACAATGCAAAAATGAATATTTTTGGCGCTCACGATACTTATCTATTGTCCAATCACTTACAATACCTCTGCGACGAACTAGTGAAAAAACACACTTTGATATTTCATTAGTATCATTTTCGACAAACTGCACATAAATATGTTTACGGTACAAATTCAGCTACAAGGAAATGATACCACAATTTGGGGACAGATCCAAAGAAGAGACCTAAATCTACGTGGGCAACAGAAAGCAGGGTAACACGAATGCTCAAAACTTTTCTCATACCCATCCTTATCTCATCTTTCGAGAAAACAACAAGAAGATGAAAGAAGGCATCCAAATTCAACTGACAAATCTCTTTGCAGGTTATATTATATCTGTTTTACACTCAAGAGATTTGGGTACATAAACACTTATTATTTTCTCCAATTCGCAGGCCAAAAAAACCTCTGTAAGCAGTTTCTTTTTTTCTAATCAGAAAAAAAAGGGAGGGGGGGTGTTAAAAAATGTCCAGGTTAAGAGATAAAAGTTGACTACAGACTTAAAAACACTCAAGTTATATGATGGGGGAAAGCATTCAGAAGCCAAAGAGTTCCACAATCGACTTGTTCGAGGAAAGAAACTGTATTCAAAAATTCTATCTTGATGTCGGTAAAATTTCCCTTTTGGCTTTTTCTGAGCGAGTCATAGTTCATGTTCTGATGCCTATTCATCATGAAAAACTGCAGTAAACTAGAAGCCAGGAAGGATGATGTTATGTGGTGTACTAAAGAAAGGTTTGCGCTTTATTTGATTCAATATCTTTGTGACTGTAGTACAGATTATATCATATATATATATATATATGTGTGTGTGTGTTGTGTGTGTGTATGTGTGTGTGTATGTGTGTGTGTGTGTGTGTGTGTGTGTGTGTGTGTGTAATTTTGTGTATTCGTATCAAAAAGTGCTCAATGCATATAGCAAAGCAATAAACAAAAGGTAAAACACGAAAAATAAGAACTATTAATTGAAATCATACTTCTTACTTTTCGTGTTTTACCTTATGTATATATATATATATACATATATTATATTATATCATATACATATATCACAAGTATACTAATTGGTGTCAATATTGAAAACGCTTTTCGAGTATAAAAATTTCAAAATATGTTTTAATCTTAGTTATTAACGTTAGAAAAATAACAGGCCAGTATAATAAAATATTTCATTTGGTTCCCTGTTTTCATTTTTGAAATGATAAGCAAGCCTACATTTAATAATGGCAATATAGCCTCTTACCATGTATCCCATGCATGCAGTCAAATAACCACTTCCGGATCCTACATCAAGTACTGAGCTGCCCTCTTTTAAATGACCTTCGAGCAGGTGAAGAACATGCGCATGCTAAAATAGAGGATGAGTAACAACAGTGAAAAAGAAAATAACTGACGTAGTGCATAGTAAACCACACTGAATCATAAATTTTATATTTTGGATGTAACACATTTAACACAACAACTGTCTGATAGTCTAAATATCTATTCTTACCATTCACCAATTGACGCGATAAAACATTGCAAACATAAGGAAAATAGCAACGGGAAGTTAAAAAGTGATTCTTCAGCTACTCTGACGAGAGAGAGAAAAAAAGAGAATGAACACGAACAATACTCTGTAGCCGTCTTTCTAATAAACTGTAAAATGGTCAATCTCGCAAGCGTTGGCATATAGCACGTCAAATTTTGGGCATTTCTAAAGTGCGTACGATTATTTCCTGTTTTCTAGTGTCACGTCTTCTCAGCAAAATCTTTTTTGATTATCTGATTTCTTGATACTAACAAAGATGAGCATCGGAGGGTCAGCATGCAATGATTGGGCTGTCCTAAATTGTTTTAAATAACTTGGGAAACTCTCAACTACTCTTGGTACTCATCATAACTCTCTTTATCATCACAACCACCAGCCTTGTCAACAAACCGCTCTGCCCCTCTTTCTTCTACATCATCATCATCATCATCATCATCATCATCATCATTATCGCCAAAATCATCATCACCATTATCACTATCATCATTACCATCAACATTATCATCAACATTGTCATCATCATCATCATTATCATCATCATTATCATCATCATTATCATCATCATTATCATCATCATAAACATCATCATTATTATCATCATCACCTGCAGTTGGCCTTACGAATGAACTGCTCTCTTGGGGTCATGATTACAATAATTAATAAACCAACAAGCAAAAATACTTTTTCACCATCATTTGGCGTAATTGTTGTTGATCTATTTCATGCTCATTTGAAACCTTCTACACGTTGCTTAACGAACTGTCAGATCACACCAGGTAAGCTACAGATTTTTACATTCCATTTTACAAAGCATCGAATGCCGCTGTATTATTTGGCAAATGTTTTAATTCCTCATTCTCAATTCTGTAAGCCCAATCCTTTTCATTTAAAAAAATAAAAGCTGATATTAAGGAGGCATATTGTTCGTTGAAGGAAGGCCTCTTTTTGTCAACAACATTAAAAATCCATTCAAACAGTTTGAACCTTTTCTATCGTTAGCTTTGTTTATATTTCAAGCTTGAACTGAAAGTCTAAACTTGACGTATGCTTCTAGATATTTCACCACTTTTCCTAATCGCATCTTTCGATCTGGAAGTATAAGCTTAGGTTAACCCAATATTTGCTATTCACTACTAAAATAATTGGTTTGTTGTGACGAGCGAAACGAGCGATACCACACTCTATGTTATTTACTTTCATGGGTCTCCTGTCGCCATTTTTTGAAAAGATTACCCTGGTGGCGAATAAGGAAAAGAAATAAACCGAATCTGGTCAGCACAAAACAAAGTAAATAACTGACTTTTTCAATACTAAACCAAAGAATTCGAAGCCACTCAGGAAGAAGTGGATTACGGGTGCGTGAAAGGGCGTTTTACAAGGGCAGAATAAAATGGTTTCTTAAACTGTTTGCAGAACGTTCCACATCTGCTTGGTTCTCCCAAATGTCGAATAATACACACACACCAATAACTACACACACACAAATAACTGAAAACACTGACTGACATATGCAATAGTTCATCGGTCACTGGCGTTAATTCACTTATTACAATATTAGTCAAATGCAAGTATTGTAAAAGATTCAACTTACAATGTGTGGTGCACTGATTGTCACACTATAGCCTATTGAAAAAGGGAAGAAAGAAAACAAATAATCGACGGGTGTTAAATAGTTAGAAGGCATTGCAAAACGATTAGACAGGAGATGGATGTTTTTGCTGCGTCAGCAGCTTAACCAGTACACAAAGGTGCGTATGTGTGTGTGAGTTGGTGCGTGCGCATGTGTGTGTCCGTGTGTGAGCTGGTGTGTTTGTGGCGTGTGTGTGCGTGTGTGCATCTCTCTCTCTGTGTGCTCAACAAATAAATAGTCTTACTCTATTGCACAAGAATGTGGTAACGACAGGGGCATCAAGTTAATGAGCCACACCATGAAGTTGTGAGAGAGGATTTTGAATGCAAGGATCAGGCAAGAGGTAGATATCAGCCAGAACAGTACGCATTCATGCCAGGAAAGAGCACAATCTGCACATTCTAATGGAGAAACACCAAAAATAGCAAAAGGAATTACATTGTACATTTATAGATTTGGATAAAGCGTATGATAGGGTGCCAAGAGAAGAATTATGGTATTGCATGAGAACATCCGGAGTAGCAGAAAAGTATGTAAGGCTAGTAAAAGACATGTACAGGAACAGTGAGGCAGCCATAAGAATTGCTGCAAGGATGACTGACTGGTTTCAAGTCAAGGTTGGACTCCATTAAGGATAAGTCTTTAGCCCCTTTCTATTCGCTATTTTTATGGACCGAGTCGCTGATGAAGTCCGGAGAGAAGCACCATGGACATTGCTGTTTGCTGACGACAATGTGCTGTGCAAGAAGACAAAAAATGAAGGTGAAGAAGAAATGGTGAGATGCCCTGGAGAAAAGGGGAATGAAAGTAAGCAGTGCAAAAACAGAATACCTGGTCTTAAATGGAAGAGAGTGTGATAAGTTAAGCATGGAAGGGTCAGATGTACTCAGAGCAGAAGACTTCAAATACCTGAGATCAACAGTACAGTGCGATGGAGGATGCGGTATAGAAATTAAGAAGAGAATACAGGCAGATTAGAGTGGATGAAGGAAGATAACAGGAGTACTATGTGACAGAAAGCTACCACCAAAAGTAAAGGGGAAAATATGACGGTAGTTTGGCCAGCTTTACTGTATGAGATTGAGTCAGTAGTGACAACAAAGAAACATGAAGCAGAGTTGGAGGTGGCAGAATTGAGAATGTTGAGGTGGGCACTAGGAGTCACATGCCTGGATAAAATCAGAAATGAATACGTCAGAGGTACAGCACATGTTAGGAAATTGAGCGAGAAGCAAAGGGAGGCAAGACTCAGATGGTATGGGCATGTGATCAGAAGGGAAGAGAACTATATTGGGAGGAGAATGATAGACATGAATATGCCAGGAAAGAGGAAGAGAGGAAGAACAAGGAGACGCTATATGGATGTAATAAAAGAGGACATGAGGGGTATGGGAGTGAGAAGGGAAGATGCTGCTGACCGCAGCAAATGAAGTCGTATGATCCGCTGTGGCGACCCCTAACAAGGAGCAGCCGAAAGATAAAGAAGACTTTATTGCCGAAACGGAACAAACTGGGCATCTTCACGAGCCTAAAGTGCCAAAATTGTTTACAGTTGGTGCTAATTAGTTATGTGAGGTTATGTGAGTTATGTGGGTTAGGAAGCGCATATATGTGCATGGTCAAGTACTCAGTATGGTTCCACCTTTCCTACTGCGAATGATTAATTGAGGATATTCCAGAATATTCCAGATATTCCATTTAACAGAATAAATCTGCTATGTGCTGCTACTTTTGTAATAAAAGGACCTTCTAAATTATAGCTCCCATATATTGAGTGCTTGGTAATAGGTTCCAAACCACTTTGGTAAAAATTTTTAAACGAAGATTCTCAAATATGTAACACATAACACTGAATTAAAACTTGTCAAGAAACTTTAGTACTACGGGGCGTTTTTTTACAAAAGACTGACTTTTCATGCAATAAAACCAGGTTCTCAAGCCACAGTTTCTCGATAATTCAAGATTCTTTTACTAATATTTTTTTGGCTTGAAACAGATGTCAAAAATGGACTTTTTATGAAAAGAAGTGATTTAGACACGACGCAGTTCATCTCTATGAATAGGTTCTTGGTGAAAATGAAAACAGCAGAAAAGTGTTTAAAAACTGTCAGTAAAAGCTTTGTCTTTTTCAAAGTACGCTGTGAAATAGTTAAGTCTTAAAATAACATTTCAAAATAACACTTTTCTAATTAAGAATAGAGATGCTAAACCTTGGCGAGAAATTTTGCCCCGCCACTACGTTTACAGGATATCGGATGGTGGACGTTACAAGAGAGGGAGATTAACTTTGCGGGAAAGTCTGAGGAATTTTTGCCCAACAACAAAAATGGCGAGCAACTCCCGTGGGATAATATTGATCACCAAGTAACAGAAGAAACACAAGAAAAAACGGGCAACAATAACAGGTAAATATCTACAGGAAAGGCCTTGGCAGTAG
The DNA here is from genome assembly GCA_003991215.1 of Morbakka virulenta. Classification (NCBI taxonomy): domain Eukaryota; kingdom Metazoa; phylum Cnidaria; class Cubozoa; order Carybdeida; family Carukiidae; genus Morbakka; species Morbakka virulenta. The sequence continues at coordinate 559,586 of RDPX01000407.1, forward strand.
GGCATGTAGGTTCAGAGGGTGACAAATAGTAAAATGTTTGAGATTGTGGCAAAAGATGAAGATGGTCGAAGATTACCAAGCGTACAAGCAAATGAAAGTAACGAGTTGGGCAATGAAAGAAGCAAAGTAAATGAAGTCAGCGAAACAGTATTATGGCTTATTAGACAGGGATGGTGGAACGTGTAAACGTTTGCTTCAGGAGCCATTTTACAATCTCACAAAACAGGCCAAAGGTGGACAAAAGTGGATAAAAGTGGACGACTTAAAGGGCAAATCAAAACTACAAAAGTCACTGGAATAAGTGAGATAACATCACAAACAAAAAGCGAGCAGAAGCAAGGAGTCCTATATTTTTGGGGAACAAGTAAGACAACACCTTATGCAAGCCAACCTAGAACCTGGGGTATGTGAGAATTACCAAGGAATTAAACTTCAATGCCACAGAATCAAATTATATTATATTATATTATTAAATCACATAAGCTAGTCCTACAGAGTCAGTCACGATCTGGTGGTGTCAGTCCTGATTTTGATAGGGGAAGGCTGCCATTAAACCAATGTTATTCTTATCAATGTTACTGGAAACAGTGATCTTATTAAAAGGAATACTCATTCTTTTTAATGCACATTCAAATCAGTTTGAAAATTGTTAGGACTTGAAACTTCAAAGAAAAAAATAAACACAGCAGAATAAAGGAAGTTATATAGTTGGATATTTTAGCACAGTTAGTATGGGTATCTGCCTAGCACAAAAAGAGGGGCACATAGCAGAATAAAGAAAGGTGTGCAGTTGAATATATACAAACTAAAGTGAAAAGTGCCAACCACAGTCCTGGTGCCAATGGTTTGTTCAAACCCAACAGAATCAGTTGGGTTCAACAAACCAATCTCAGTGTTCAAGACCATGTGCTCTGGTACTGGACCCATCGAATCTATCGACCGTGATTGACCTACACTCCAGATGCAGATGAAGTAAAAGGATATGGGCAAAGCATGGTCAATATCTGATGGAAGAGTTACAAGAAAAAAAAGGGGTTCACAGTTCACATCCTAAGATCTTTTGGCTGGCATGTGGCTGCATATCATCTGAAGGAAATTTAAGACTAAACTTACCTAAAAGTTAATATAAATGACCCATGCTCCTTTGCATCATTGACAATGTGCTCAGTAAGCTCATGTTTAAATGTGATATTGAAAGTAATTGACATGTATGCCCCTCAGTTATGCTCTAAATCCCAATTTTCTCTGTCTCTGTCTCTCTGTCTCTCTCTGTCTCTCTGTGTCTCTGTCTCTCTCTCTCTCTCTCTCTCTCTCTCTCT
>RDPX01000407.1:561979-574961 GCA_003991215.1 Morbakka virulenta
AAATGCATCCTGCAAAATGCATCCTGCAAAATGTATATTTCATAAAAAATGGTAACTCTTATTTAATAATCATCACTGAAAAAGATTTAATTAATGGTAACCAAAATTGTTAGATAAATAATCCCTACCAATGGGCTGTGGAGAATCCATATATGGGTCCTTATTGCTGTAGTTTCCTCTGTCAACTAGCCTCATTACTTTCTCAACTTGTTGGCTGGTAACAATATGTAGATCTAGAACAGAAATTGTATGCAGTTCAACCATTGCAAGTGAATAACCACAGTTAAAAAGCAAATCATTTAAAATCAAAACAAATTATTCATTCTACTGGAACTTTGGACTTATTGTCATAAAATTTCATCTGTAACCTACTTGTTTTATGGGCATAACTTAATATCTAATAATTAAAAGTACTTGAAACAAAACCATGGCAATTAAAAAACTTAAAAGCGAGTAAGTAACAATGGCAATCATCATCATCATCATCATCATCATCATCAATTTGTTTTAGATCAAGTCTCCAATTGAATTGGGTTAGATCTCCAATGATTCTCTTTCATTTGGCCCTACTCATGGCCCATTCTTCAGATATTTCAAACTCTCTTATGTCCTCCTTTATGCAGTCATTCCAGGTCTTTGGGGGTCTTCCATGGAGGTTTCTTCTTTCCAGCTCTAGATTTTTGGCTCTATTAATTATGTGCTCTGAAGAAAATGCAACGTGTTTAACCATTCTGCTACAATGACCTTGACAATGGTCAGGGCTTTGTAAATGTTTGGTACATTCATGAAGAAGCATATGCCACAAAACAAATGTCTCATAGCAGCCATCTACCAATGGGGCTGCAGAGAGAGCTGTGCAGTAATTTAAGAATGTGATGAGTAAGATATTCTAAATCCTTAGCAACAAGAATCAGCTGGTTTTTATTTATATACTGACAACACCACAAACAATGACTGAAATGTCTCAAGCTGTGGTCTTGATGAATCTAAAATTAGTGACAAAGTTAAGTTTAATCAAGCCATATCAACAGGAGCACGTCATTGTTAACCAGTAGATCCTTTACTTTAACTGATGCAGCATGGATGAGGAACTACAGAGCAGGATGGAAGTGAGTTCTAGGTGTAGAAGAGAAATTAAGTAGGCTACTGCCATAAAAAGTGAGAGTCAGAAACAAACTGATATAATGAAACATCAGCCAGCTCTGGAAGAGAATAATCACTAGGGACACTGTTTTGTGTACTGAACCATTAGATGAGGATCCATTTTCAGCACTGAGACATATATTTTCCTCAAAGTCAAGTTCTAATTCATCAACAAATTCTGTTGATGCAGAGAGTGATGCTACACTCCCTAAAGCAGTGACTGCAGAAGTAGCTTATCCACATTGCAATACTCCACCTGTGGAGCCAGTTCAATGACCATCAAGAACTTGTTCAAAGCCATCTTATTTAAAAGACCTTGACTGCTTAAGCTAAGGTTTGAGATCTATACTGGACTGAACTGCCACCATTATGGTACCATTATGAATTTTTGGTGCCACAAGACTGTTTGTTTTGAAATAGGACTGTACAGTGTTTTGTTACAAAAATTTGTAACATTCTTTTGTTCTTGATTCATTTCACCATACATACCACAATATCATAGCAACACTGTTAATATGCCATATCATCATCATCATATTCGGTTTAACGTCCGTTTTACATGCTAGCATGTGTTGCCATACTGGAGGGCTTAAATGGAAAACNAGCTTATCCACATTGCAATACTCCACCTGTGGAGCCAGTTTAATGACCATCAAGAACTTGTTCAAAGCCATGATATTTAAAAGACCATGACTGCTTAAGCTAAGGTTTGAGATCCATACTGGACTGAACTGCCACCATTATGGTACCATTAGGAACTTTTGGTGCCACAAGACTGTTTTCTTTTGAAATAGGACTGTACAGTGTTTTGTTACAAAAATTTGTAACATTCTTTTGTTCTTGATTCATTTCACCACACATACTGCAATATCATAGCAACACTCTTAATATACTGGAGGGCTTAAATGGAAAACCTCATGCAAAAAGCTATCTTAAAACAAAAAGAACAGCTTTCTTATCTAGAAATAGCTTATATCATGAGTACTCAAAAATATGGCAAGTATATGAATGAAACTAAGGGTCTATTCTTATATCAACAAAGAAAGAGTACCCGAATACTTTGAAAATCCACAGTCCATATAAATAAATATATATATAAATATTTAATATATGTTATACTTATATATTACATATAAGTATCAATCAAACAAGATATTGCACTTATTTAGCAACTCAGAGTTTCATGTTTGTTAAAACAATCATCAGGTTACCACTTTTCAAAGTATGGAAGAAGAAGAAAAGAAAAATTCAGCATTTTGTAAGAAATAATAATAGATAGTTGGCTTATTCCTACATGTGGGTAACAGTATAAAACAAATAAAATAGAACTAAAACCATATACATAGAATATTGATGTTGTATCTGAAAATGTAGTTGAATTCAAAATTGCCTCCAATGATTACTCCCCATTAAAAAACTGAAAAAATACCATTGGTGCATATTTTTGAATTACAAAATCTCAATTTTGACTGAGCAAAATTGGACCAAATTTTCAACAAAGTATTTTCATGTCATAATAATTATTTTGTTACAAAACTGAGATGTTGATTTTTTCTAAATTGAAGTAATGTCTTAAAACTTCAATGAGTTTGATAAGCAGAATTTTTGAGACATCATTTCAAATGAAAATGTAAACAAATTCCACATTTTCTTTATAGCTTCCCAATCAATAAACTGTTTCAACCTTGGTTAAGTAACAATGTTTTGGTGCCAGTTGTAACAAACTGTGTATTACAAAACAAGGTATTTAAGCTTACATTCCATATGGAAATGGAATAATAATGTTCATAAGAGTATAATGAGGGAGGTTGGTAATGACTCTATTACTACACTAGTAAACACTACTTATTAGCTAAAAAGAACAGAGGAAATGTGTTGGCAGGCAGGGTGTCTGTGAATAAGTAAACAACAAGCTTGAGAAGAGTTGAAGCCCTCTGAGTTGAAGTGTCCTGTGGCCTTGCTTAGGATGAAAAAAAACCCAAGAACTACAAAGCTGACTTTCTATGGCTATATTATGTGGGCAAATAATTACAGATTGAGAAGGCTGTAGTACTGGTAACATGTAATTTAGGAAAGAGAAAGAGTGGTGATTTATAATCAAGGTGGATTGACAAGAACACTTAGCAATGCCTTTACATCAGATGAAGCTGGTGACCCAAAATAGGAGCTGTTAAAATAAACTTATTACCAGTGTCATAGGAATGCAAATTGTACATGACTTTGTAACAATTTTTATTTTGTGTGAAGGTCTGAATGTCCTAAAGTTTCCCTCAGTTCAAACATTGAAAAGCACCTGAGCATTTTCACATAATTATATAAATTTCTAAATTATTAATGTAAATTGTACATGATTTTGCTTCAATTACTTTTTTTGTGTGAAGCTTTGAATTTCTTAAAGTTTCTCTCTGCTTAAACCTTAAAAAGTAACTACGCATTTTCACATGATATGGTTTTAACCCAACATTTATCAGAGTGCTGTTGTTTCATTTCATTTCTTTGTTCTCACAAAGGGCAACACACTTCTAATAATGGTTAGGAAATATTAAAAATTTAAATAAAAAATTTCCAAATAAAAATGGGTGGAGCTTTCATAGGAAGAGAGCCATCCTGTGTTATTGTTATACCTCTGAACTTTTTCAGACAAACCCAGTTTCTGTATCATTTGAACAGCCAGTTGTCATGTTACTATGACAAAACGCATCAAAAGTACCAGTACCAATGTTCCTATTTTACTGCATTAAAAAGTTACACCTGAATTTTGAAAGGATTCTCTTTTGATTTTTCTCCTTAATGAGGAGCCATTGCTTAATGGTTAGTGCAACTGCACCATAACCAAGAGTTCCAGGCTCAATTCACCAAGTGGACAACTTTGGAACTTCACAAAAGAAAAAGTCATTGGTTGGCAACAGGAAGGGCATTTGGCCAAGAAATTCCTCACTGCCAAATCCAAGTCACTATGAGTGGCACCATCTGAGACCCAGTTACTGGGGGAATGGATGTTAAAACCAAGAAAAAAACCCCTCTGACCACTATTATTTCAGATTTAGTCCATCCATATGATTTTTGAGTTTTGTTCTCAGGGGCAGAAGAATACTCAATGAACTAGGAATACTACTATCATCCTACCCATATTTTCCCAATATTAACCAGCTTGATATTGGTAGGAGGGTAGTTGTCTTGCTGGCTTCCAAATAATCATTAATTAATTACTCATTAATTAGCAAATATACATGACTAAAATTATATATGAGAGCGTGTGTGTTTTAGACATAGTTTTGTAATGAGGCATATTTAATAAACTTTTTATGTTAGTCAAATTTGTGACTTTTGTCTCATAAGCAAATGATAATTAGTTAATTACTCATTAATTTGCAAATTTACATGACTAATAGTATAAATGGAAATGTGTGCATTGTCAAGAAACATCTTCATGCCAATGTTTGTGACGATAGCTTGAAGAAAAAGGGCCTTTCGATACTTTAGTTTGCTCTTTGAACACTCACACCCCTGGTACTGGTTAGAACAGATTTTTTTTCAAACTGTAACGGAAACTGCAGCTTGGTAAGAGGCCTGCTGGGCTCGCTTTGCTTACCAGCAGGCCAAATAAAAGGCAATATTGCAGCACGGACTGCAATGGCATGTCACAAGTCAGTGAACAGTGACAAAAGAAATGACTTTGTTTTTAACCAACAACAAAGTCATTTCTCTTTATTTATTGTTGTGCTTGGCATGTGCCTATGTGTTTTGTTCCAAACCATTGTAGCTGTTCCAAATGCAAATGGGCCAACCATTATGTCTTGCTGAGTCTATTGTGGGGCCGGTATGTTTATTTACATCGTACCTTATCCAGTGTGCATACCAATAAGTAAACAATCTCTTGAACTGTACTTAGCTATGAAATCATGGCAATGTTTGGCCCCGTTTCATGGAACTTCTCATAACTGCTGGTTATTTTCTTGCCAATGATACCCGGTAATAACCGTCTTTGCACAGAGATCAGTTTTTCGCGCTTGCCTTTCTTTTTTGTGGTGGACCCAGATATGCAATACTTCCAAACGCATCAATCAGTTCGTTCTAACCCACTTTTTTTGGGGAAAAAAATAGAATCAATTATAATTATTTACTGCAAACAATTTTGTTTTATACTTTATTTGAAAATTCAAAAATATTGTTCAATTTTCATTTCCTCGGCACAAGCTCAATCGTATATTTCAGGCCCAACCAGTGTCACTTCAGTTCAGCCAACCCAGTTCAAATATTAACTAATCCATCGAAACCGAAGAGATCGAAACTTTCAGTTGATCTTCATTGTGAAATGTGAAGCTACATATACATACATATATAAGCAAACATCAATTCACTTTCTATTTGGAAATAACTTATTTCAAGTGGTACTTTGTGTACTAAAGATTTCCGCGTCCCATTTTGGTAACATAAAAAATGCCCAACTAAAAAACATCTGTTCTCGAAGTGCGTAGTTTTGACTTATCATCGTGTAAACACAAAAGTGAAAATCGTTGGCTTAACACAATGCAACGAAATAATAATCCCTAGCTTGAGCACAATCGATCAGTATTTAATACCAATACACTCCAGTCATCAATGCCTAGGCTATACCCAATACCAGCATTACTCTATTGCGTGATTACTTCTGTTTAGTGTTGAAATAGCGTAATCAAAATACACAGAAAGAAACATCACCTTTTAATTGATCAATCAGATCATCGTTGCTTTTTCCACACGCTCGCCACGCCATGTTTTTCACGTTCTGAAAGAAGGATAGTCGCTTAACAATTTGCACCCATCGTCCACCATGCCACATGTCAACAGATCATGTAAACAGATGCTTCGTCATGAAACGGGCACAAAATGATCAAGCTGCAAACTCAGCCAAAAAAAATCCTCGACCTCCTCAGGTACCGTGTTGATCACGCTTTTCCACTGAACTCGGTCTTTTGCTTTTTTTTAACAGCTTTGTTGTTCTGATGCCTGTCCATGTCGATATACTTTTGAGGAACATCTTCCGTTCTCTTCCTCTTCCTCTTTTCCCATTTATTTTGCCAGTGAGTGCTAGGTATTCTAAGCCTTCTTTCCTCAACACATGGCCAAGGAATAACAGTTGCCTTTTCCTGATCATGTTCAAGAGTTCTCTGTTGTAGTTGGCTCTTCTGAAAACTAGTTAAAAAATAACTTGGGTAAAACAGATAGGAGATCGGACGGATCCCATCTGTGCTAATCCACGGAGGCTCCAAATGTAATCAAATTACTTATTAATTAAAGTTAAAAGTATTTTGGGAAGGTGGATGATTAGCTTCTTTAAATCATTCATTCATTCGTTTATTGATATATTCATTTATTTATTGATTCATTCGTTTCTTCATTTATGCATTTATTTATTCATTCATCCATTCGTTTCTTCCTTTGTGCATTTATACATTTATTTATTCATTAATGCGTTCGTTTATTAATTTATTCAATTATTCATTCATTGATTCGTTCATTCGTTTATTCATTTATGCATTTATTCATTTATTTATTCATTAATGCATTTATGCATTTGTTTGTTCATTCATCCATTGGTTTATTCATTTATTCAATTATTCATTCATGCATTCATTCTTATTCTTCCTTATTATTACTTTCATCACCATCATCATCAAAGCTGTCTTTATATCTCCTCATTTCTTATTTTTCACCCAAAAAGAAAGCAATTTTCAATCAAATCAAAAATGTTAGTTGGAGCAAATAACCTGATAATAAATAAGATCAACAGAAGCACGCACATATTTATTTGAAAAAGACAATTTATATTTCTTCAAGAATTTAATATTTCCACCTTACTTTCCAAAGGTCTTTATCAGAATAGAGTTTTTTCATAAGGGAAAAGCATACACAGTGTCAAGTTTTAATTGAAAGGTCACTATGGATACATAAAAAACAGAAAAAAAGATGATTACATATACAGCTTTGTCCTCCAAGCACCCTTAGTTCAATGCCATAGGTAACGAACCATGTGAGTAATTCCATGCATAGTAAGTCCGAGGCATCACCAGGGGATGGTAAATGTAGTGGATCTCACCCAGCTGTAGTCTAAATCTATCTTCTTCTTCGGCCTTCATCCGACGTCTGTCAGGTCGGCCGCTCGACACCTTTTTCTCCACTTGACTCGGTCTTCCTATTTTCCTTCTGTCGCTCCCACTTGTCTCATATCTCGTTCTATGACTTCCCTCAGTCTAAGCTTTTGTCGTCCTCTACTCCACCTTCCTGTCACTTGTACCTGCCATACTGCCTTCAAAATATTAACATTTTCTCTCCTCATTACATGCCCATGCCATCTTAACCTTGCTTCTCTTGCTTCTTCTGTTATTTTCGTTACCTTCAAAAATCTGCTTATGTCACCATTCATCCTGTGTTCACGCATGGAAATTCCGGCTCTCCACCTTAGCATTCTCATCTCCGTCGCTTCTAACAATCTCTCCTTTGCCCTTTTTAAAGGTACGACCTCTTTACCATATAGTAATACTGGTTGTAGCACTGATGTATAGATCTTCTTCTTCAATCTGCAGGCTAAATCTATGCGTGGGGCAAAATGTCAGGCAGTTTAAGCTGGCAAAACCTTGAGGTCTAATCAACCCATGTTAGGAAATTGGCGATTACGACAAATACACGACCACAACTAATTTTCGAACAGACATTGTCACACTCTCAGCTCATTCAAGGGCGTATGACATTGCAAGGGCAAATTGAAAGGTCTCCAGTGATTGACAGAACAAGAATGAAAGTTCGGAAGCCTCTCAAATTATAATCATACAATGTGAAGACTTTAAAGAAAAATGGCCGATATCATCAATTGCTTGAAGGTTGTAAGAAATTTGACAATGGCACCACAGCTAGACATAAGCGCAGGTTAAAACCCAGCCTCGATATCACCATTCTTCAGAGCACTGTCTATTACTCCTATTACGCTTCAGCAACCAACGAGTACCGTGGAGGAGTTGGAATACTTGCAAAGTATCAATTGTGTCTCTCAGGTCAGTAAAGTTAGTGACAGTGTCAAATGTGATCCACAATAGAAGTAATACGTGCCCATGCTCCGACAGAGAGTGTAGATAAGTTCTTTCAAAATGACCAAAAAAGGCATCTTGAACGGATTTGCGAGCAAGCAGAAGTAGCAGCTAGGCTTAATTAAGACGATTATTATATTGGTTTAATAGTTAAGAAAATATCTGGAAAATCCAACAACAACCCTGCCAATTTAGGTAACAAAAGAAATAAAGAGCCTTTGAGTAACAAAGATGAATTGCTTTCTGAATAGGTGTCACATTTCAAAGATCTTCTCATTAAACCAAACAATGGAATATCTTCAGTGGAATTTCCTCCAACAGATAGGTATCTCCAAATCAATACTGATGACTCAGCGTTGGATGAGCCTTTAAAAGTGATAAGAACCGTGAAGCCATATGAATTCCCTAAAATTGACTCCGTAACAGCAGAAACAATGAATTGTGATGGGAATGATCTACATTTTGCACTTTTGTTTATATGTAATTCCATATTGAATGGTCAAAAAGTCCCTCATCGACGAAAAGAAAACATCAAAGTGCCTCTTCCGAAAGCCGTTTAAGACAATGAATGATTTTGGAGGACTTTCTCTTATGCCAATTGCCAGCAAAACCTATAACAAAATGATACTCAATCGAATATATGATCATATCTATAAAGTACTAAGACTAGTTCAAGGGATTTAGAAAGTTCAGAAGTTGTGTTAAAAAAATACACATTCTAAGAAGTGTTATTGAAACATACCACTAAAGGTACCTGCCTGTAATGGCCACATTCACATATTTGAAGAAGGCTTTTGACTGTTGATAGAGAAATTATGTGAAGATACAAGGAAACTATAGAATACCCCCAAAATCGTGAACACCATCTGCATAATCTATAGCAACAGTAAAAGCAAAGCCAGACTAGAGGACATGCTAAGTGAAGCTATTTATGTAATCACGGGTGTCCTCCAAGGAGACACCCCAGCTTCATTCTTGTTTTAAATCAACTTGGCTTATGTTTTAAGACAGGCAAATCCTTCAAATGGACTTAAGACAGAACCAGAAACCATGTTACCTTATTTGGACTTTGCTGACGATATTGTTGTACTTAGTTCAAATAAGACAAGTACTGAAGACCACTTTATGGATTTTGAACAATCTTGTCAAAATGTAGGCTTAAACAACAACAGAGAGAAAACCTAAAACCTTCTTTGTTAGTTAAGAACTAAGTAACTCTGCTCCACTAACGCATGTAAATCTTTAAGTTGTGGAAGAATTTAAGTACCTTGAAGCAGAAACACAGATGCATCATATAAAGACTTTAAACAAAAACGCAGTATGGCTTGGATCCAATCCGGGACCAAAGCTGGGCGTCTACACAGATATCAAAAGAACTAAAAGTACGTATATTTAACTGTTTAAGTTTTCCAATTCTTCTTTATGATGCAGAAAAATGAACACTAATACATTCGTTCAAGAATAAATTAAACTCCTTTGCTACAAGGTGCTATAGAAAAATCTGTCTATCTATCTATACATCTATCTATCTATACATCTATCTATCTATACATCTATCTATCTATCTATCTATCTATCTATCTATCTACCTATCTACCTATCTATTTATCTATCTATCTATCTACCTATCTACCTATCTATTTATCTATCTATCTATCTACCTATCTACCTATCTATTTATCTATCTATCTATCTATCTATCTGTCTATCTACCTATCTACCTATCTATTTATCTATCTATCTATCTACCTATCTACCTATCTCTTTATCTATCTATCTATCTATCTATCTATCTATCTACCTATCTATTTATCTATCTACCTCACCATATATCTCTATCTTTATCTATCTATTTATCAAGGTACATATAGGATATATAGGATATATGTACATATATAGGATCTCTTTATGGATACACTAAAAAGCTAACATGGGCTTTTTATGGACTATTTCAACAAATACAACCCTGCTCTTTATTCTGAATGAGAATTTTTAAAAGATTTATCAAAGAAAATATTTATCTTCTTTTCATTTCAGACTATTCATACGAAAATAAAATTCTTATATTTATATTATGTAATGCGCAAAAAGAGTNATCTATCTATCTATCTACCTATCTACCTATCTATTTATCTATCTATCTATCTATCTATCTGTCTATCTACCTATCTACCTATCTATTTATCTATCTATCTATCTACCTATCTACCTATCTCTTTATCTATCTATCTATCTATCTATCTATCTATCTACCTATCTATTTATCTATCTACCTCACCATATATCTCTATCTTTATCTATCTATTTATCAAGGTACATATAGGATATATAGGATATATGTACATATATAGGATCTCTTTATGGATACACTAAAAAGCTAACATGGGCTTTTTATGGACTATTTCAACAAATACAACCCTGCTCTTTATTCTGAATGAGAATTTTTAAAAGATTTATCAAAGAAAATATTTATCTTCTTTTCATTTCAGACTATTCATACGAAAATAAAATTCTTATATTTATATTATGTAATGCGCAAAAAGAGTCTATTTCTAAAGCCAAGCCTTAGATATTAAACACATTTGTTTGCTTAAAGAAAATGCTTCAAATCTCTTTGATGAGTTCAGGCATTAGCTTATTGACAGAGGTTGTCCCAAAGGAATTGAAAATACACAATTCCAAAAGCTGTATTTCTTTTTGAGCTTGAGAGAAAAAAATTTGTCTTTAAATGATTTTTTTAATTGCTGTATCTTTTGCAGTTCCCATATCTCGGAATTTATGTGACTGACACTGGCAAGGTGGAATCCGGAGTGGCAAATAGGCTAGGCAAGGCAGGAGCAGCATTTAGATCAATGGCACATATTTGGAGGTCGCGACAGATATTCTTGAGCACAAAGATCCAGTTGTATATGGCGATAGTCGTGTCAATAGCCTTATATGCAAGCGAGACTTGGAAACAAACTAAGAAACTGGAACGGAAACTAGACACTTTCCACCAGCGTAATTTGAGAAGAATCCTAGGAGTCACATGGAGAGATAGGATCACAAATGAAGAGATTCTCAGACGTACAGGGCAGAGATCATTGCATAAAGTTGTGGAGGAAAGACGATGGAAGATGGCAGGACACGTGCTGAGAATGCCAAGTAGTCGGCCTGCGAGAAATGTACTGATATGGAAGCCAGTCCGAGGCAAAAGGAAAAGAGGCAGACCCATGAGAACATGGCAAGCTACATTTCAGAACGACATGATGACAAGAGGATTGCAACCCCGAAACGCCCAAGCCCTGGCCAGAGGTCGAGCCCGATGGCGCCGTCTTGCTGCGCGATGGCCTGCACAGGACCGGAGGACCTAAGGTAAGATATGGTATCCTCTGTATGCTTTAAAGCTATAAAAGTGATTTCAAAAGGTTTATCATTAATTAAAGGTTGCTTAATTGGAATAAGAAAAGATGATACATAGTACTTTATCATTAAAACGCGAATCATTACTTCGCGATTATCAGCTTAACACGCAAGGATCTTGGAGCCCATATTTTTGGCACAATTAAGGTGCCAAAAATATGGGCGTTATATGGTCGTTCCTCTTAAATGCACTATCAGTGAATTTGAGAGAAACGACCACCTACTAACCATCCTCTTAACGCTTACATTAGCAAGGTATTTATATATTTGCTCTACTTTCACTGCACAAGAAAACTGATATTTCCCTTGGCTATAAGACACTCCTGATCAAAGAATATTAATACAAACTCTGAATATAGTGAAATGGTATAAAATTCCATTTTTATTTAATGCTAGTACCATGCTAACTCATAATTTGCCGATTTTCACAATTTGACTTGACGCTAAACAAATTAATTTTAATTATTGAAGATCTGTTAATATTGTTAATATCGTTAAGAGCGCGCAGTCAGATATATCAAGGACTAATTTTTTGGACCCCAATTATTGCACTGTGTCATTGTTTTGCAACATATGTAAGAATTCTAAAGGAGACAGGCTAATTTCAAAACTTTTGACGAATTCAAATTTAACTATTAACTGAAAAATATAATTTAGAGCCTTAATTATTTTATTCATTTTTAGCAAAAAGAATTAATTTGTAACAGGATGTTCTATAATTTTTTTGGAAACATTTAAAAATAATTACACAAAAAATCATCAGAAAAAGAACATTATATCTAATAACAGCAGTTAAGCGTATTTAATCCTTTAAGACCATCAGGGACTAGAGAAAGACGTCCTTGTTTCATTAGGATTAAGAAACGAAAACTCGGGGTTTGTTATGGCTTAGTGACTTCAATAGGGACATAAATGTTATCAGATTACTCAATGTGGTGGAGAATCTTGTTAAGTGGTCACAACTTCTGACGCCTGTACATTTTTTTTGAAAGAATTCTTAGTTCGAAGTTAGCTGTTTATGTATTTATATATATGGATCTTTAAAGACTATCGTAACAGCATTAGAAAAAGATATCACCAGCGTGAAGTTAATGAAAAGAGACTTTTTAAAATCAACTCTGAGGATAAAGGGAGATTTTGAACAGAAAAAATGGACAGCACAGGATCGAAGAGCTTGGAGAAAGATCTCAGAAAGAGTTTGCAGAGTAAGAGAAGCAGAAGTCACAAGAAACCTTGCTGTGATTGCGTAATATATATATATATATATATATATATATATATATATATATATATATATATATATATATATATATATATATATATATATATATATATACTCATATCTACATATATGCGTATGATCGACAAAAAAA
>RDPX01000407.1:576988-588945 GCA_003991215.1 Morbakka virulenta
GTTTTTTTTTCATCATTTCTTGTTTCCTAGTCCTCCACTTCAATAGACATGTTTGCGTCTTCAGTTTTTTATTCATAATATCCTAGATCCCAGTACTCCACTTCAATAGACAGGTTTGCGTCTGCAGTTTTTTATTCATAATATCCTAGTTCCCAGTACTCCACTTCAATAGACAGGTTTGCGTCTGCAGTTTTTTATTCATAATATCCTAGTTCCCAGTACTCCACTTCAATAGACAGGTTTGCGTCTGCAGTTTTTTATTCATAATATCCTAGTTCCCAGTACTCCTCTTCCACAAAAATTGTAAAAATTATAAGCCTATTAATATTTAAATGTTTTTGCAATACAGCTTTTTTCATTGTTATCTCGTTTTCCCTCTCTCTTTACTACTATTTGCTACGGTCCATATATGACCTTGTACATTTATTGATAGCATGAAACATATAAACGAAGTTTGTGTATGGACTGCAATGCTGATCCTCACACAGACAAAAGGATCTTTTGGAGTTCTTTTTTCTCACCCGTGTTTAAAATGTCTTTACCTTTCCTTATAACTATGTATCGAAGGCCCTATTCTTCTTGAGGTAATGTTTTTTGTAATGCAATGTTTCTTAAAGGATTTGAAAGAAAGCTACAACAAGTAACCTGGAGTGCAAAGTTTCATCAAATCTTCTGCACATGTCAGTTGAGGAAGTGGAAGGAAAGCGTCAAATGATATTACTTGCTGTAAACGGAAAATTTCATTCAATGGGTTAAAGTTTGCTGACTCCTGTTATCAGAGACGTTCTTGAAACTGCCTTCAATACAAATGCATAATAGAGTTTCAAAAATTATTCCACTCAGTAACATAACTGTCAGGTGAAAAATCGATGAAATGACAGATGATGGGAAGAATTTATTAACACCTGAACTTTTGAAAACGAAACTCCCTTTACAATTTAATGGACCATCGTTTGTAAGTAACATTTAATGTATATGTTCATTATTTCAGTCAAACAAAAAAGACGATAATTGACGAATTTTTTTCCAGGTACTTAAAAGCAGACTCAAAGCCAAAAAAATTAGTAGACTACGATGAAAACTAGAAGTGTACTCAGATTCCTGACCTCAATTAAGGTGCTTATTTCCTCTCAACTGAGTTATCTTGGCTAGTATTAGAAATAGTGAAAGTTTTAAACATTTGATCTGGTGACAGATGCAAAGAAAAATCATCCACAAACTATATAATCCTGCACAGACGCAAAAACATTCAGATATTTAAGGTGTCAAACATCAATACTATAGGAATGGCCACTACCTGCATGTTCCAGAGCTTCTTCAGTTCTCTTACGTGGTCTTTGTACTTCTCCATCGTCTCCATCTCTTTGTCATCCACCATGCTGTCATGTAGGATAGCAGAGTGTATTACCTGAATTTTCTTTGTCATCTTATCAAAGACTATGATACCCCGATGCCTTGCTTGGACAATATAGTCTGTTGGTACTGTCAAATTCCCTAAAATCTTACATCAGTCGTTTTCTGTGACTGAACCTGGCTTGTGTTGATACCATTAATCATTCACTTCGATTCCATACTTTTTACAAACATCCCAGTGCACTCTCTTATCAACTCAGTCTATTCTTGCACTCTCTCTGTGCCGGCTTGCTACACTCCTTTACATAGTGGTTCACTCTCTCGTCCTTTCCTCCGCACATTCTACATTTACTTTGCATCTGAGTCTTACCAATTTTTGCCTTGATTACGTTTTTATGGACTGTTTGTTTTTCTGCTGCAAGGACTAAAGATGCTGTTTCCCTCTTCAAGCTTCCTTGCTATAGCCATAACTACTTGTCTTCACCAGCGATTTTATTGTTCTATTTTTATTATTATCGATTGGTTACATACCATTTTGTTTGAATAGATTGTCATATAAAATAAAAATTTAATTAATTGAGATATTTTAATAAAATGTATATAACTGTATCAATATTACTAGCTAAGTTAGATTCCTTTTTATATTCTCATGTGTTTATTACAAACAGCAATTTTCTTTTAGACTATACTTTCCAACCCATGTTTATAAATCCAGAGCAACTTCCATGCACTGTGCACATGTACCTTTTTTTATGAAACATCCAACTTAACTTTCAAAAGGAACATTGCTGTTTTTTATCACGTAAAATGAAGCCAGCATCTTAAATTCGTTGTTTGTCCAACTCAATTATATCCAGAGACACACCACCTTAATTCCTATTCTCAGCCATTACTTTTTCAGCTTTTAATCAACTTATTTATGACAACAGTCTGTTCTGAGATTTACAATATCTGTTACACGTTATTTCAAAAGATTATTTTACCTCCTACTCTAGTGGATTGTCCCCAAAGGCTATTATCTTAAGGTTGTCGTTTTTATTTCTGTTTTCTGGTCAGAATAGGATATATTTTTTCACCTGCTGGTAATCATGAATATTTTAAAATGCTTCTTTTTCATTTTGTATACACAGCAGATACAGATTTTATTCCAGTGTTTGTCAACTTAAATTACTCACAGACCCGATGAGCTTTTAAAATAGTAATGGTGTTGTATATACAGCAATAAAGTATTATTTACTCCAAGATATGGGAACATGATCGCATGATTCAGCCTTGGATCACACGATGCAGCCTTTGGTCAACATATATTTGTGTTAGCTCTGAATAGAATCGATTCATATTTCACCAAAAATCTAAAGAGATTTTTTATATTAATTTTTTGTAATGTTATCGAAATCGTATCATTTGATATTTTGTCGTCATAAAAAATCATAATTGGCTATGCAGATAAAAGGATAACGTAATGGTACGAATATAAGTCCGAGATTATAGAAGCTAAAAGTTAGTGGTAATATTGGAGGGTCGACTTATACTCGGAACCAAAACAATTAAGGTTTGCTTTTGGATATAATTGTGCTCAAACCAGGTGTTTGCGACTTCACCATTCACTGCACACTCGTAATGACTCGTAATGATACACTGTGCGCAAGCGACTGGTGTGTTGACCCATTTGAACGTTGTTGTTTTTGCTGTGTTCATGCACCCAAAAACGGACACTTGAACGCCCCGGTGCAGCAGTGCTGGTCATGTTGCTCCTTGAAAAACCTCACCCAGATGACCATTTTAGAGTTACTTACTTACTTACTTCAGCCTGGAGGTTGTAAGTCAAACCTCCCGACCACTTTAGAGTTACCATAATTATATAATGTGAGGTTGGAAGATGAAGTTGGGGCAGATGGCGAGAACGACCTTAATATATATAGACAGTGCCATTGACATATTTTCCATATTCACATTTAAAATAAAAGTATGAACATCAAAGTTTGCATTCGCACGTGCCGTTCTCACATTTCTCACAACCAAACCCAAATTTTGCGTACGTGTCATGATTAACCCTCCCTTAAGTGGTGTGATTTGACCTGTCGTGACAGTGTTGCTTGTCCTAAATGGTGCAATAATGGTGTGTTATCATGTGGTGGTTCTATTTTCAAATTTTTCTTTTTGAACAAAAAATGCCTGAAAAATCGAGGGGCCGACTTATACTCAAATTCAACTTTATACTCGGACTCGACTTATACTCGGACTCAACTTATACTCGGACTCAACTTTATACTCGGACTCAACTTATACTCGGACTCAACTTTATACTCGGACTCAACTTATACTCGGACTCAACTTATACTGGGACTCGACTTATACTCAGACTCGACTTATACTGGGACTCAACTTATACTGGGACTCAACTTATACTGGGACTCAACTATACTGGGACTCACTTATACTCGGACTCGACTTATACTCAGGCTTAACTTATACTGGGACTCAACTTATACTGGGACTCAACTATACTCGGACTCACTTATACTCAGACTCGACTTATACTGGGACTCAACTTATACTCGGACTCAACTTATACTGGGACTCAACTTATACTCGGACTCAACTTATACTCGGATTTGACTTATACTCCGACCATTACGGTATAGGGAATCTAAGGCCCTATTAAGATAAAATAAGATGAAAACTATCATACTGGGTAACTAGATTTTTCTTACAAAAAAAGACGAACAATTTTTTATCAATATTTCCCAGTGAACTGCAAAAATAACAGGCGAAAAATCCATATAGACAAGAGGACACCACAGCAACAGAACATTCAATAATGACGAGATGGAAAAAACGGAAAAGGAAAAAGAATGAATTAAAGTACCAGCCAAAGAAATTTTTGGTTCAAAAGAAGACTATGCAAAGTGTTAGCTTATCTGATGCAGTTTGTAAATTGTGGTTGGCTTAAGATCTACCTAAACAGCGAACGAAAAAGTACAGCTCCAGTACTATCAGTGCGATGTTTTGTATTCATACTGAGCCCTGATTTCATCCAACCTTGCTATTGAAGAGCACATGAGCAAGCTGTTGGAGTGGAAAGGTAATAAATAATGTAACATCTGCATTCACTTACTTTGACTTCTACAGAAAATGGTTAGCAAAGCGCAAAACCACGCTGTCAGATACTATGCAAACGGAACAGCAGATCTCCGTACAAGAAAATAGCTTATACTTAAAAAACGCTATACTTAGAAGTGACTACGTCAAATCGTAACATACTTCTCATAACTGTGGTTTGTAGAGTCATTTTTTCCAAAGGCCAACAGTAACACCTATATACTATATTCACCTGTATGCTTCAGTAGCGATTATGTCAAATCGTACTTTTGTTCTCGTAACTGCGGTTTGATGAGTCGTTTTTTCCAAAGTAGAACATTAACACTCGAGTTTCATATTTTCATTTATCAATGGATCATGGTTATTTTCAATGTGTCTAGTTCAAAACATCAGAAGGTCTTCTACTAATGAGACCTCGATTTGGTATTATCCTATGGGTGGGATGGAGGAAGACTATATATTGAAGACTGGACTTGAGGAACTCCTCAAGTCCAGTCTTCAATATTTACGTCACTTAGATTACCTACTAAAAATTAAGGGGTAAACTCTGGGTCATTCATTTTAATTCGCGAATATCATTTGTATGTTGAAAATGCGGCTGGCAAAACTCAGCAAGAATATTGAACATGCAGAAAAACCCTAAATTGAAGTATTGTTGGATTTTTTAGCTCTATTGTCCGTGCTAATTATTTTGGGTTATATGAGGCACGAGTCTCAACATTGCACAAATATGGGGTGGAGAAACCACATGCAATTATTAATGATACGAGTTAAAAGCTGTTTTCTTGTTGTCGATCCAAGTAGCTTTTTAATAGCGTCTGATTTGGAAAAGGAGTATCTTTTTTTCTGTTTCTTAGATGGCCGAATAATCAAAGTCCGAACAAAGGAGGGGTCGTTTAGTCGACTTTTTTCTGTACTGGAAGGAACACCGTGTTAACCAGTGGAGGAGAAGAAGAAGAAAAAGGAGAGGAAGAAGGAGAAGAAAAAGAAAAAGGAGAAGAAGAAATAAGAGAAGAAAAGGAGAGGAAGAAGGAGAAGAAAAAGAAAAAGAAGGAGAAGAAGAAATAAGAGAAGAAAAGGGGGGAAAAGGAGAAGAAGAGAGAGAAGAAAAAGAAAAAGAAGAAGAAGAGAGAGAAGAAAAAGAAAAAGAAGAAGGATAGATTTCTGTTTGAATTATTCCCCCAAGGGAAATGAATGATTTAACAAAATAGCATTAAGCACGCAAATATATTTCAGCTATATACTTCACAAGAGCGATCCTCGGAAATTCGCGCGTGCCGTGGGAAAAAAAGCCGACATACAAATATTACCAAAAAATACAAAAAAAGCCACCACTTGCTTGCTAACGAGAGTCAAGAAAATTTCACAAAAACAGAAATCACATTGTAAACAAGCCAGTGAAAGAACAACCTGGATGAAGTAAAAGTTTCGGCATTCTATTGCATTGCAACTTAGGTACACGATCCTATCTATCTATATACATGAAGAGTTTACAACCAGTGGGTTACAAGAAAAGGAAAGCAATAGGCATCTAAATAAACATGTACCTAACAAAAATCACATATAGTTACAACGAAAATCCTGCACCTAATTAAATTCTTTAATAAATATGGAGGGCACCAAAAAACTGTTATACTAGAAAATGGAGCCAAATATTGGATGGAAATAAATGTTACATAATTCTCTCACAATAAAAGAGCACAACACATATGGAACGATCTTCATGATCAGATCAGAACATTGAATTGAGTGATTCATATTTCAATGGAATGTTTCCTCTTTACAGACGTGTACTTCTGCGGGATAAAGGGAGACCGAAGTATGCAATCAGCTGGTGTATCGCGAAGTAACTCGCAAATACTTCTGACGTGAACTACGCTCGAAGCCAATCAGATTCTACAAAACCGAACTGCACTCCCTGTGTAACGACGGGCAATTTCTAACGACGGACAATTCCTAACAGAGGGCGATTGTGTCCGATGCTTCCCCGACGTATTTTCAATTTTCAAGAAATACTTTTCGGTCATCTGACCACTTTTCTTCCTTGGGCTCTACATGTGTTCACTGTCTGTCAATTTCCTAAAGCTGTATCACTTTTCCAATAAAGGAAAAGATTTGTATAACAGACCGGTTTACTTACGATAAAAACTAACTTTAAATCTGATTTATTGACTGCTACACGGATCTATGAAAAAGCAATTAGTTTGAATGAAATACTGTCTAGACAACAATGCCACATTCTAAATTTCTGCAAGAAAAATGGTATTTCATTCAGTCACATGGAAAGTTTAGTGTGTTTCTAAAATCTCGGTTCATCTCTTTTTACACAAATCTACCAAGGGAATAACGGAATACTGACTACCGTAATCGGTCAAATAAGCGCCCGGGCGCTTATTCAATTTTTATGCTTTTCAGAGGGGCGCTTATTCAAACGATTACGGTAGTGGACGGTGAATTGAAGAAGTTTCCTGATAAGAAAAACAAAAAAGAATAAAAATTGTTAAAGAAAAAGTGTTATTCTTTCTTTTCCAAGTGTTCCCTTCCCTCCATGCAAGGTATTGAATTTTTTAATCGATTTCCTTCGTTAATTTCGAAAATTCGAATAAGTGCCCTCCCCCTAGAACAAAGGGGGGCGCTTATTCGAGAGGGGGCGCTTATTTAAGAGGGGCGCTTACTCAAACGATTACGGTAACTGAACAACAAAGCAATACTTGCTTGTTTTGATTGTGTTAAAGAATAACCAAAATATATCGTAACACTTTAAAGTCTCGTGAGACCGTTCGTTGCTCTTGATTGAAGAGAAAAATACTATGATCAGCTTACTTAGTAAATTCAACGACCTCTCGACTGATTGTAATACTATCATACAAATAAACAGGCCTGTCATCCGCAGCCAGCTAATACAATATTTTCCTTATTCATCCCTCATAAAAAGTGCAATAAACTCAAGGCATATGATTTAAGCAAAACCCAACTGTGGTACCTAATATTACTTCAGTGGTATCAAATAAGGGAAGATATTCTAATGACAAAAAATGAAAACGTTTTTCATAAAATGAAAAAAAAAAGGTTCAGAACTTTCAGCACATACACCAGACTACCCTGGCCAGCAAGAGTTGTCTGGTAAGCAAAATATTTATCCCACGATGGTCACAGCGAGTGCTTAGTTGAAATCACATAACTATTATTCCTTTCTAAAAGATAGCAATATGCTATTTATATACCTATTAACTGGACTTATCTGGCATTCCAGATTTTACATCAGCGAAATCAAAACACTGTCTTTTCTTGGACGATAACATACTCTAAGCAATCTCTTGCAAAACCACGAGTAGTAGCAATATTAGTTCTGAAATGTGCATATTAGGCTGGGGAAAAAATTCTAATGGAACACGGTACGTTTATCAATGAATAACAAGAAGCCGATCTGGTAAACATGGCAGCAATAAAGTTGCATTGTCATTGACTTAACCCAGCCTAAAAAATGCTTATTCATAGTTTTCTTACGAGAAGGTAATGCAGGTTATGTTTAAATAAACACGGGTGTAAATTTGATAGTTGAGGAAAGGCGATGGAAGCTGGCAGGGTATACTCTCAGGTTGCCTACGGAGCGTCTCGCACACCATGCAACATCTTGGAGACCAATATCAGGAAAAAGAAGACGGGGCAGGCCAGTGAAAAGATGGCAAGCAACTTTTAAGACAGAGAGAAAAGGTGTGTGCAAACTCATGACACTCAAGCCTTGGCCAGAGACCGAAAGCATTGGCGCCATCTTGCTGCCCGATGTCCCACCCAGGGCAGGAGGAACTAAGGTCTAAGGTAAGGTAAATGGGAAGGTTGTCGAGCCTTTGAGACATAGCTCTGGGCAAGCGTGCCTTTAGAATGCAATAGAAAACCATTTTTTAGAGCCAGCTTTCCACAAGCAGTGGTATTAGGGTCTGATTGTATGGTTTCGTAATAGTATTAACTGTACTCTACATCGCGAGAATCCCCTAACGGCAAAACAACAACAACAAAAAAACAACAACAGATAAAGAGTGCTGCAGAAGGACAGTGCCTTTCTGTAAAATGAAATAATTTTCACATTACCTCAACTGCTATTTACGACACTGTGTTGCTATCTTGAATAACGATTCTTTACCAACTAACCTAAGAGCCTAAACTGTGCACTAAGCGCATTAATATGGGTTACTCCTACAAACATGAGACATGTCTTTAGGCAAATTTCGTTAAAGCAATATCCTGTTAGTAGCCTTAAGTAACAATATTGAAAATAAACAACTTAGTTCCCAAATAAATGGTTACTTATTATTTTTACTGGTACGCAGCAACAAAGCTCTTTTTGATACCATCAAATACCTGCGTGATACCAGTAAGTATAAATTTATGTTAAGCGAAAAGAACAACAACCCTCTATGGTCTTTGTTACCATCCCAAACCGCTACAGTACTGAATTGATAAAAAAAACAAAAACTTCCACTTCCATTATGAATCCACCTGACCTACACCACTTTCTTCACAGGTACATGCCATTGATAAGGTAGTCTCCATCATCGACCGCAAACTTTTTGCCTTTCTTGCCTAATTTGTTGCACCGCATTTTCCAAACAACGGCAGTCAGAGCTATAAGACATACCAGCATGGCAATCATAAGAGGCAATGAAAATGGATTGTTTAGGATCTCTCTCTTCGGTTTTGACGTTGGCATGTTATTTTCAGATCCGTTGTGCCCAGTAATATTTGAAGCGACATAGCCTTCTGGTTCTGTTGGTAAACAAAGAAGATTTTTTTAGATTAATCTACATAGAAATCTATAAATCTAAACGAAAAGTTAAGATAATATTGTGTGGGTTGGCCAAAATATTATGAAGAAAAATACCCTAGCAACGCTAAACAACAACCATTAATGCCTTCAATGCATACTACTCACTACCTATCTTAACATGTGAAATATATCACGCTGTGAATAACTTGAAACAGAAAAAGTGTCCAGGAATAAAAAATATATACTCAAAAAACATAAAAGTAGGTTTCGAACCATCCACCAGTGCTCTAGATAATCTTTTTATCTGCATCATTAGGGCAGGAAGATGACAAGAAGCCCTCAGTAAAACACTAGCTCTCTCTTCCACTGGCTTGAATCCCATTTAGATGGGGTCGCCGGTGCGGATTCCCATTCGCCATTCCCTCCTGTCTTGCGTGTCCTCTTCAGTCGCACCAATCTCTTTCAGATCGTCCCGGATGTTGTCACGCCAACGTCTTTTCGGTCTTCCCCGTTTCCTCTTTCCAGCCACTAGACTGTCCATCCGTTTGCCAACATAACTGTCTTCCCTTCGGCACAAGTGACCCAACCAACGCAGTCTCGCTTCCCTTAACTTTTTGCCCAACTCTGTTACCCCCAACCTTGATCTAATCACCTCGTTTCTGATACAGTCCAATCTTGTCACTCCCAACGAGAATCGCACCATCTTCATTTCTGCCACCTCCATCTTCCTTTCCTGGGTCTTCGTCATAGCCACCGCTTCCATCCCATAGAGCAATGCTGGTCGTACTATCGTTCTGTACATCTTTCCCTTGACTTTCTCCGGTACTTTCCTGTCGCATAGAACCCCGGTAATCTTCCTCCAGCTGTTCCAGCCGCTTTGAATACGCTTCTCGGTATTCCTCTCACTTCCGCCATCTGCTTGCACGGTTGAGCCGAGGTACTTGAAAACACTAGCTGTTATACAAAAAAGGCTCGAGACAAAAGTTGGAACTATTGTCCTACTAGCAATGTTCAGAAACTAAGGAGTTTTATATTTATACGTGTGAAATTACATTTGTAAACAAAGTTTCCTGAAATACAAACAGGATATCGGCTAAGCAGCACTGAAAAAGTTTTGACTATCGAGCGTATCATAAAAAAATCAGTAAAATTAAAAAACAGTCCAGTACATATCATCTTTATTGACTCCCGAAAGGCATTTAAGAGTGTGAAACTATCTAGTGAGTGGAAACTCTTGTGCAAAACGTTAAGATAAAATTTATGAAAGCTATGACAGAAAATTATACAAATTAACAGCACATATCCAAAGGGAACTTAGTTAAACAAGAAGTGGACAAGATAAAAAAAAGCGAGGCATTGAGAGCCATGTAAGAACTACAATATGATTTTGATCCAACTGAAATAAACCAATTGATACAAGCAACTGCGAAAACAACTGCCTATGAATGCGGTATAAATATTGTGGAGTCGTAATGGGGATAGAAAAGCTTGGAATGAAAAGCCAAAATAAAGAAAAAAAGAAAAGAACTATGGTGGAAACGTAGGCTTGAAGGGCAAGTTAAAGATTTGAACTGGGGTAGCAGTTAAGAAGCAAGATTCAGATGCATTACAAAGAAAGTGAAGATTCAAGCAGAAAGGATTGCAATTTGTGAAAGAGAAGCTGGGACAAAGAATTAAAGCCAAAAACGAAAAGATTACAAGATATAACCAAATAACCAAGCAATACCAACAGAATAGACAATTCAAGAACAACGAAGGTGGATTCTATAAACAACTAAACAGGGAAGGAGAGCAGGGAAAATGTGAAGTACCGCATGGAGATGCAGGAAGGCAGTTCTGGTCAGAGTGGAGTGGAGTACAAAGATCGAACAAAATAAGGACGCATAGCCGTTAGAAGATTTTAAAACAAGGATGAATGCTGGACAATGACAAGCAGAAGTGAATATCACGGAGGAGAAAATAAAAAATATTCTTAAAAAAGTACCAAATTGGAGAGCGCCTGGACCAGATGGTGTACAAGGTTTTTGGCTAAAAAATTTACATCAATGCATCAACATTTAGAGAATTTTTTTATTGTATGATTCGAGGGGCAAACACCTGCGTGCAGGACAAAAAGCCGAACTATTCTGTTACAGAAATACAAGTCAAAGCGAAAAAAATGCTAGTAACTGTCATCCCATCCTACTAAACCCACTGAAAAATCTGTAAATATTTTGGACTCCCAGCAGCACACGTGGTATGAACATCAGTCACGAACTGTAACAGAAAATAAAACAATAACAGTCTTCCCGTCTAGGGTAGACGGAAAGTGCCCAGACCAGCAGGTCGCCTGGCAATTCCTCAGGGAGCAGCGCCCCTGCCCTAGTCGAGCTGGGTAAACCTGGCGGGAGCAGTGGGAAAAGTTGAACTTGCCTTAATTGGCTGGCTAAACTTAGTACTGCCTAGTACTGCTGGAAAGGGACATTGACCCCCCTGCCCTGTGTAGTCAAATTGCCCTGATAATTACACCAGGCACTGACTATTGCTGTCAGCAAGTGGCATAGCGTCGTAAGACGTATGACCTCTGATCTTAATTGATTGGTGGGGTACACGAACTAGTTTTGCCTGGTAATTATGAATGGGCTAGATCAAACATTCCCGCTCAAACCGCAGACTTGCCAGTCAGTTGCCTGACCTTAACCGGTTGTGCATGTCCCAAAAGGGCTGACACATCATGCATTTCTGTTTAACGGGCGGG
>RDPX01000407.1:600366-613479 GCA_003991215.1 Morbakka virulenta
TTGTGTGCTGAGAATGGCAGTGAACACACAAACATATTGGATCCATAATAGTGTGATTCATCACTTTATTGATTGATCATAGGATATCATAATTGTTTGTTTCAATAAAATTTATTGATCAGCTATGAACCCTTCTTTTCTTCTACAAGTCTCATGTACAATTTTGTAAATTTATGCATTGGTTTCCATAAATGTATGCATAAAGGCAGAGTCACAAAGGACTTTGTGGCCACCCTGTACATACTTTGAAACTTAAAAAACACTTGGTGGGGCCATAAGAAGTGAAACACATGATATACTAAGTAAAATATAACAAGTAAACAATTAAGAAACTTTTAAAGAGATCTTCCTGTCTAAAAAGCAGTTTCTTCAAAGTTACTGTTTATTTTCACACTATTGAGCAGCATTCTAGAGGAGCAGTGGCTTAATGGCTCTCGCCACTGCACCATATGCAAGAGGTTCAGGGTTTGATTCCCCAAGCAGGCAAAAAGACTCTAATACTTTACAAAAAAAAGCCATTGCTTGGCATCAGGGTGGATATCTAGGCAAGAAACTCCTCACATGTTAAATACAAGTCCCAATAAAGGCCATTGTCTGCACCCCAGTTATTGGGGGAAAATGATATCAAATAAGAAAATTGAGTAGTATTCTCATCATCATCATCATATTTGGTTTAACGTCTGCTTTACATGCTAGCATGTGTTGGACGCTTTCTTGAAATTACCTTCCAAGTTATCCTATCCTTCACCAGGTCTCTGCTGACACCTTTTTGTTTCAGATCCATCCTTATCACTTCTTCCCATGTTTTCTTCGGTCTTCCTCTGCCAGTGGTTCCTGTCACCTTGATTGTTCTGCATCTACTTGCCCAAGCATTCTTGTCCATTCTCTCCACATGACCAAACCAATGAAGCCTCCTATTCTGTATACAGCTGCCAATACTGTCCAGCTTCAATCTTCTTCTGAGTTCATTAGAACTGAGCCTGTCCTTTAGACTTACGTTACACATCCATCTAATCATTCTCATGTCATTCCGCTCCATGCGGCTGACATCTTCAGCTTTCATTGGCCAAGTTTCACTGCCATACTTCATTGTGCTACATACACAGGCCTGATAGACTCTACCTTTGGTAGGTAATGGCAGAGCTCTGCTGGTTAACAATGGCATCAGCTCCCTGAACTTACTCCATTCACTGTTAACCCTTGCTGTTACACTTGCACCAGCTCCTCCCTCAACTTCAAGGGTGTCACCAAGGTAGCAAAACTTCTGGACTACTTCAATTTCCTCACCCTTCAAATGCACTTTCCATAGGTCTAAGTCACAGCTTGCCTCTTCTTCTAAGCACCTCTTGCAGCTAAAATGGTTACTTTCTGTCAGTTTGCCCTTTATTCCACTGCACCGTTTATGTACCCAGTGCTTGCAAGTACCACAAAAGATTGAGTTGCTCCCAACTCCCTTCCCACAGACGGAACAGGGAAACTTTCCTTTCTCCAATGGCTTTCCTAAATTGCGACCACTGACCATCACTTTTGTCTTTCCTATGTTCACTCTCAAAGCTTTACCTTCCAAACCCTTCTTCATGGTATGATGAGGCAGTGTTTTTATAGGCTGGATGCCCTTCCTGACACCAACCCATTAAGGTAATGGGGACCAGGGTTTTTATTGAGACACCATCTCTAGGTGATTGCCATCCAAGGCTGAAGAGCACTTCACTTGCCTGCGAGAGAAAGACTATACCCCACCAGTCTTCAAACTGGTATTTCATGCTTGAATGAGACCAAGCATGGTCTTCGAAGTCTTCTGATGTAAGAAATATTTATGTTGGTGATGAACCATTAGAATTATGTTAATTCACTTGGGGAAAGGCAAAAAAGTTATTTAAAACAAGAAAAATAATGTATAAGCTTAGCATTATATATTTCTTTGGTTTAGTTAATGGAGTTTTAGGTCTTACCTTGTACTTCGCAATTGACTTCTTCCATGTTAGCATCAAAGAATTTGGCATAACAGCCGCCACAAAAGCTTGGTCTACATTTTGCATTTGGAAATGCTGGGCATTCTTTGGCACATGGGTCATCTGCACACATGGCCATTGGTGCACCATCTGGACATTTTTCTAAAGTCAGAAGAAAACAGTTTATTTTTATAAAACTTTAAATTAGCTGTCAATTTGTGTAATAGTTTAGATTAATCAATCCCAATCAATCCAAGCCTAGTTAATTCATTGCAAAATGTAGACACTTAAATAACTTCCTGTTAGCTAATTAAAAATCAAAGGACTAGGTGTGATAAAGCAATTAAAATTTTCTTTATTACTGCATGTTCCATTATACCAATTATGTCAATCCCATGAGGGTAGTTTGATATCTTTTGTAATTTATTCTAGTTATAACTAGATACCCAAGAGAAATATGTTCATTTTGTTTGGCTGATGATTGTGAAAACATGAAATGGGCAGTTCTAAACTTAGTTTTGTTGATTTTTTTTGTGGTCCACCATATGATAGCCCTAATATTCTAATATTATTGGGCACTGTTGATAGCTAATAATTACTTCAATACTGGTATCTATCTATCTATCCATATCTATCTATCTATCTGTGTATTTATCTATCGATCTATCTATCTATCTATCTATCTATCTATCTATCTATCTATCTCAATTATTGATCTAACTATCTATCTATCTCATCTATCTATCTATCTATCTATCTATCTATCTATCTATCTATCTATCTATCTATCTATCTCAATTATTGATCTAACTATCTATCTATCTATCTATCTATCTATCTATCTATCTATCTATCTATCTATCTATCTATCTATCTATCTATCTATCTATCTATCTATCTATCTATCACAGAGAATGATACTGTTATTTAGAATTTGGAAGACAATAAGTTTTAAACTGGAGGACTTTTTTTCTTCAAAACTTTCTCAATGTGATAAAATCACACATTAATCACTTAACAATGACATGGTTGCCATTTAAAATATAAGGCCCCAAAAGCTCAATAGGACCTGTCATACTAATGACTCTCTTGTTTCAAAAGTTTAACTACTTTTATTACATTACTATCACCTTGGGTCACCTTGCACACTTTTATGAGAGTGACTGAAATCTTGTGCAATGGTTTTCAAATTTTTTATTGGTTTTTTTTGTCATAAACAAAGCCATTGTACCACAACAGATACCAGAATTACTTACTGGACTTGCATGGTTGTTGAATTTATATCTTGCTCTAAATCACCTTACAATGGGGTGTCATTGCACTAAGAATCTATATTTATATTGACTTGTACACTAAGTACAGAATGTTCACAATTAAAAGCACCAGTGTAACACAATACTGATTGCAATACTTAAAACTTAGGTATCTCAAAATACTCCCACTTTAACACTTAAAAATCCTTCAAACTCACTGTGTCCAGCTTATATAACAAGGCATGGTTTGCACAGATTTTCTTAGAAGAAGATGAGTGATGATGTGAGAGAATGGAAGGAGTAAACAAAGAAGAATATCACTATTGCAGAGTTGGTGCACATAATATTCTGCTAGGAAGGTTATGCTGAATATGGCATTTAAAACAGCTTCTTTTTCACATAACATGATATATAATTTGGCTTCAGATAACTGCATTCCAACATACCTTTCTCAAACAATATTTTACACTCTGTACTAGTCCTTCCAAAATATCACCCCTAATTTTACAGTAAATATACATGGTGCAGAGAAATTAATGCAAGAATGTGGTGCTGTTACTTGAGGCTAAAAACTGTGTGATTTATTTTCAAGTGTATTGAGGTGTTGGTTCAATGCAACATTCAAGTTGCAATTGAGTTAGTAGAGTTTGGAGGAAAAAACTCTGCTGATGCTCACAAGTTCAAATAAGTTAAAGACAAGTCTGCAGCTGTTTAAACAGCAAAGCTTAAAAAGAAATTTGCAAAGAAATAGGTGTACTGACCTGAGGGGGGAAGTGGGATGCTAGCAGTTTGAGCTTGAAGCCAGTCCCAAAACATGGGGTATGGCAAGATCTGACATGATATTGGCACTTAAAATGTTCTCTTAGAAGACAACCTTATAGAACAAGAAAACATTTTAGATTTATGAATAGTAATAGCTTGACTGTTTAAAAACCATAATAGCTTCAAAAATTTCCAAGCAGTATGCTAAAAAATTATTACTTTTATCATTTGCCATCAAAATGGACAAGCAAAACAACTATGAGCTCTCCCAAATACCAAAAATGGATGTGACATCTCTTTGGTTTAAACATGCCATTGTTTTCATAGTTTAAAAAAACACAAAAAAAACCCCATTAACACCAAAACAAACTGTATTTTTCTTCCAAGTCCTTCTTTTTCTTTTATTTGGGCCAGCAAGAATGCGATATTTCCTACTGACATGTTATAAGCTATTACAAATGACGGTGTACTTTATTGAAAAGAAGTATTCCCTACAGTTGCTCTCTGCCTTTTAAGAATTCAAAATAGCATCCTTAAATGAAACGCTGCTTTTAAACATATTGTTTATCACTTGTACTCACTGGGCAGTGGAGGCATTTTCATAGTTTAAAAAAACACAAAACAAACCCATTAACACCAAAACAAACTGTATTTTTATTACAAGTACTTCTTTTTTNAAGTCCTTCTTTTTCTTTTATTTGGGCCAGCAAGAATGCGATATTTCCTACTGACATGTTATAAGCTATTACAAATGACGGTGTACTTTATTGAAAAGAAGTATTCCCTACAGTTGCTCTCTGCCTTTTAAGAATTCAAAATAGCATCCTTAAATGAAACGCTGCTTTTAAACATATTGTTTATCACTTGCACTAACTGGGCAGTGGAGGCATTTTCATAGTTTAAAAAAACACAAAAAAAACCCATTAACACCAAAACAAACTGTATTTTTCTTCCAAGTCCTTCTTTTTCTTTTATTTGGGACAGCAAGAATGCAATATTTCCTACTGACATGTTATAAGCTATTACAAATGACGGTGTACTTTATTGAAAAGAAGTAAAAAACACTTATGGTTAAAACAACCAGGTAGAAAAAAATATATATCACAGTGATGCAGACTGATGCCACTTGGCTAAACCCTATGACTGTGCTCAAATGAAGAGCAGCTTCAAAATGAAAGCTTCCTTTAGGTCTTTTGATTTATGTGCACCCAAAGACTGGATGAGAAATAAGTAGCATCAAGATGTTTAAGTCTGAGAATGGTAACCATGATTACGTTGATTACTTAAGAAGAAAAGTTTGTCTGGTGTGGGCCTCCTTTAGGTGCTATGTGATGAAACCAATTTAGAAGATAATCTATGAAGAAAGAGCCAGTGCTTACAAGTATCTTGACTGCAAGATAACAATAAGATCTAACTAAAATAAATTATTTATTCTTTTGCTCAGATGTGTTCAGTTTCTCCTAAGAGAATAAGCTATTTCAGATAAAAAAACATTAAAAATAATAATAATAATAATAATAATAATAATAATAATAATAATAATAATAATAATAATGATTAATGCTGGTTGTGGTGTGGTTGTGTGGGTCAACAAAAAAAATAATTTCACTCCACTTGCACATTTCTGATTGTGAGACATTTTGCAGTGGAAATTCAAATTCAACTGGCTTTCATTCACCAACCAAATTATCTAAAATACTACTTTTACCTCCATGATCTCTTTTCCATTGGTTCTATTTCACATTTCATAGATCAAATCCACGTGATCTATTTTCATATTCCACATGGCAACTCTTTATAGTCTGTTATACCAGTTCAATGACAACATGCTTGTTACCTTGTCTAAGTTAATCAATGTGCATTATAACTATTAAACATTGTCTTTATCAGCTACACCATAGTTCAATGCTTACTATGATTTATGTACAATAGCACACTTGCAAATGAGGCATTATTGTATTGAATTAAACTCCTACGGAAATCGTCATTTCCGGTTTTGAGCCTTAAATGGCAAGGTACTTCGTAAATAATGTAGGAAGAAAATAGTCAAACATATTAAATTCTCTTCTTCCCCAAATAGCTGTCATTACCCTCAAAAGTACCTTTATTAGTTCACCTGCCAAATGCATTCAATTTTGTGTGACTTTTGTAATTAAACTGTGTTTTTACTTGAGGGAAAGTTGACTTGCTAATATTACTGGCAAATTTTCAGTCTACTAATAATGCCCTTAAAAGAAAGTCATACTCTTTACAAAGGAACACAGTGTAGGGTCACAATAACGACATCAATACAAGAATTCTGCATCTTTTGCATGACAGATACAAAAAAAGTACAGCAATAATTCTTATTGCTGTTAGATTATTACAGCTCATGCAGAAAAGACGGCTTCCTTGTTTTGATCATGTGGAGAGAAAAGATTATAATGATTGGGTGAAGAAGTGCATATCAATGAAAGTGGAAGGTGCTCTTAGGAAAGAAAACGTGGGAGGAAGTAATCAATCAGATTTGAAGCAAAAAGTTCTCACCAAAGATCAAGTAAAGGGCAGACTGGCCTGGAAGTCCATTTTGTTGAACAGTCCAACACATGCCTGTATGTAAAATGGCTGAAAATCGAAAATGATGATGATGATGATTACAAACTCTTGGACCTGATGACTTTTACGCCTGGCCATGTTTCTAGAAACCCTACCCGTATACTCGATGCCAATGATGACGAGGTATCCCCTGAAACGGAGTAGACGTGTAACATTCAAATCCAAAATTGATAACCTTACCAATGTGAACTTAACTAGCTTGGCAAACAGAACTACATCGCAATTGTAACTTTTACTCTGCAGGGGTATTCCAAGTGTACAAAGTAATGATCAGTGATTAAATAGTGAGATTTTTATAGCTGATGGCAACCTTGCTGGAAAGCTAACCATCAACCAACACTCACCGTTACTTTTTATTACAATTTTTGGACATACCTTCTGGTAAGCGTTGCCTCGTTGGAACAGGCTGAGGTATTGATTCTGTGATGTGTTTCACTTTAAAAGAGCTTCTAGAACGTGGTTCTTCTGTCGCTAATTGTTTCTCATGTATACTTTTCATATCTGGTTGTGGACTTCCCTCTTGAATATCAGCCGGTTTATCTTTCGGACTGTCATAATCTGTTTCCTCGTTAAAATACTCCAAATTTTCTTCTGTGTTTGGACTTTTAAAGTGTATCACTGCATAAGAATCATGAGCAACGAACCCACATCGATTTGGAAAGCCACAGTAGAAGAGAAAACACATTTGTCGAGGTTCTTCTCGACTATAACGCATAATGCCAGTATCACAATCCTTTTTACGACAACATAAGGAATAACACTCCCTCGCTGATTCAACTGGAGTTTTATGAAGAAGTCGACCGCCATTAGCAGTAGAATACGTCGTCCGAATGATAGTCTGCTTCTGCACTGTTATCTTAGGGCAATGGTTCGTACTTCCATCGAAATGTCCTCTTCGTCGTCGTCCATAACAGCTGACAAACACGGTTGCAAGAAATGCAACCGTGAGCACCACTCTTGCTGATAAAGTCATGGCGGATAGCAAAATACAGATCTCATGGGTAAAACTAAATCACCAATGTCTCACATAGCTATAGGCTAGCTCTATGCATGTAACTTGTAATCAGGAAAGTGTTCCTCTGTAATATTACTCGTTGATAATCCTTTCTCAAAGCCGATCAACAAAAATATAAATTTCTTTTACGATCTCGAACAATAACCACGTAAGTCAACAAATTTCCTTGCAAGGAGAAGGGACTGGGAACGAATGTCTTTTCAAGCACCCATTGCCCGAGTGGATTTCGTCACCAAAACAAAACATGGTGTGTTTTTTTATTATTATTATTATTATTTCTATCTTTATAGAGGGTGGTGCAATTCATTTGTTTACAATAACAACATAATAAACACTGCTGTCATGATAAATATCGCACACTGATGTGTGATATTTATAATGATATATACATTATAAATATCACACATCAATGGCTTCCACTGAGTCTCACCTAAACAAAACATGGAATTATTTTTTTGTCTTGAAAAACTAGGAATTAAATGTATTGATATTGGCCCTGAGACAGAATCCGAGATCAATGGCTTCCACTATGTCATCACCAAATCATAATATGGTATTTTCTTTTTGTCTTGAAAAGCTGGGAATTAAATATACATGTATTAGCATTAGGCCTGAGACAGAATCCCTCGATATACCAGCATGAATGCAGTATTTATCATCTGTTTCATTGATGTGTGATGTTTATCATGATAATTCTTCTTCTTCTTCTTCTTCTTCTTCTTTCGGCGTTTCCCTTTTCAAGGGTCGCCACAGCGAATTGACTTCTTCCACTTCAGTCGGTCACGTGCGTCTTTCTCGGTCAAGCCAAGTTCCCTCATGTCATCTCCCACACAGTCTTTCCATCTCCTCCTTGGCCTTCCCTGCTTTCCCTTGCCAGGCAGCTCCATGTTCAGCACCCATTTAGCAATGTGATCCTCCTCCCTCCTTTGCACATGTCCAATACCACCTTAGCCGTGTCTCTCTCAACGTTATCATGATAAATATCAAACATCAATGGCTTCCACTGAGACGTCACCTAAAGAAAATATGGTATTTTCTTTTTCTTGAAAAACTAGGAATTAAACATACATATATTAATATCAGGCATAAGACAGAATCCCGGGATATCCCAGCCGTATTTATTTATGCAGTATATATCATCTGTTTCATTGATGTGTNTTTCTCGGTCAAGCCAAGTTCCCTCATGTCATCTCCCACACAGTCTTTCCATCTCCTCCTTGGCCTTCCCTGCTTTCCCTTGCCAGGCAGCTCCATGTTCAGCACCCATTTAGCAATGTGATCCTCCTCCCTCCTTTGCACATGTCCAATACCACCTTAGCCGTGTCTCTCTCAACGTTATCATGATAAATATCAAACATCAATGGCTTCCACTGAGACGTCACCTAAAGAAAATATGGTATTTTCTTTTTCTTGAAAAACTAGGAATTAAACATACATATATTAATATCAGGCATAAGACAGAATCCCGGGATATCCCAGCCGTATTTATTTATGCAGTATATATCATCTGTTTCATTGATGTGTGATATTTATCATGATAAATATCACACATCAATGGCTTCCACTGAGTCGTCACCAAAACATAACATGGTACTTCATTTTTATTTTTTTGAAAAACAAGGAATTAAATATATTGATATTGGCCCTGACACAGAATCCCGAGATCAATGACTTCAACTGAGTCGTCACCAATACAAATGGTATATGCGAATGGTATTTTTGTTTTTGAAAAGCTAGCAATTAAACATATTAACATCGGGCCTATGACAGAATCCCGGGATACACCATTATGAACGTAGTGTTTATCATCTCATGAGTGGTAACCTAACGACAAGTTGTCACCAGAACATAACATGGTATTTTCTTTTCATTTTCTTGAAAAACTAGAAATTAAATATACATGTATTAACATCAGGCCTTAGACAGAATCCCGGGATATCCCAGCCGTATTTACTTATGCAGTATTTATCACCTGTTTCATTGATGTGTGAGATTTATCATGGCTTCCACTGAGTCGTCACCAAAACATAACATGGTACTTCATTTTTATTTTTTTGAAAAACAAGGAATTAAATATATTGATATTGGCCCTGACACAGAATCCCGAGATCAATGACTTCAACTGAGTCGTCACCAATACAAATGGTATATACAAATGGTATTTTTTCGTGAAAAGCTAGCAATTAAACATATGAACATCGGGCCTAAGACAGAATCCCGGGATACAACACCATGAACGTAGTATTTATCATCTCATGAGTCGTAACCTAACGATGAGTTGTCACCAAAACATAACATAGAATTTTTTTTTTAGGATTTAAACATATTAACATCGGGCCTAAAACAGAATCCTGATATACACCAGCATGAATGGAGTATTTCTCATGTTGTGAGTGGTATGCTTACGACTCATGACATGATAAATATCACACATCAATGGCTTCCACTGAACCTATAAGTCAAGAATTGTTAAGATGAATGGAGTAATTTCTTGCAAAGCAACCATCCATTATCATCTTGATTCTACGAGCACATAAAAAAAATAGCAATGCGGACAGAGATTTGCTCAACAAACCATACTCCTTGAGGTTCACATAAGATTAGCGTCTCGAACTTCACTAAGACCCTTCATTTTGTCAAGTAAAACAGCTTTTGCTTTGCCAGAAACATAAAAAAACCAATGCGATGTATACATTCAGGGGCCATAATGAAAATAAGGTCTTCATGATCTGTATTATGCTACCCCTGCCACCGTTTCTCTAGATTACCGTCTCGCCTGTTTGTTTCGTTCTTTTTTGTTTCTGTTTACTCTTATTTTTTAACTATTTCGGATAGCATCATGTATTAGGTTTTTAACATTTACCTTTGAGCAATTGTATTTTTTTGTTAGTGGCGAATAGATACATACATTCAGGGATAGCAAAAAGGAGGTCAGCAGTCGACTTCAGAGATCGAAAACCATATTGTTTGGTAAGATAATTAACGAGGGGGACATTCATAATGGATTTTACCTCATCTACCTCATCTAAATAAAATACTAAATAGTCCAATTATTACTAGGATCGGATAATTAATTCACCATTGTACTCAAATATGGAATCGACAGTAAATATTTTCCAGCAGGAAGGGAAATATGACT
Organism: Morbakka virulenta; assembly: GCA_003991215.1. Classification (NCBI taxonomy): domain Eukaryota; kingdom Metazoa; phylum Cnidaria; class Cubozoa; order Carybdeida; family Carukiidae; genus Morbakka; species Morbakka virulenta. The sequence goes on from RDPX01000407.1 coordinate 611,083, forward strand.
CTTTCAAAGACTTGTCCAAAAGTTTAGAGAGAAAAAGGGAGATTTTTTGTCAGCTTATTTTAATACAATTACTGAATAAAAGCCCGGTCAATTTCATCATAGATAGAATTGAGGTCAGAACAATTTTGTAACGAAAAAGAATAGTAAAAAATAAAAGGAAGCTAGTATAATGTAGAGATGGAAGCCGAAGACATAGCAAGACCACGCATGAAGTATGTGTAAAAAGATTACCTTGCGGATGGGGGTGACATAGTCAGTAATGGTAATTGAGAAGTAGTCACTGCCGATGAAAGGGTCCAGCTTGCTTTTATAGGAGGTAACTAAATCAGGAGAACAAATTTAGCATGTGAGTCAACGTTAGTTAGGTTGCCAAACAACCACGAAAATTAGTAACGGAAATAAAAAGAGGTTTAGATAAGATAAGAGTAACTGATTTACTTTTCGAGCATTTATTGAGAATTTCCATAATAAGGTTGAGTAGATACCGACTACAGAACCCACCCAGAATCTAGAGAAGAGCCATATTATAAGCACAAATGTCCACAGTCTTAATCTGATGGCTAAGCATCAGTTGTAGGGCCACCAGAATTACGTGCTGAGATACTTAACTGTGTTCGAAAAGGCACCATATATCCCCCTTTGTCATTTTGTCATGCGACTGTTGATGGAGCCTTACTGAGAGCTAACCCAAAGCTCAAGATTCTATACTATATTGTAATATTGTCTATTATACTGTAGTCTGTAGACTGTAGTCATAGCAATACCATTAAAACCAGGCCCCCAAAGCATGGACAATCACAATACTCGGCAACCAGTATTCAGTGATCTAAAATAAAGACAAGGACATAGTCAAAGCCGAGTCCATAGTTTTACTGCTTTCTTTTGGAACAATGTGTTTATTTATTTAATAACATTTCATATCGTTTTCTAAAACATATTGCTCCAGATGTTCACCATTTCGGTTGTTTTCTTGATAAATTGTAAACTTGTTTACCTGTCCCTTACCAAGATGAGCATTGAATTCTTCAGCCAATAGCAAAACATTATGCTTTGGGACATCGCATACAAGCGATGATAAATTATTGTAAAAGTCATTCACCTCATCCTCATCAGCGTAACATTGGAATTAGAATACATGGAATAATTTTTACGATACGAGTTAAGCAAGAGTACGCAAAGAGGACTGAGGATTCCAACAGCATTTATAGTACTGTTCATCGAATTTTTCCATGCTGATGCTGTAATAAGTGCCCATCCTTGTTCACGTATGTGATGCTTGAGGCTATCCTCATGAAAGAAACGATGCTCCTGAATGTCCATTTAGGGTTCGTACATTAACCTTTGACATATGTGTTAAAAGTTTGGGTTTCATGTTTGTATGATTGTGTATATGGATAGAAAGAGGGCCAGTAACCGATTTTCGAAATTCAGAGCCTGACCAGACACTCCGACACCCTCTCCTTGTTGACCTGCGCGACAAGCGATGCGGCTTGAACGTCGTAAATTTTGAGTAGTCATAGTCCTTTCGATAGCTGAAATTTTTTGATATGCACGTTATAACTATATCAATCGCAGTAATTTCCATTGAAACTGGTTCACCCCAACCATTGACAAAAAGTGTTTTGTTCATCTGATTGAGTTAATTCCTGATTGGTTGAGCAAAGGCAGAACTGTCCTTTGCCAAAAAGATCCTTCAGAGGGAAACGGCGTAGGAAACTTTAGACCAATTTCTTGTCTACTACTAATGTGGAAACTAAGGATGAGTATTATTACTGATAATATTTATAAATACCTGGAAGAGAATGAGATGCTCCCAGAGGAGCAAAAAGGATGCAAAAGGAGAAGCAGGGGTACTAAAGACCAACTTATCATTGATAAAGCCATTATGAAGGAGTGTAAGAAAAGGCACAAAAATCTGGCAATGGCGTGGATCGATTACAAAAAAGCGTATGATATGATCCCCCACTCCTGGATAATTGAATGTCTAAAACTGGTAAATATATCCGAAAACATCATAAAGTTTATTACCGAGTCCATGGAAAAATGGAAGACAGTCTTAACAGCATGTGATGAAAAGTTATTCGAGGTTGAAATCAGGCGAGGTATATTCCAAGGGGATAGTCTGTCTCCCTTGTTGTTCGTAATTTGCATGATTCCTCTCTCCAGTATACTAAGAAAGATGGGTACTGGATACACCTTAGGGGCTGTGAAAATCAACCATTTGCTTTTCATGGACGATTTAGAATTGTTTTCGAAAAACGAAAATGGGATCGACAGTTGGGGGTCTACTGTACACGCATTTAGCAAAGTTATTAGGTGAAAAGTGTGGTGTCCTGGTGTTGAAAAGAGGAAAAGCGATTAAAAGTGAAGGCTTACGTTTGACTGATGGTAACATTA
>RDPX01000408.1:52813-80380 GCA_003991215.1 Morbakka virulenta
AAACTATTACGTCAGAAAATGAAAAATGAAGTACAAATAACGTCAATATGCTTAAGTTACAACATTTTAGAAACAAAAAACCTTGGATTTTCATGAGGGTCTTTTTGTTGGGGTGGTTGCTTCAACTTTTGGGGGATATCCACAATCGGTGTCCCCAAATCGGTAAAAATATCACAAACCAATGTCCGAATCTATTTTGAAAAACTCAGATATATTTCGTGGTTTTCTTCATCTAATAAATTACATTTCTTTAAACGGGCCAAGTGTTTCAAAATACAAAATTCAAACTTTATAAAGTAACTGAATATTTGGTTAGTAATTCTGAGTCTGTGATATTATCTCACAGTTGTAACAAACCACTTTCATATCCAAATGAAAACATTAGAAGGACCAGCTCTTATATTATTGTGTTTATGCTTTAAAACGTATATTTTTATTTCCAAAACTAAATCAAATCAGACAGGATAAAAACTGTTCTCGGTAAAACGATTTGAAAACGTAGTATTCAGATAACAACCTTGTTTTTATGACTCGAGAACCGTTATGATGATATCATGACGTATTTTCGACACGGCACTCTTGCGCTAGTTTTCATTTTTGAAAAATTTAAGTTTTGTTTTAATTCACACAGAAATCTAGCTCAGTTAAAATAAAAACTTTTTTGCAAAATTACTAACAAAACGGGTTTTAGGTAGCTATGAAGCCTAGCTTTTTATTTATTTTATTATTCACTTATTTATTTATTATTTATTTATTTTATTATTTATTTACTTTATTATTTATTTATTTATTTATTATATATTTATTTATTATTTATTTATTATATTATTTATTTATTTTATTATTTATTTATTTTATTGTTTATTTATTATTTATTTATTATTTATTTATTAATTTTATTATTTATTTATTATTTTTATTTTATTATTTATTTATTTTATTATTTATTTATTTTATTATTTATTTATTTTTTATTTATTTATTTATTATTTATTTATTTTATTATTTATTTATTTTATTATTTATTTATTTATTATTTATGTATTTTATTATTTATTTATTTTATTATTTATTTATTTTATTATTTATTTATTTTATTATTTATTTACTTTATTATTTATTTATTTATTATATTATTTATTTATTTTATTATTTATTTATATATTATTTATTCATTTTATTATATTATTTATTTATTTTATTTATAGGGAAAACTAACACAAATTTATGCTGTAATTCAATAAAAGAACATTCCTTGGTCTGAATACTTTCGTCAATTTACATACCAAAGCAACTATTAATAAAAATGAACAGAAATAATGAAAATAACAAAAAATACAGATATATAAGAAAAAAATGTCCTCAATGACATAATTTATAAACGTATTTCCGGTATTATGCTAATGACAAGATGAATATTAAAGTCACCTTTTTGTACACCAAACTAGTCACAGCAACTCGAACAGCCATGCCAGTCCTTTGACGAAGTATATTATATGGTGTCATAAGAACGGTTGTTCCAACTGAACACAAGGTCAGGCTTAATGCATAAATGAATGCTTCTGTTTTTGTAATTTCCGTCTTGGGTGAAAAATACCGGACCAAGAAACCAAGAAAAATTGGCTGTGCAATCTTCAGTGCTTCCTACAAAATATTACAAACGCAATGTTTACACAATCGCTTAATAAAAATCGCGCAGTCATATAATTGTCATCATCATAAGTATAATCATCTTCAAAATCATCATTACCATCATTATAATCATCATCATTATATTTCTGGATCAATAATTATTCCCTACGTGCAAGGATTGAATTGCTCATTCAGTGGTTGGTTTTTATTTAGCTTGATTTTATTAACCAATCAGCGAGCAGCAATCACAAAATTGAAATGCATTGTTACCATCAGTAATCTCTTTGCTGCAGTTAGGAAATACACAGGGTTTTTTTGCATTAGCATGCCTGTGACAACATATGTGCCCCATGCAAATATTACACACCTTCATTTTGTTCATAAATATTCAATGTTAAGGTGTAATAATCCTCTACTACTACTACAATACCCTTATCATGGGTAACACCTTCACAGCAGGTCAGGTACTATTAACTCAACCCCCCTCCCCCCCCCCCAAATCATCACCAGTGAATTCAAAATCACTGCGTTTGCTCACGCCGTTAATATTATCACCATCAAAAATGAAAAAACGAACTTGATCATACTTGACTGTTAAAATCTGCATTACGATAGCTCGACGTGACTATCAAACTTAACTGTATCTTAACATCGCAATTCCTCCCAAATTTATAGAGAGCTCATTGACATTAACTGGCGGACAAATTGCCCTCTTCTCATAACATCTTACCTAATGCTTCCAAGGAAGGCAAAAATTTACGTATGTAGACAACATATTGCAAGACGCAGGGCTGGACAATACAGCTGAGTTGAAAACAATCATGATGGATAGAGAGTGCTGGAAGGATTGTGTCTCCATACTTGGGCGATGTGAAAATCGACCAAGATAGATAGATAATGCTTCCTTTCACAGCTACTGTTTATGTCGTCTTCGTCAACTCCTCCGTTCAATACAGTATCCTTAAGACTTTTATTTCAAAAAATGGCACCAATATTGGGCAATTGCACCCCTCAAAATAAAAATTAAATCACTACTCATTTACACCTGATGTGACCTTAAAACTAGAAGAAAAGGCCAATCAAAGTAAACATCAAATCAAGAAATCAAGAAAGCCAGATGGAAAATACTTGGACATGTTTTACGGTTGAATGAAAATACACCAGCTCAACAAAGTATGAAATTTTATTTTGAAAATGTTGACAACAGAAAGAAGTTTAGAGGTAGGCCAAGAAGTACTCTCCCTGTGGTGATAGAGAAGGATATTAAAATTGCTAATGAATTGAATCCTGAGCTTATGAATGTTAAAACCTTGAACTGTGTACATGACCTCAAATGTCTGAAAATGTTAGCTCAGGATAGAAANCATATCTCCGTTATAACAAAACCTCTATTCCTAAGTCAGCTGGCACACCTTTTGATATACGGCTGCAAAATGTGATGACAAGTGAATACTCGTATTGCCAAATTACGGGATTTTCTGAGACGCCACCTCAACACAATATTACCACTGTGAAAATGATCAAGTCTTTTGAAATACCCAGAAACCACTTTATTCCAAAGAAATAAGAATTAATCGGTGTTGAATTTTCTATCATTCTTCCCTTTCATTTTTAATATTTTTTTTCATTCTACCCTCAGGTCTATCCCCCAAAACATTTTCATTCAAACAGTCTACCATATTTATGGGACCAATTACCTGAGAGTGGTATACTGGGGACAGAGCGAGATTCGAGCAGGAAACTTATCTTATCCCTGGTACTTCTGCACAACTGTGGCGGTCAACGATTAACAAAACAAGATAACACAAATAAAAAACTATACCGTGTTAATGGCAACACAACAATCAGAAGTATAAAAAATTATTAAATACTTACTATCAAAAATGGTAAGATAGAATACAATGCGTATTTCACACCGAATGCTTTAGCAACTGCTCTAACTAAACTGGGATTCTCATTTACATTTCCCTTGTCATCATAAAGCTCACGTTCCCAACACCTATAGTTAAAAAATGGGAATATAATGCAATAACAGAAAGCAAGAGCAAAAAAACAACAACAAACAATTACAAATTGCTAAGAGAATCGTAGAATCTCATTAATAATACCTGCAAGGCACAATAAATTTTAACATGAAGTTATACTCACTGTCAAAACCATCATCTTTACAATCAGCAGCAACAGCAGTAAGATCACTATCATCATTACTCCCACCACTATCATCATCATTATCATCATCATTACCAACACCGTCATCATAACCAGCATAACAATTATAATAAGCATAATCATCATTATCATTACTATCGTCATTATCATCATCATCGCCAACACCGTCATCATAACCAGCATAACAATTATAATAAGCATAATCATCATTATCATTACTATCGTCATTATCATCATCATCGCCAACACCGTCATCATAACCAGCAAAACGATTATAAGCATCATCATCATTATCATTACTAACTAACGTGTTATTCAATAACTTGATTTAAAGTATTCCGTGTATGTTAAAAAATTCTGCATCATGTATAATAGTTTGACTGCGGCTGGCAAAACCAGCCGCAGTCAAACTATTATAAACACAAATTAATCTAAAATATACTTTATAAGTAACTACAGAGCAGCTCACTGATCAACAGAGAAAAGAATAGCTTTGAGCGGATGTGAACATGTCCTTGAACGACGAAATCGGCCAAAGCTGTTGTGATTTCTGTTTTGTGAAAAAAGGGTCTCATACATCTTACGTTTTAGATTTTAATTCCTGTTCCACACCTCTCAATGTTCTCACAAAATTTTAACACAAATATAAGATATGCAATCATCTGTTCCTCTGCAAATATGTCATCCCTACTGCAGACGAAAACAACGTATCTAACTAAGCACAACTAAATCGTCCATGAATTATGGCTATAAATAACCTGTTCTCAGATAAAAAGTTTAACCCATTCACAATACACACTTGCGAACATTATATTTATTAAAGCCTAAAATATAACTAGGAATTTCTTGATTCCAATGACCTCCGGGAATTAGTATCCACCATCATAAGATCATTACTAAATAGCAAACAACTAAATTAAACATTCTTTAACACTTCAAAGTTATCTTTATCCCACGCCTAGGATGAACATCAGTTTCCTTGGGTACTGTAACACGGGCGGAGATACTATTGCTGCTCAATCTACAGATTGTTGGTTCTTGGCCTCTCAAATATTATCAAATCTCTCTTTTTAGCTTGTCTCTGCAGATCGTCCAATATTTACTCTTTCTACTTCGAGATTTGCAGACGCCCTACTTACCAGATCTTTCATATCAATTACAATAGGTAGGTGTGAGTCAGATGCAGCTAACAGCTAATTTTTCTTATCAGTCATTATTATAAAAAACACCATTGCTGACAATAGTAGTCTAATAAACTCCTTATCTCCAACATCCGAATACGATGCATTATGGTGATTTGAGTTAGTGAAATTACCTTGACCCTCCTCCTGAACTGATTGTCCGCTAGAACTTTTAAGAATGTGGTTGTGCCAAATGGGTATGGGGATCAGGTAAGAAAATTAAGACAGTACATCATGAATTACAGCTATATGTATGGGGTTGGGCGATACTTGTGTAAAAAAACAAAATAAACCCCTGTTTTTGACTCTTCCGTTTAGCGCCAGCCATCCTTATAACTTTTAGAAACTTGTTGGTTCAATCTAGTTCAGCACTGATGATCCACTCTCGAGTAATAAGTTTGAAACCCATGTGATTTGTATATCTTTTAAATGCATAGGAGTGGAACTGCTTTCTGTTATCACATGAATGGCAGCTGTTGATCCATAACTCCCCAAGATTTTATCTTGTACTGGGATAGCGTAAATACCCAGCAACAACAAAAAAACCAGGTAATTCATGCGTTTATAACTCCACATAGAGCCAAGCTAAGATTTTCCCCTTTGTGTTATTAATAATTCTGACATACCCAGTCCTATGCTCCTAGGTTTAGGTACCAAAGCTTGACATGGGAGGCAATCCTGGACTGCTCTCTCTTCCATTATCAATACCAGGGAATCATGTCTTGGGTTTAATGAATGACTTTGTAAGCAAGATGCTTTAATGACCTTCGTAAGAAATGCGAATAGAACTATTGTTAAAGGAAGAAAAATTCTGATGTCTCGAAGCACAATGTTGTCTAAATGAATAATTGGGGCTTTGAGAATTCTTAAAGCTGATAGTATTTCAATGTCTTTTTCTTATGTCTCCTTGTGTCCTAAAGTTTCACTTTATTTTAACTGCCATTTGTTGTGGCCTCAGTAGCTTTCACATTTTCCTCCGCGTCAAATGTAGCTTCTTTGACTTTGCCTGGGCTTCATTCGTTACTAAATTAATATATCTTTCTGTGATTTCTTCTTCCACGCCCATAGTTTTCTTGTGTTTCAAAGGATGAACTGTCATAAAGTCGGCTAAATTAAGCTTTCCATTTGGATATGTAATAAATAGCTTGTAAGGTAAAAGAAGGGTTTTGCTCTGTCCTTAACCAAACTGGGTGACTGAAAACAACAAAAGGCTTCCGTCCTTTTTAGATACATTTTAGTTCTCGAGTGGCCATATAACAGCCAACGCTTACTATTATTTGGCCATAATGTTACTCGATAGGTCTTAATGCCCTACTAGCGTATGAAAAAGCTCTTCTATCTTGCATCAGATTTCATCCAAGTTCAATCGGACTAGTGTCAACCATTATCTCCCAGGTCTGCTTCAGGGTTATAACATGACCGACCTTTTCGCTCGAGACCCTAATCCTTCTGAATTTCATTTCCATTTAAGATCCTTGTGGGTGGAGTGATGCAGTGGCTCACAAATTGTGCCACGGCTTGAAATAAACCTTCGGCTTTAACACGGCATTTCTAAAAAACCTAATCCCTTTTGTAAATATGCCTCCTTAACTCTTGCACAGTGTTTGGCACTTTTCTAGTGATATATCAACACTGTTGAAGGCTGCATTGAAAAATGCTCCTTAGTGTCAAACCTCTGCCATGAATTTTCAGAATAACCTTATTAAGTGCAATGTGACGTGACTTTTTCGTTTTTCCATATGAATCATCGATGCCTCTAATCACTTGTTTTACTGTCTTGAAATATTTCCGAAACAGTAAAAATTCCTAAATTTAACCTTTCTTTCTTGATATATCCTAAAGTGTGTACTAAGCGTAATTTTGTTTCCCAAATCTGTATGAAATCTAACCTCATGGCACCCAACCCGCAAAACCAGTTTGCTTAACTATAAACTACGTCGCATAACTGTGGACGAGTAGTGCGACATTGTTCAGGAATACAAAAGCAAATGCAACTATACAGGAAGTAAAACTGTCTCTTTGACAACTTATGGTCCACTGATGATCCATTAGGATTTGTAACATTTGCTGTCTTACAGCCAAAAAATGCTACAAATTCTTTATGAGATAAATTAAGTAGTTTTCAAACCAACACAGCTTCTGCAGAGCAATGTCTGGTATCCTCGCATGAGCACATCAAATGAGAAAGAAATTCAGTTAAACACTCTCTGCCAAGCACAATCTATGACTCCCTCGGTCACTCCGCATATTTTCCTCGTCTTTATTCCAAAGGTTACATATTTGTTGTGCTTGATCTGCTGGGCATACTTCCATCCTGTGACCTTCTTTAATCTCTCTTCAATATTCTTCTGAAAAGGCCTGAAGTTGAAATCAAACAACAGACAATAGCGACCACAATTCTCTTATCCCGTGATAAAGTTTCTCTCGATGAGGAACGGAGTAACTCTACTTACATCTTAAGTACTCACTCAATAACTTTCCGTTGATGCCATCAGCCCGAAAAAAGTACCATCCTACTACCCACAATCTAGCTCCTAAATGGAATCAATTTTTATTTGGACTCTTCTTATATTTATTGGTATCCATCATAACAGCATGGAAAATCTTACTGATGTTCTGCAAAAATGTTATGCTATCCCGCAATCATGTACACAAGTCTCTTCTTCTGAATTATCTTTTAACTGAATCATCAAAACCAAAATTTCAGACCTTCCTTTACCACCAATTCCTTCTAAGCACGTGCCCGCGTACGAAAATCCTCTTCGCCAGAAGGAAAGAAATAAGCGATGTACATACTTCCAAAGACCCTTCAGCAAATAATAGTTGATCTCTGGAAAACAAATTATCCTGCTCTTTTTAACCCTGAATCCTACAGAGCTATTACAATAAAGGGAGCACCTGGCATTTTGAAATGTGCAGGTTCATCTTAAATTATGTAGAAAATTCCATTTGCAAAAATGTCTCCTACTCGATCGAATCAGCAGCAATCTTTTTGCTTCTGGGATTCACATTGATAAGCTTTCTCTGCAGCTTCAACTACAAACACAGCCACTTTATAACAGCAAATTAGGTCCCTTCAAGGGATCCAATATTGACGATTCAATACATTTGTTAATGGAATTTGTTTCTACATACAGTCTCCGCCAAACAATACCACAGATACAAATTGCAAGATACAGGCTTACAAATAAAACCCTGTAACTATTTGCAGGAATAATGCAAATTAAGTATAGTACCTTTCAAGTTGATCACAAACCATCTGAGTACAAAGCTGCTTAGGTGGCGAGGAAATATCTTCTTCTTCAAGAGGTCTTTTGCTACCATTTGAAAACAAATCATTCATCCACCTTAAAACAACAAATATATTTATTTATAATAAAAAACTACTAAAACAACGAACTTAATAGTTATATTTGAAGTTAACCTCTTTTCCCAAACTTAGCTTCGTTTTTCAAAAGCAAATATGAGCATGTGTGTGTGTGAGAGAGAGAGAGAGAGAGAGAGAGAGAGAGAGAGAGAGAGAGAGAGAGAGAGAGAGAGAGAGAGAGAGAGAGAGAGAGAGAGAGAGAGAGAGAGAGGGAGGGAGAGAGGGGGGGNTTGTTGGATTTGTGGTTTCACAAACATTTAATTTTAGTTTCGATAGAGACTATAACCAATTGTGAAAACAATAAAATTGGTCCCTTGATTTACGTCCATGAATAAATAAACTCTTCTCTTGTATGACATGCTGTGAGTCTGCTTACTCATAATTTCTTCCTGTTAGTTTTGATTCAAGCAGAAGAAGACAAAGATTAACATACTTGGGAAGTCTCAAGTGCCACATTGAAAATTGTATGTCAACAAGTGAAAAGGAAAAGCTGACGATCTGCTACATATGATGACAGATAGGAATCTGTGGAGAACCATGATCGCCGATTGTTTGGAATGGATATGATACCTAGAGAGAAAGAGCGAGAGAGCGAGAGAGAGAGAGAGAGAGAGAGAGAGAGAGAGAGAGAGAGAGAGAGAGAGAGAGAGAGAGAGAGAGAGAGAGAGAGAGAGAGAGAGAGAGAGAGACAGAGAGAGAGAAGGAAGAGAAATGGGAGGGACAGAGCGGGAAGGGAGGGAGAAAGAGGGGAAGGAGGGGAGGGTGAAATAGGGGAGAGAAAGAGAGGGGAGGGAAAGAGAGGCGAGGGAAAGAGAGGGGAGGGAGAGAGAGGGGAGGGAGAGACAGACAGACAGACAGACAGACAGGGGAGAGAGTAAGAATCTGCCACCTGGATCCATCCATGTAGTCTGCACTTTAACAAAAGCAGATGGAATGTACAGCCCTACAGATCAAGTAAGTTTAGGCTTATGTTGGACAGCAGAGCAATTCAGAGACTATGTAATTAAAAGCACCTTCAAAGAATGTTGGACCACAAACCACTTTCATCTCTTTTCAACGACCATCAGAAACTAACCTTTCATTAAATTGGCAACATCTGAGACCCCCACTTCAACCTCAGATATCTCAAAGGAAAGGAAATGTTGTGTGACTGTAGAAACAGACACACCATCTAGCACGTATTTTTAATGAAGACAACAAACTAGGCTTTGATGTAAGCAACACCATGCACATGTGTAAAATCATCAACTTAAACAAGTCTCAACACATTGTCAACATTGAAGTGGTACATAAGGTAGCCACCTAATGTATCACTTGTGACATTACTACAAGTGACATTTAGTACCAAGAACTACTCAAAGCCATCTCCAAAGGCAAACCCAAAACACCTCAAACAAAGAGATAAACAGCAACATGCACAACATGAGAACGGAATCAGTTACGAAGAGAGCTGTTGAAACAGAGAGGAGGGGCCTGCACTGGAAACACAATGAAATGTCAGCCAAAACACAAAAGCATAAAAATTATACAAATTATGATCCTACAACAGTAACAAATGTCATTAAAAATACAGATTGGAATCTACTTTTCAAGTTCTCAGACGTTAGCTGCCAATATTTTTCATATTACCTTGTTGTTTACTTTCAACTAGCAAGCACCATTTACTGAGAAGAGAATTAAAGGTCAATTATGTCCATGGATAGATGATGCAACAAGGGATTATATGGATCTTTGCAACCAAATTTTACAAACACCCAGGCAAACAAAAGCAGAAAATGATTCAAAAAGTTTAAAATGCCTACAAAATTGTACCAATAATGCCTAGCAAAGTATTTACTATAAGACCCTACCAATGAGTACTAAAACCATGGTTTTTATACCTCCCTGTGACCCCTGAGATCTACTAACCATCTCAAATAATGTCTCCATATATAGTAAAATGGACCTTTAAAACTTACCAGAGTGTTATATATCTTGAAATAAATGTAGCACTATCAAAAGTTGATCCCTTTTTCTGCTGCTTTGTTGATAATGTTTCCTCTTGCTTCCTATCATTTTCACTGAGCAGAGCAACACCCTCCTTTGAATTACTGTCCTCCAAATCTACATCTTCAAATCTTTTCTCTTTATTGGTAGTTTTCTCTTGGTCAGCCATCAGCACCTTTCTTTATCAAATCTATTTGTTTCAAACAAATAAAATGATCATTTCTGAGCAAAACCTCAACCAAAAACATCCAACTGACATTTAATTTTGGTTGCAGTACCCAAAAATAAAAGACTAGGAACCAATAAATCAGGTTAATAATCAGAAAAAGTGTTTATGGGTCAATGCAGTCTTTTTGAATCAGCATTGGCTATCTTCCCCTACCCTGACTATCCCAACATAAGACTCTTCAAAATTTAAAACAATGATTTAAAGTTTCAAGGTCAGTATCAGTCATGTAAAAAGTTTGAATAACCACAGGTAAGAATCTGTTGCTGCATTCCCTCATAGTTTTAAAATACATAAATAGAGAACTGAATAGCAAGGCAGAGTGAAAAAAACCTGTCAGAAAATACAGATGATGATTTTGCATTTAGTGAAAATAAAAGAACAACCACCCTGAATGGGATTTACAACAATAAGAATGGTAAACCAATGGAGAGGGCTCACAACACCAGTGATGGAAATAGTGGTAACTGGAATGTTGATTAGGCTACAGGAAAAAATTAAAGTAGATGGTAAGGGAGATTATGATATATGTCAAGTATTTGAAATCATGTTTAATGAGGTTGAAAAAATAATGGGAGGTCTATGAACCTTAGGTTTTTGACAGGAAAAAGCTTAAAGCAGTTACATCTAAGGTTAATAAAATCATCCACTACCAAAAGAAAGAAAATTTAAGCCACTGTAATAACATCCTTAAAGCAGCAGCTAATGTCACAAGCCACATGCTTGGTATTATAAAAAGAGAACAAATTAATGTAAAAACCAAACCATGGTGGAAACAACACTTGAGTTCTCAAATCAGTGAACTATGGAAAAACATTGGTAAACTTGAAGCTTCACAAAGTAACTCTCTGGGGAATGGAACCAGTGAAGAAAGACTAATGAATAGATATAGGGTCAATGAGAAAAGTATTGAGATAGTAATAGAAGAATTAAGAACTTAACAGCTCTTTACTCTTTCCTTGCAGCTATGTTTGATGATTGTCGGACATTAGGGTAGGCACTAGAATGGGTAACTAAGGGAACAACTATCCTGATAATTAAGGATAAAGACAAAAAAAATGAGACAAACTATAGACCCATTACCTGCCTTTCATTACTCTGTAAACTAATCACTAGTATTTTATCTAAAGAGACTTACAATCAGCTTGAATAGAATGACCTGCTTCCTTTTAAGAAAATGGGAAATCATAAGGGAAGCTGTGGTACTAAGAACCAACTATTGATAAATAAGACTATAATTAAGAAATGTAAGGAAGACAAACTGGACTAGCCATGGGATGGATCAACAATAAAAAGCCCTATGATATGATACCACACTTGTGAATATTGAAGTGCCTTGAAATCTTTAGAGTGGCTGATAACATCAAAACTTTACTTAAAAATAGCAAGAGGAAGTGGCAAACTGATTTGACATTGGATACAGTGTCACTAGGGGAAGCAAAGGTAAAGTGGAAAATTTTCCAAGGAGGCAATTTATCACCACTTTTATATGTAATTAGCTTGATCAAAATGTATTTTGTTTTACATAAAGTGAAAACTCGCTATGATCTGGGCAAAGATGAGGTACTGATAAATCATCTACTTCTCGCAGATGATTTAAAACTATTTGGACAAAATGAAAAGAGTTGGATGTGCTGCTTAATACAGTTCATGTATTTAGCAATCACATTTGCATAGAATTTGGGATTAGTGAATTTGGTGCCCTGCTGATTAAAGGAGAGAAACGATTTAAGAGTAAAGGGATAGTGATTCCATTTGATGAGATTATAAAAGAAATTGACACTGAGGATGGATACAGTAACTTGGGAGTACTGGAGACTGACAACATTAAGGATAAACAGATGAAGAAGATTTTGAAAGCTAATTATATAAGGGGCCTTAAAAGCACTCTGAAGTCCCAATTTAACAGTAAAAATGCTGCAAATGCTATCACCTTCTGAGCTGTGTCTCTCATCAGGTATAGTGCTGGGATAATTAAATGGAATCTAGCTGAACTGAAAGAGCTTGATAGGAAAACAAAAAAATTGACCATCTATAGCATGTTCCACAAAACAACAAAATGCAATGTAGAGAGAGTCTATCTTAAAAGATTTGAAGGTGGTAGAAGCATGATTAGTGTTGGGGACTGTGTCCTTATTGAAATGAACTGCTTACATAAGTATGTCTCAGGAATCAAAGAACCTACACTAAAACCTGTGATGATGGGTAAAGAGTGAAATTAGGCAAGAATGAAAAGACAGCTTAACAGTAAAGAACAGCATAGTATTTTTCTGAAGAACACCAAGTTTGGCCATCTAACTCGTCAAGGAATGGTAACATTAAGAAAATAACCATGGGAGTGATGAAAACTGTCCAGGAAAAGGCTTTTAGAATGAAATTGGTTCAGTTTTACATTGACAAAACAAAAACTAGCCCCCTTTGTAGACTTTATAGGGAACATGTGGAAACTGTTGTGCCCATAGAGTCAGAATGTTCATAGCTGATACAGAAGCAATAGAAAGGAGGCATGATGCTGTTGCCAGCTATGCACTGGGAAATATGCAAATGTAATAATTTGATCAATTGTGATAAGTAGTATGAGCAAATCCCAAGAATGAGTGACAGAGAATGAAAAGGTAAAGATAATTTTGGATTTAAAAATAAAAACTGATAAAGAACTAAAACATAATGAGCTTGACATTCTAATCCTAAACAAACAAACAAACAAGATTTTGTTTGGAAACTGACATTGCCTGCCTATTTGTCACAAGGGTCCAGAAAAAAGAGAATGAAAAATGTACCAACTACCAGGACTTGAAATAGGTAGTAATGAGAATATGGGATTGTAATAATACTAAATCATCTCAATTATCATTGGAACCCTTGGCATCACTTCAAAGAGTTTCAAGAGCTGCCTCAACATCATCAGCACAAAAATTAATTTGGAAATCCTACAAAAAATGTGTCTACTAAAAACTGCAAAAATTCTTCATTATGTGTTGAATAGCTGAGAGTGCAGGCATTGGTTTGATAATTGGGATAAACAACCAGAACAATTACATCTTAAGCTGTGATATGAACTTCACATAATATGATATTTGGAGGCTTGTTTGTAGATTTTAAAGCTGCTTTTGATTCCATTCATCAGCGGTCATTTTTGGCAGCTCTGAAGGAATTTGGAATACCACAAAAACTCACAGATGTGTTGAAAGCCCTTTATAGAGACAGTTGTACCTGGAAACGTGTTCATGGGGAGATGACAAGATGTTTTGTCATTAAAACTGGTGTTGAACAAGGATGTGTGATTTCACCCTGTCTTTTCAACATCATCCTTGACTGGGTTATGATGAAGGCTATCAGAGGATGTATCTCTTTGCTAGGAAAGACATATCAATCAGAACAAAATTACATGTGCTAAATATTGGAGTGATCCCGATACTCCTATATGGTACTGACTTCTGGATTCTTTGTGCAGAGGTCTTGCAAAAACTACAAGTCACTCATATGGGATGGCTCAGAGCTATATGTGGTCTATCTTTATGACATCGCAAGAGAAATTCCAAAATATGTGTTACATGTTTAAACCAACCCACCACTGAAACCTTGATCACAAGATAGCATTTGCATTGTGTCATGAAATTGTTGTGTTTATTATTAATTGAACAGACCTTTAATATGTTTCATTCTTTTATTCCATTAGGTATATATATATATGTATTAACATCTATGCTGATTTTGTGTTTAATAAAGCCTTTTGTTCAGGCATACTTCTGAGTCGATTTTATTACAATTTATTAAACACAATAAAGATGAGCAAAGCCCTGAAGCCTTTACGATTGGATGTCGATCCAAACTCACCCAAAGCTGCAAAAGAATGGAATCACTGGAAAAGAACTTTTGATAACTTCATCACGGAATGTGGAACTGATGCCCCGGATAAATTAAGGTCCATCATAAATTTCATTTCTGCAGACGTCTTTGATTATGTTGAGGAGTGTACTACCTATGACCAAGTAGTTGAGACTTTAACTAAATTATATGTTAAAACACCGAATACCATTTTTGCACGACACCAACTTGCTTCCAGAAAACAAAAGCCAGGTGAATCCCTTGATGAATACCTTGAAGAATTGAAAAAGCTGAGTAAACATTGCAACTTTACAGCAGTTACAGCTGATGTATATCGTTCAGAAATGATAAGAGACTCATTTATTAATGGTCTTTCATCAAACTACATCAGACAGCGTCTTTTGGAAAATGAGAAATTGACACTTGATCAAGCACATGAACGTGCACGAACCCTTGATCTTGCCCAGAAAAACTCTGAAGCTTATTCGCAACAAAACAATCCCCTAACTGTAGCAGCTGTAGCAGTGGATCAAAAAAGCGCTGATGATGTACCATCCCTTGCAGCCTTACGAAAGGGTTCGAATACCAAATCAACCAATCCTCGCAAGAAATTGTGCTACTTTTGTGGTGGATCAATGCACGCTAACCGATCCTTATGCCC
This sequence comes from Morbakka virulenta, assembly GCA_003991215.1. Lineage (NCBI taxonomy): Eukaryota > Metazoa > Cnidaria > Cubozoa > Carybdeida > Carukiidae > Morbakka > Morbakka virulenta. Next base: position 67,864 of record RDPX01000408.1, read on the forward strand.
TGCCCGAGATTCTACTTGCCACAACTGCTCAAAAGTAGGACATTTTTCAAAAGTTTGCCAATCTACAAAGAAGGAGTCTAACTTATCTGCCATTTATTCACCAACACTTTGTGCTGTCTCGACAGCTTCTCCACTGAATCTCCGCCATGCATCGGTACCTGTAGTTGTGAATGGCCAAACCCTGGATGCATTGATTGATTCCTGCAGTTCAGACAGTTTTATTAGCGAAGGTGCTTTCAACAAACTTCAAATTCCAAAACTCCCATCCAACAAAACTGTTTTTCTTGCTCTCACCTCAATGGAATCGACAGTTATTGGGAGCTGTCAGTTGAATCTTTCGTTGAATGACCAGACCTATGAGAACGTTAAAGTTGACATTCTTCAGAACCTATGTAGCGACATGATTTTGGGGTATGATTTCCAGAAGCAACATCAAAATTTAACTTTCCAGTTTGGTGGCCCCAAACCTGACTTGATAGTTACACCACCAACCCAAACCAACATATCTGCAATGTCTGAGTCAAATACCTGCACCAAATTTGCTGACGTTAAACCCCCTTCACTCTTCAAAAGTCTTCCAGACGATATCAAACCGATCACAACAAAGTCGAGATCCTTCAATAAAGATGATCGAGCTTTTATTGAAGAGGAACTTCAAGCACTCCTTAAAGCAGGAAAAATTCAGAGGAGTGATTCTTCTTGGAGAGCTCAAGTGTTAGTTGCAAAAGATGAATTTAATAGACATCGTAAGAGACTATGTATAGACTATTCGCAAACAATCAATCTGTACACCGAACTTGATGCGTATCCACTACCTCGGATTGATGAAATGGTCAACAAACTTTCCGAGTACAAGTACTTCTCTACCTACGATCTCAAAAGTGCCTACCACCAGATTCCATTACAAGAATCCGAAAGGAAATACACAGCATTTGAATGTCTCGGTGATTTGTACGAGTTTGTCGTTGTCCCATTTGGAGTAACAAATGGTGTTCCGTGTTTTCAAAGGACAATGGATGATTTAGTAAAAGAGGAAGGTTTGAATGACACTTACCCTTACCTCGACAACGTTACCATTGGTGGAGTAGATGAAGCTGATCTCCAGAAAAATGACACTGCTTTTCGAGAAATGATTGCCAAACGAAATGTAACTTTGAACAACTCTAAAACTGTGCAATGTTCTTCCGTAATTGATATCCTTGGGTACCGTATCAGCCATAAAAGTATCAAGCCAGATCCTGAAAGATTACAGCCATTATTAGATTTTCCACCACCATCCAATGCTGGCTCCCTTCGAAGGACACTGGGAATGTTTGCATATTATGCCAAATGGATACCTCAGTTTTCAGACAAGATCAGACCATTAGCTGAAGCTGAAACCTTCCCACTGAGCGAGCTTGCACTTAAATCCTTCAACACCATCAAAATGGAGCTTGCAGAGGTTGTTCTAGCACCAATAGATGAAGATGCACCTTTTGTTGTGGAGTGTGATGCTTCTGATGTGGCTATATCTGCTTCACTAAACCAAAACGGTCGACCTGTAGCGTTCATGTCAAAAACACTATCAAAGAGCGAACGATGGTACCCAGCTGTTGAAAAGGAAGCACTGTCAATCATTGAAGCTGTCCGAAAGTGGAACCATTTACTATCACGACAACGATTTACCTTGATAACTGACCAACGCTCCGTTTCATACATGTTTGACAATCGAAAGCGTACTAAGATAAAGAACAGTAAAATTCAAACTTGGCGTATGGAGCTTGCTGAGTTTTCATACAGTATCAAATACCGTGAAGGAAAGAGCAATGTTGTCGCAGACTCCTTTACACGGGCTCACTGCCTCGCAATATCCAGTAATCTAGATGACATTCATGCACAACTCTGTCATCCCGGTGTTACCCGTCTATTGCATTTTGTCAAATCAAAGAATTTGCCATTCTCAACAGAAGATGTTAAACGTACCTGTGCAAACTGTAAGATTTGTGCAGAGCTGAAACCACAATTTTTCAAACGCCCTAATGCTACTCTTATAAAAGCAACCAAACCGATGGAACGATTGAGTCTGGATTTTAAAGGTCCTCTACCATCCACCTCACGCAACAAGTTTATGCTAACTGTCATTGATGAGTACTCACGGTTCCCTTTTGCAATACCTTGCCCCGACATTTCTACACCTACCGTCATCAAGTCCTTAGACTCACTATTTTCCCTATGTGGCATGCCAGGCTACACACACTCAGACAGGGGAAAATCCTTTATGTCAGAAGATCTTTGCAGCTACCTTACCAGCAGAGGAGTGGCTACCAGTCACAGTACACCATATCATCCCATCGGCAATGGCCAAGTGGAACGATATAATGGAATCATTTGGAACGCTGTTCGACTGGCGTTAGCATCCAATCAGTTACCTGTCACCCAATGGGAGAAGGTATTACCGGATGTCCTACATTCTATCCGTTCGTTGCTGTCAACTGCTACCAACACCACCCCACATGAGCGATTCTTCAACTTCCAACGAAAATCCAGTAACGGCACCTCACTTCCTTCTTGGTTATCTCCAGGACCTGTTTACCTTCGTAAATTCGTACGTTCCAGTAAACATGAAAATTTAGTTGAATCAGTCGAGTTGACCCATGTCAATCCAACTTATGCTCATGTTCGTCACAAGGATGGTCGGGAGTCCACAGTATCACTTTCTGACCTTGCACCTTGTCCAAGGGACACAGAAGAAACCCACCTGAACAGATCAAATGGAACCTTGGATCCAGAGGCGACACAAAGTGAAGTGACTGTAAGTGAGAATAATGTTCCTGACAAAACGACTGAAGAAACCGTAAACAACACAAACCAATGTCCAGTAGACGATTTGAAATCTGAACAACCATCACCAACAGATGGTGTACGTCGGTCATGCGTATTAAGCGAAAACCACAAAAGTATGGGTTTGAAGATGATTAACTTTGAAAAAAACCCCAAGGAACTCCTAACTGAGGGAGAATGTCATGAAATTGTTGTGCTTATTATTAATTGAACAGACCTTTAATATGTTTCATTCTTTTATTCCTTTAGGTATATATATGTATTAACATCTATGCTGATTTTGTGTTTAATAAAGCCTTTTGTTCAGGCATACTTCTGAGTCGATTTTATTACACATTGGTTTGGACATATGTGGAGAATGGACTCTTCACATCTACTAAAGATGCTATATGACTCTGTTGACCACCACATTGGAGGTGCCCACAAAATGCACTTAATGTGAGTTGGTATAACTTGGTTTTAAAGGATGTGCAGAACGATGGCTTGACAAGGCTATATAGAGACCCACTAGTTTCAGAGAGGGAATTTTGCTAATGGTTAGAAAAGTTAGAATTGGTTTTTTCAGTTGAGATCTATCAGAGACAAAGTTTGCCTGGTACACCCAGAATAATACAGAAAATATTGGATACCAAACAAAGACTAAGGAAAAAGGAATGTCGTGACACCTAAACCACTGGGCGTGGTCCGGTATCTTGCAAAATGAACTACGAAAAACAAAAACAGCAATGGACATCACCACCATCATAACAATAATGATAATAGTAGTTATAATAATGATATTTATACAGGGAAACTTATCAACAGGATAATGTTATCTTCTGTAAGTTAAAATCCTTTCAAGAAGAAAAATAACTTATGGCTACAACACACCATTTTTTCATAAAAGGAAGAATATGGATCACTAGTTCCTTTGTAAGAAATTTTTAAAAATGAAGTAAAAACAATCCTAGACTATTTTCCTTGTGATAAATGACAATTCCTTAAAAGTCCTCCACTCCAGCAACAGTGACACTTTTATCCAAACATCTGTAGTCCAATGTAAGGCAACTAATATGCAAGAAAATAAATCAAAAACTGACCTTTCTGGTTAACCATGTAAATTTAGAAATCATTCATAATTAATTTTACTTTATTATTTACAACATCTGTTGTGAAAATTATGAAACAAACCTGGCAACAATTTAAATAACTAAATGGAAAGAACACATTGGACATCAAATTGAAGAACATAAAAACAAGAAGATAGGATTAGCACCGGGTGCTAATCCTATCTGATGTAAACAATTTTATCTTTGCAAATAACATATATACAGGATTGCAATCCAGTTGAAAATAAATTCTTCCGCTTTTTGGCCAACGACGTTAAACAACCTGATCATGGGTATTCATATTTTCATCCCCCCATCTATTTCCTGCAGGGGCCCCCCAATTCTCCAAAACCTCTTGCAAACCCCCAATTTCGCGACAGAAAGAAAATGGGAAACGTTGGTATGTTTACTTACTTTGATAAGCTTTGCCAGACGAAAAAAAAGTGTTCTTTTCCTTCCACTTGCATCCACGTTTGTTGTCCAAACACTTCTTATGTTACGGACATCTCTCTTCTTGCCAAAACGTGATCTCAGCAGGTAAAAAAAAGTTGTGATTTTTTTTAGAACAGGTGAAGGGACAAAGTCAACTCTAAATACAATAATTAATTGTTCCTTTTTGTTGTTATTAACATAAAGTCAACAAAAGGCCATTTCACTGAACCAATCAGCAATTTTGTTGACAAAACAGAAACGAAATCTCAAAAGAAAATCAAACCGGTGGATTTAGCACATGTGACCAGGAAAGAAAGGCTTGTGACGTAATCATCAGGTTAACGAATACCGTCTGGCAAGGGGCGCCTTACCATATCCCCAGCTTGTGGCCATTCTTTGGTAGGGTTTCAATCGGAGGGCTACAGTGCTTGTGAGTTTCATATCGGCAGTTATCTGCTGAAACAGCATAGCTTCTCTTGACTCTCCTTCAAAAACACTTTTCCTTTGACCTTTGCCACACTAGTCGTTAGAAGCTACTGATAAATATAAATACAAATATAGATATACTGATAAAGAGATAAATTGGCTCCCCACAAAGCACAGAATAAATCAAAATATTAGTGTAAAGATATTGAAATTTTTTAAAGGAACTGCTCCAGTTTATTATGATAAAATATTCCACCCAGTCAACCAGAGTTGTGTTACACGAAGGTCAAAGTTTAAATTACATATCCCATCTCGTAAAAGCAACACAGGCCAAAAATGCCTATCTTACCTAGGGCCAAAAATCTGGAATAACCTATCATCTGAATTAAAATCCACTAACAATGTCAACCCTTTTAAACACAAGACCAAAGAATACTATTTTCAAAATATACAGAAAGAAGAAGACAATATTTATATCTACTACTGACAATTCATGTTTTTTTCAATTAAAAAATCACCTCTTAAGGGACCATTATGGAAATAAGGTCAGTTTGACCTTTTAATGTTATCCTTGCCACTTCAATTAGGGGTGATCTGTCATTATTTTTATTTTAACTCAAATTGTAATATTTTTATGCAACATTCTTTTTAGTATTTATTCGTACAAAAGTTTGTAAATTAACTTTAAATTGTAATTTATTGACTTTCTAGGCCTTTCTTCTTTTTTTTTAACATTTGTAAACATTTTTCATTTTTGTTTGTGCCAAATAAAAACTTACTTACTTACTACTGGGCAGCAGCAGTAGTGGATGGTGGCTGCTAGCTGATCTTTTCAATGAATTGACAACGGTAGGAGTCCACCGGTCCTACTTAGATGGACCATGCCCCAGTTAGGTGGGCCTGCGATGGAGAAGGCAACGGGATACCACTCCATCATTTCATCCCTAGAACAACCATGGTTAAGTATCATTCTATCAACACGAACAGCGTGAATAGTGTTCAGATGTCAGGTTTGAGCACCTCCCTCGGCATGGACTCCCATGCACAGCAGGTGGGAGCAGGTCGTCATCAAGCGACTGCTTGTAACAAGCATAGTTTACGCATGGGAACATGGAATGTGAGAACACTCTTTCAGTCAGGCAAACTGGCAAATTTGAAACAAGCAATGGATCGATTAAATGTAAACATTATGGGTATTAGCGAATGTAGGTGGACAGGTAGTGGTTCTTTTAAGAGCGATGAGAAAACAGTACTCTTTTCTGGCGGCGGCAGCCACCAACACGGTGTCGCAGTGATTCTCGACGAAGCGACAAGTAAAAGTCTTCTTGGATATAGTGCTCTCTCTGATAGAGTTATTTTTGTTAGACTTGAGGCTAAACCTTTTAATCTATGCATCATCCAAGCATATGTATCCACATCCACTTGTGATCATACTGAGCTACAATTTTTCTATAACCCCCTTGATGAAGCTGTACAACACTGTAAATCACAGGAGGTTGTTATTGTCATGGGAAATATTAATGCAAAGGTTGGAGCTGAAAAGATTGATAACATTGTCGGATCGCATGGCCTTGGTCAAAGAGATGAACAGGGAGAAGTATGGGCTGACTGGTGTAAAAGGAACAATCAAGTTATTTGCAACACTTGGTTCAAACAACCTCCAAGACGTCTTTACACCTGAAGAAGTCCAGGTGACGATACCCTGAACCAAATTGACTACATCACCGTAAATGATCGCTTCCGCAGTGCAATTTTGAGCTGTAAAACATATCCAGGTGCTGACTGTGACAGTGATCACAACCCAGTAGTTTGCGCTCTTAAAATACGTTTGCGAAAGAGAAAGAAGAGTTGCTTTATCCAGAGATGGAACTGGGCAGATCTTGAAAACCCTCAAAAGACGTTAGAATACTCAGAAGCTGTAAAAATAGATTTGAGTCTCTTTCAGAAGCAGAAGAAGTTGGATGGGATAGTTTCAGAGATGCTATTGTTGAGCCGACAAAAAGTATCTCAAATAAGAAAGCTAGCCGTAAATCAAGAATGTGGATGAAAGATAATATTCTAGAACTTATGAGTAGAAGACAGCAAATAAGAAACCGATAAAGTGATGAATATAAATCACTTAATAGAGACATTAAAGCTCGATCTAAGCAAGCAAAATAAGAATGGCTTAACAAACAGTGCTGAAATGGAAAGTGTGAGAACGCCAGACCCCTCTAGTCTGTTTTAGAAAATTAAGGAGCTTAATGGCAATCGAATATGCAGTTCGAGCGGGTGCATTAAGGCTTCCGATGGTACTTTGTCAATGGAAAAAGATGCAATTGAAAAGAGGTGGAGTGGATATATTGCAGAATTATTTAATGAGAATAGAGATGAACGCCCACTTATCTCCCTGGTACAAGACGGACAAGATATAATGCCGTCCGAAGTAAAATACGCAATGAGAAAAATGAAAAATAACAAGGCTGTTGGTCCAGATGGACTTTGCATGGAAATGCTGAAAGCATTGGATGATATTGGCATACAAAAAGTAACACATTTATTAAATAAAATATATGCTTCGGGTGATATTCCACCAGAACTGAGTAGGTCAATTTTTATAACGCTCCCTAAAAAGCCAGCAGCTACAGAATGCGAACTACATAGAACCATAAGTCTGATGAGTCGCGTGACAAAACTTCTGATGCGAATTATTCTCATGAGAATAAGAAAAAGTACCACAAGAGAAACTGACGCAAGTCAGTTTGGTTTTAAACCAGACTCGGGTACACGTAACGCAATATCTGCATTAAGAAACGTGTGCGAAAGGGCCATAGAAATGAAAAGGTCATTATTCATGTGCTTCATAGATTATAGTAAAGTGTTTGATAGAGTACAGCATGAGAAACGTATGAAAATATTAAGTACTTTGGATATTAATGGAAAAGATTTACGTATTATTAGAAATATATATTGGGATCAAACAATCGATCCAGGCGTACGGATTAACGGAGAAGTAGATAGTTTTCTCAAAATCAAGCGAGGAGTTAGACAAGGGTGTGTAATGTCTCCCGATCTTTTCAACTTTTACAGTGAGAAAAAATTTTCAGAAGTAAAACATTTAGGTGGTATATCAATTGGAGGGGTTCTCATAAATAATATAAGATATGCTAATGACGCTGTGCTCATCGCAGACTCAAACGATAGTCTACAAAGACTAGTAGATAAAATCGTACAATACAGCAAAGAAATGGGTCTAAATATTAACTGTAAGAAAACTTTCTCTATGTCTGTCAAAATTGGAAATTTTGATATCAAGCAAGTGACTGAATTTAAATATTTGGGGTCTATAATTAGCTCTGATGGTAGATGCGATAAAGAAATAAAGGCCAGTATTGGATTAGCAAAAAGAACTTTTGCTAGAATGAAAGATATTATTACCAATCCAGTACTGTCCATCCGGCTCAAACTACGTGTTCTTAACTGTTACATTTTACCGATACTTTTATATGCCTGTGAGACTTGGACGATAAGTAAACAAATGATGAAAGTCTAGAGGCAAGCGAAATGTGGTTATACCGACGCATCCTCCGAATATCATGGATAGACCATATTACAAACGAGGAAGTTTTGGCCAGGCTTGATATTAAACGTACCATTATAGAAACTATTAGGAAAAGAAAGTTTAGTGTTTTTGGACATGTTATAAGAAAAGGAGAACTCGAAAACCTCATACTAACAGGGAAAATAGAAGGGTCGAGAATTAGGGGAAGAAAGAGGTTAATGTTTGTGGACGAATTGGCAAAATTTAAACTGTTCGATGATAGATGTATTTCGCGTTGTGAAGGATAGGAGATTGTATAAAACCATGGTCACCAACGCCTTAGTAAGGTACGGTACATAGAAGAAGAAGATAAGGAAAGAAAAACTTGAGGAGCTGGTGTTAACAGGGAAGGTAGACGGGAAAAAGGGAAGAGGAAGACCAAGGATAACATACATGTCAAGTATCGCATCATGGACGAGACAAAGCGAGGAGAAAATGTTGAGAAAAGCGAAGAATAGAGATCTGTGGAGAAGCATGATCGCCAACGTTCTCAGAGGACATGGTACTTGAGGAGAAGGAGGAGGAGGAGGAGGAGGAGGAGCAAGAGGATTTGGCAGTGAGGACTTTCTTGTCTGGATGCCGGTCCTGACGCCAACCAATGGCTTTTTTCTTTTCTAAAGTTCCAAAGGGGAATGGAACCCGGAACGACTTGGTCACGGTGCAATTGCACTCACCATTCCGCCACGCCTCCTCGCATTAAGGGCATGTAATCAGCTACCAAAACATCGAAGGACAGAAGTTCGCTGAGTTCGCTCTGCTTATTAACCTTAAGTGCAAGGGATTATTCACATATTACCTAATCAAGGAGTAGGGGAGGAGGTCATCAAAATTGATTACTATTGATTATAGGGGAGGGAAGAGGTCAACAGCTTTGATAACATAAGCAAATGAAAAAATAATTAATAGCGTATTTTGTTTTCTTTTGCTCTTTTTGGTAATTGCTTTCATACATTTGAAAAAACTGAATACAAAATTCAATATACACTGAGATTCTTGACAGTTCTCTGGTTTTTTGTCTTTGTTGTTGTTGTTAAATTGCAATTTATACATTTGAGTGGCGCTTAAATAGCCCAAGGGTTAGATCATGGAGCACTTTTTCGTAGGGTTCACTAATTGCTGTAAATTAGGGGGTAAGTAGATGATAACTTAATTTTGGTAGGGGTAACCAAATGATTACGATTGATTACATGGGAGAGGGGAAGTATATAATAGGCAAAAAGTTGATTACGTAATATGTGAACGATCCCCAAATAGTTAACCAAAGGGGTCGTTCGAAAAGTACGTATAAATGTTCGAATAAATGTTATTTTATCTAAACAACTCAAAAGAAGTAAAGGTTCCTCTCTCAACAAGAGCTCAAATAAGAATGACAAAAATAACAAAACTGTCTAGAAATGTGAGTATATATAAACTCGATAACCCTAACAAATATCAGAATAAGTATATTGTATAAGTATATAAATATATTCTTCATTCAGTTCATATTCATCCGATCGCATCCACGACGGTGTAGTTCATTTTCGGGAAGTTCGACAGGGTTGATCAATTGTGGAACGTCTAACAGCAGGTGAATCTATGTCGTTTGTGGAGGCGGAATCACTATCGTTAGAGGGTAGTGGATAACTAATTGGATCATCAGATGTTACGACCACTGGAATAATTTCAGTGAGCTTTAGTTTATATTGTATTAATCGCAGCTCCGATTTTAAAAGCTTTAGTAGCATGCATTAGTCACCTTGATCGGAAACAACAACGTGAAGTTCAAGTGGTTCCGTTTTGCTTAAATTTAATGTACACGGATGAACCAACATTTAGTGAAGATATAGCCTGACGACGGAAGAGATATGATAAACACACGATAAAGCTCTTACATCTATGGCTTCCTCTGAGTCCATAAAGTTCAGAATTTTCAAGATTTAGTGAAGAGTTCGAAGCTAAGGGATCACCTTGGGCTTTGAGTTTCACGCTTGACTTGTGGTTTGATTTCGGAGATTTCATTTCCTTGTCACAGATGAGGAGTTCACCAGGCATATGGATCGATTTATCCGAGAACCGATCGCGTTGATGAAGAATTTCTCATGCTGATAAACCACACATACATAATCTGGAAGTGAGTTGAGAAATGACATTGACTAGTGAAACGTTTGACAAGGGGCCACCATCGCGCAAATTGTCTCACGATTTCCTTATGAAGTTCTAAGATGGCTTTGGCAACCGGGTTCTTATTAGGATTCTTAACCCGGCCACAGTCAAGAGTTATGTGAGGTTTGCGTAACACAGCATTATCACGAAGAGCATAAAGACTAGGAGCATTGTTAATTCATATTGTGGGTGCAAATTGAGGAGCAGGGCGTAGTTGTGATACAGATGCGATGACTGCTTCGAGCATAGTATCCTGATTTTCGTCAGGATGAAGTGAAGCAACTAAATACAAAGAAAGTGTGTCTCATAAAACTTAGACGATTTGTTTAGATTGACGGACAACGTCAGCAGCGAATTCAGTACCTGAGGTCGAAGGAAGCTGTGAAGAAGATTGTTCCTGGAGTCCTGTCGGAATCGATTGTAGTGCTTTACATTCACTGCATATATTTGTGATGTGTGAAAACACTTTGTCTGCTTTCAATACGTTGAAGAAGAGGTGGAAAACACGTTTCGTTTGATGATTAGTGGGATGGTTTAATCGAAGGTGAGTGACTGTAATGATGCCAGGAAGAATATGTTTCGGAACTATGGCTAACTTCCTTTCTGGCTGAAAGGATTCGGCATGCCGGACAACAAGAAGACAATCACGATTGACTGTGGCCTTTTGGAGGGAAAGTTTGACGGCGGTCAGTATTTTCATTTCTGTCGTGGGTCAAGTACCTTGAGTAAGGTCAGCATGGACGCGTAAAAGATCAGGACATTTTAGATGTAGTTGTTTGACAGAAGAGCGATTCAAGATTGGCATTGGTTGACTGTCATATAAGATTTCCTCTGTAGATACTTTCTTTACTAAAATTTCGTTGTTTACGGCGATGAACTTATAAATCTGACAGGAGGGTGAGTTACACTTACGTGGATTGCTTGATTGAAAGTCACTTGGGAGACTGTCAGATCCTCTGATGTGCTGAACATTGAATGTTCATTCGAATAAGAGGGACATAATAGTTGCAAGTCTCGAGTAGTTGTTGAAAATTCACCACGAATTATCTTGGACCATGCATACACCCATGGTTTGTTGTCAGTTAAGATTAGAGACAGATGTATCGAGGCGTCACTGAGAGCTTCAATGTCATATGGACTCCAGGTTGATTGGTGGCTTTTAAATTTTGCATTGAAAAAACCACCCAACTTTTTCTTGCCGTCCCGTAGTTGGTATAGAAAGGAACCAATACCTACTTTAGATCCGTCATGTACAACAATTAATTGATGGTCGAGGCAGAGGTATGTTCCCATATGATAGTAGATTCTCCTTCTCTTTTTTTAAACGACTGAAGGCGACTGTCCGTTTATTTGATAGGGCCCGTTTTAGCTTTACCAGAAAGCAAAGCAAGACAAGTTGTAAGCATCAAGGACACAAAAAATGTGGAAATCAGCCAAGTGGAAAGATTTTGCTATCTCTGCTCAATTCTATCAGAGCAGGGTGGGTGTCGGGAAGAAATAGACGCCAGGATTAGCAGAGCTTGGAGAAAGTGGAGAGACGTTAGCATGGTAGTTTGCGACAGAAAGATGCCTCTGAAGCTAAAGACCAAGATCTACACAGCAGTCATACGACCAGTGCTACTGTATGGATTAGAGAAAGCAGCGTTAAGAAAGGCAGAGGAAAGGGCCCTTGAAGTGACAGAGATGAAAATGTTGAGGTGGATATGTGGTATATCGCTTCTGAAACACCGGGCCAACGACGACATTCGAAGGTTTGTTGGTGTGCCAAACATATCCAGGAAGACCAGGGAAGCAAGGTTATAGTGGTATGGGCATGTAATGAGGAGGAACCAGGAGAACCAAATGAAGCAAGCATGGCAGGAGACAGTTCAGGGGAAAAGGAGCAGAGGCAGGCAGAAGCTGAGATGGAGAGATGTTGTAAGGGAAGACATGAGGCAAGTTGGAGCAAATCCGTAGGACTGCAAGGAGCGCGGAAAGTGGCGCAGACTGTGTCGAGCGGCCGACCCGTCCTAGCGATGGAACAAGACCG